>CM020618.1:29723637-30021159 GCA_009829735.1 Pyropia yezoensis
GGGCAGGCAGGCCTCCAGACTGGTCGGCGGCCGCCAGTAGCTTTGCTGCAACGGGAGACTTCCCAGCAACGCGCCGCTGGTAAGCGGCGCGCAGGACCGCCATGTTGTCCTTGTGCGTCGTCGACGAGCTCTTTCCGCTTCTGCTGGCAATCTCCGCCAGGTTGTCCAGGTCAACAGACATGCATTCAACCTCTGAAAGCGCCTTTCGACGGGACGGCACGGCGGCAGCAGGCCCACCGCCCCTCCCCCCCTCCTCAACAGAGCTGCTGCTGCTGGTCCCCCCCGCCTCGTGCGCAGTGTGGAGGCGTGCCTTCGTGGCTGCGAGCTTGCGCGCAGCGGCAGCATGCGCAGCGTAACGCGTCTGGCTCGCCACGCGCGCCAGCTGGATGTACTCGGCGGTCAAGCTGGGCGCGTTGCACACCATGACTGCCGGCGTCAAACGAAAAGCTCGCTTCCGCCGTACGACGTTGCGGTCTTTCACCACAGCCTGGAGGGCACGTGAATGACTCGCGTGAATAAAAAAAAAACAGGATGGGTTGTTGAAAGCTCACAAAACGTCGAGACGAAAGTCAGACTACGTGCCAACGAAAAAGGGAGTGGAAAGTACCATTGACACGCTCTGCATACGGCACCATGATGGGACGTGTGCCACATGGGGAGTTCGCCTCGTCCCCTCCCGCCCCCCCCCCCCCCTGGCTGATCCTGCCACCGCCCCCGCCGCAGCGTGCTCCCCCGCACCACGTTTGAGGTACTGTACCACCAGCTCCCTTCTCTTCTGGAACCTCTCGCTCGTGCACGCCACTGCTTGCGCCAGGCGATAACGTACCGTCTCATAAATTGCCCCATAACGGATGGTCATCGGCTCGTGACCATCTTGAAGACAGAGGGCGCAGCGCAACTGCTTCTTGGACGAGTCGCTGCGTGGGCACGACTTAGAGTCACAGCCCGCAGGGCCCAAGAGAAGCGCATCTCCCGGCTGCAGGTTGCAGCGACACTCCACAGTCGCCATGTCGCAGTTGCGAGCGTCATGCTTGGGCGTTCCCTCCGCCGCCTGAAAACCGCAAAACCCGCACGTGGGATGGCCGCGCCGGCGTGCGGCCATCGGAGGGAGTCTCCAAGGGTCCCCACACAAGCAGGAAGTGCCGCCGAGCACGGAAGCGCGAAGGAGGTGAGAGGAAGCGCGGCGAGAGGCTCGCCAGACCTGAGGCGTCAGGCAGCGGACTCGTGGGGAAGCGACGGTGGGGTTGTGGGGCGCGGCCCCAGGAGCGCGTTGTGGACAGTGGCACAAGGTGGGGACGGCGGGTGGGGACGCGCCGTGCGCGGCAAGCTGCGTTAGGGGCAGAGGGGGGCCCCGTCGAGGCAGTGCGAGGCCCCCTGGGGTGTGGGGTGGCGCGGTGCAGCCTGACTGGGAAGGACGAGGAGAATGTCAGGCAAAACATGGTCGATGCCCTTCAGGCCATCCCTGAACGTAGACGTTTTTTTTGCTTATGGCAACTCACCCTGAGGCACCGCCCCGCCGGAGAAGGGACCTCTGGACCTTCCAGAAGGGCAGTGGACACAGAAGCAGCTCGACTGGGAAGGACATGCGTGGGAGCGCAAACTGATCTGATTGACCAATGGACGACCGGCACAGTGTTTTTGAAGTTTGACAGGGCTTCTCCCAGAGAAATCCCACAGCGCCAAAACGTAGGTCGATTCTTTGCTCGCATGCATGGGTGCCAGACTTCCCGGACCTGTCAGTCGGTGTTCTCGTCACTTTTCACTTTTTACAATCGCCCTTTCACTTCTCGTGGCGAGCGCCTGGCGGCAGCACGGGAAGCACTCACGCGGTTGCTGGGTGCTGCCTGACGCCCAGGCCAGGCCCTCTGTCTCAGCGCTCGCTTTTCCACTCTCGTGCGCGACACCCACTTGCCTGCCTTTCCCCTTACCTTTCCCGTTCCCAGCCGGCTAGGCAGCCGCACAGCCCCTTCACAAACCCTCATTCCACCACTGCGTCTACCCCTGGCTCCGCTCCGTGCCGACGAGCTCGCGTTGCCCTGCCGCGTCCAAGACGGCTTTTTTTCTCAGACGCTATGACGTTTCCGGAGGACCGCCGCGTCCTGGTCCTCTCCTGGCTCATTGCCGGAGAAATGTCGCAGCCTGAAGCAGCGCGCCTCGGTGGTGTCGGCTCGGCTACCGTGTGGCGCTGGCTCGATGTCTACAAAAAGACGGGATCGTTCTGGCCTGACGACTCCCTGGGCCAGCGGCACTTTGACTGTGCCGTTTTCAACCCCAACTTTTTGCAGGCCGTGACGGCGCTGATCGTCGACTCTCCCGAGGCCTTCCTCGGAGAGATCTCAGTGACCTTGAGGCACCTGTCTGGGCTGCCTGGGTGGGAGGGGCTCCCTCACTCGCCGTCCACTGTGCTGCGCGTACTCTCTGCCGTGGGCTACACGCACAAAAAGATCATCACGCACTTCCGAGAGCGCGACGTCCAGCGCCGCCGCGCGTTCGGCCGCGCCATCAGGCGCGTGCCCATCAAGTGCATCGTGAGCGCTGATGAGGTCCACAAGGACGGGTCTACCGACTACCGGCGGTACGGGTGGGCGCTTCGCGGGAGACGCGATGAGGCTCTCATTGCGGACCCTCGCCAAACCCCCCGCTTTTCTACCATGGCGGCTGTGTCTATTGACGGCGTGGTTGAGACGCTGACGTGCGCAGTGCCTCCGGCCTACTGCTCCCTGGACTGGGCCTTTTTTATCCACCGCCTGGCTCCCAGTATGGGCATGTGGAACCCAGACCTGCCGGCTAATCGATGGACCGAGCAGGAGCCGAGGTCGGTGCTGCTCATCGACAATGCGGCTATCCACTCCGACGAGTGCGACGATCTTGCTCGAGAATACGGCATCCTCGTCCTGCGCCTGCCCCCCTACTCTCCCGACTTTGCGCCGGTTGAGGGGGTCTTCTCCAATTTGAAGGCGTGGCTCTCGGCGGAGTCGGCGGATGACCGGCTGGGCGGCGTGACCATGCCTGACGGTTCCTTGATGGGGAAAAATGTCCGGTTGATGATGGAGGTGGGCCTCGCGAGCATTTCCAGAGAGCAATGCGCGGGTCAGTTTGGTCGCGTGTATCGCGAATGGCTGCGACAGGATTTACACGTTGACGGGTTGATGGGAGGGCCTGACGTTATCGCAGAGATGTGAAATTGCATTCTTGATGAACACTCACTGGCGGCGCGCACGGATGGGAGTAACCCGGGGCCCATCAGAAGGGACGATGGGAAAGCGCCCATGGAGCGCATCCGCCGGCCGCAGAGGAAAGCACACACGTGTCGGTCGTTGCTACCACCACCGACGACTCTCCACCACCAACCCCCTCGCTCGGCGCGCCCCACTTGCCCTCAAATGAACCCCCCGCGGAAAAAAACAACTGCCGTCGCCCCCCCCTACCACCACGAGGACCAGCGCCCAGCCGGAAGGAGGACCACCGCTCCGCCACGCACCACCACCAGGACCCCCACCAGCACCGCCCCACTCTACCCCCCCCCAGAGCAACCCCCCGATCACCCCCGCCCAAATCTCGGCCCCCCCCGACCACAGCGCGGGTGCCATGACGCAGGCAGGACTCCGGCGTTGCTGCCGCTACCGCCTCCTTGCCGCAGCCACGGCGGGGGTTGTCAATCCCCCGCGACATCCATGGCCTCCCGCCATGCCTCACGGCGCGACCGGCGTGGACACAGCGGTGGCGGCGGCGTCTGCGAGGGTGGAGTTCGCGGCGAAGGGTGTGCCGGCGGCAGAACAAAAAAGGACCATCTGTCCCCCACACCACCTCGAGCCCCAGCCCCCAGGCGGTAAACGAACCACCGCACCGCCACACACCGCCAGCAGGCCCCCAACCAGCACCCACCACGGTACACCCACAGCATCCCCCGGATCACCCTCCCCCACAGCCCCGCCGCCCCCCACAACAGCACTGCCACCGTGACGCCGCCGCGACGCCCACCTTGCCACTGCTGCCGCTTCCTTGCCGCCACCACCGCGGGGGTCGTCTCTCTCCCGCAACCGCCACGGCCGGCAGCCACGCCCCACCGCGCCACCGGCGTGGTGGTCGCTGCGGCGGCGGCGGGGGTGGCGGCGGCGGCGGCAGCAAAAAGAGGCCGCGGCCCCCCCCCACCACCACGAGCACCAGCTCCCAGCGGGAAGAGGACCACCGCACCGCCGCGCACCGCCAGGAGCCCAACCACCAGCACCCCCCACAGCACCCCCCCCCCGGAGCCTCTCCCGCAGCACCCCCCCCCACAGCCCCGCCACCCCCCACAACAGCACCGCCGCCGTGTCGCCGCCGCGTCGCCGACCTTGCTGCCGCTGCCGCTTTCTTGCCGCCGAGAGGCGCGGGAACGGGGGCCGCGCAGGGGCAGGCGCGGGCATTGGAAAGTTCTTCACAGGCCCTTCAATGTTCAACAATGGGACAGAGAAAAACAATGCCAAGGAAAAGAGCACAAAACAATGCACGTAGAAAAGTGAGGGGTCATGAAAAACGACGGGCTGATGCAAAGAATCAAGAAAGGAAACACAAAGAATCAAAAAACGTCGGCAGCCGCGGCGCTCACACCAGCTATGAGACAGGAGGACAGTCAAGCGCACCACAGGAGACACACTGGCAGGTAGCACGCGACGTCTGGCGACGCGGCAGGCAGACGCCATGGGCTTGGCGTGGGCGGATGGGGGTAACTGGGCGACGCCGGCCTTGCCACCGCTGCCGCCTCCGTGCCGCGGCCGCCGCGGGGGTCGTCACCCCCCCACGACCTCCGCGGCCGGCAGCCACGCCCCACCGCGCGACCGGCGTGGCGGTGGGGATGGCGGCGGCGGCGGGGGCGGCCGTGGCAAAAAAAAGCTGCCATCGCCCCCCCCAACAACCACGAGCGCCGGCACCCAGCCAGAAAGAGGACCATCACACCGTCGCACACCTCCAATGGCCCCCCCACCGGCACCCCGCACAGCACACCCCCCCACAGCATCCCCCCAATTACCCCCCCCCACACCCCCGCCCCCCCCCACAACAGCACCGCTGCCGTGACGCCGACGCGACGACGATCTTGATTCTGCTGCCGCTGCCTTGCCGCCCCCACCGCGGGGGTTGTCCCTCCCCCGCAACCGCCACGGCCGGCAGCCACGCCCCACCGCGCCACCGGCGTGGTGGTCGCTGCGGCGGCGGCGGGGGTGGCGGCGGCGGCAAAAAAAAAAAGCGGCGGCCCCCCCCCACCACCACGAGCACCAGCTCCCAGGCGGGAAGAGGACCACCGCACCGCCGCGCACCGCCAGCAGCCCCCCCACCACCACCCGCCACAGCACCCCCCCCTCGCAGCCTCTCCTGCAGCTCCCCCCCCACACAGCCCCGCCACCCCCCACAACAGCACCGCCGCCGTGTCGCCGCCGCGTCGCCGACCTTGCTGCCGCTGCCGCTTTCTTGCCGCCGAGAGTCGCGGGGACGGGGGCGGGTGCCGCTGCGGAGGATGGGGCGGGGCGATGGAAGCGCGCGGCAACGATGGCGCGTACGACGGTGGGGTGGCAGTGGCCGCAGGCGACGGGATGCCGACGGCGGTGGGGGGGTACGGGCGGTGACCGGGAGCAGGGAGCTGGAGAGCGAGGGGGTTTTGGTGACGCAAAAAAACCAGGGGGAACATCCTGCAACGTAGCGCAGCCAAGGCCTCATTGCGTGGGGCGTACACCCTTTTCTCCCGTGCTTTTTTAGGCCCGCACGCTGTCGGGCGAGCTCAGTCGGTACGTAGCAGACTACGCCCCGCGGCATGAAAAGTGTGCTCCACTTTTCCAGGGCCGGCGAACGTTTGGCGCCGGCGTTCTGCTCCAAGTCAGGGCGCTTTGGAAAATCTGGGACCTGGCTCTCTGTGAGTGCCCAAGACCAGCGTTGGGAAAAGCGTTGGGGACGCTGATCGTTCTTTTTGACAATGAGGGCTGACGCGCATCGCGCTTTGAAAAGATCAGAGCCTTCGTTGTGCTTTCACCTGAGACACTTCAAAAAAGCACTCAGGAGGCTCCAAAAACACAAAAGTACCGGGGCGGGGGGGGGCGGCGGCCGAGTGCCCCTGAACGGCAGTGCTGCGTCAGTCGCAGCGCCATGCCCTCGCCTCGCCCCTTTCCCCCTTCCCCCTTCCCCTCTTTCTCCCATCCAGCCCACCGTCATGGAGAATTCAAGGGGTAGCAGCGGAGGTACGAGGCTGCTCGTGACCAGTAACAGTGTGCGCCGCCCACTCCAGTGATCACCTGCGACCTGGTGGCCGCGGGGCGCCGGGCGCAGCATACAGAGTCCGCTGGTGCCGTCTCCGCGTGGCCGCTCCGAGGGCTAATGCCGCTGCCAGTTTAGTATGGTTGTACGCCCGCTCTGGATGTAGCATGGGGGGGGGGGGTGTCTAATTCTACCGGCGCCACGAGGCAGCAGCACAGAGTCGCCTGGTCAGGCGGCGTGCTCTCATCGCCCGGCATTCCCAGACAATCCCTTCGTCACGTGGTCGTCCAGGTGGAAGAAATCCGCGAAGGCAGGCCCTGTCGTGAGGAGCGGGCAAGCTGTGTCACCGTCAAAAGGGGGGAGGGGAGGACGGAAAGCGGCCGCCAGTCGGCAGCATCTGGCTTTAGGCAGTGGGGGGAGGGGCACAGAGGACCGCAGGGGAGAGCGTTCATTGCCCTCACCACTCTTGATACTCACAGCGACGGGAGGCGGGGCGGCTTCTCCCGCAGGACCTGCTGGACTGAGGAATGGAGGCGGTGCGCCGCATCGAGGCGAGGATTTTCGGGGTCCCCACAGCCAGTTCCAGTAACTTTGATCAACTTTGTCCACCTAGGGGACTCCAGGGGTAAACGGAGAGAGCGGGAAGAGTTTTTTGTGGGGGCAGGTGGTGAGACGTTGGGAAAAGGGGAAGGGAGGAAGCAAAGCGAAGTGAGCAAAGCGAAGCATCACTGTGTGGAGCTCGCCGTGAAGGCGGCGATGGCGGCAGCCGTGTAAAAAAGGCTGTTGGTGTTGCTGGCGGGGTGGAGCACGTGGCAGCGGCGGCGGAGCTGAGGTCGGGCATTGGGTGGCCAGCAACGTCGGCGGTGTGCGTGGCGGCCGTAGCGATGGGGAGGCGACCCCTGCGGCATCCCCAGGAACAGCCGTGCCGCGGTGACTGAGATGGAAGCGCAATGCTGCAACGTATCAAGCGCAGGCTGAGGCGGGGAGCGCCGAGGAGCGAGGGATGCCACTCGAGGCTGGGATTGGCTGGCAAGAAAACTGCATTTTCTGTAAGCAATGTGCTGTGACCTGCTGTGAGCTTTTCCCAGCACTCATCATTCTTCAGCAATCGGCCATATCGCGGCGGAACACGCGCTCCGTGGAGTCCTTCGCAGCGCTGTCGTCCTGAAGACGGGTGCATCTGGTGAAAGTTCTGGGAACTTAATCTGTACTGCTGTTAAGCAGGAGTAAGTGCGACGAAGTGCGGCTTGTTAACCTAACTCGCCTTTAGTAGATGGACAGGCAGCACAGATTAAGTCGGCTTAGCGACGGATATTCAAGGTCATTTCACCCGACGTTTCAGCCGGCAGGGCCTGTTGAACAAGCCCCGTACAAGCGTATCGGCAGAAAAACAGGCTTGTCGAGGATCCCTGTTTAAGGATCACAGCGCCGGTGGGGGATGGGAAGAAGGCGGCCAAGACGATGTTGGGGAGGACTATCCATTTTAGCAAATTGGGGGGGGGGACGATCAGGGACGGGGCCGACAGCAGACCGCCCACCCGCAAGGTCCAGCGGGGTGCCGCCCGCCGTGGACGGCCGCTGCGTCCTTCCATTCTGGTGTCTTGGGTGTTTGTAGAAGCGCGCGTCGTGGGCGCTCGTAGGCTCTCAGGGAAGACGACTCTCAGGGACAACCCTTACAGACAACTCTCAGAGACGACTCTTAGTAGAGTCTGTAGTTGTGAACGCTCCTGTTCTGACCATGGGGTAGACGCCCAGCTCATGACCAACTGGTGGTGCTCCCACTCATGGGCAGCCGCCTTTCCCTTTCCGCCTCCCCTCCCCCCGATCCGCCCTTGCCTCCCCGCCCATCCCCCTCTTACGTTGACATCCGCCCCCTTGCCCGTCGCGGCAGCCGCACCGGACGGTTGTAGGCACACAATGGCGGTGTCGGCAAAAGAGGGTAAACGCAGTGGCCGTTCCGGGACACGGCGGCGGCGCAGACGGCACCCGCTTTTGCAGAGAGGCTCGTATCCCCCCCCGCCCCGCCAGGGTGAGCTCCCCGCCCTTGGCGCCGCGCCTTCCGCGCGGCGGCGGGCCCGCCGGTCCACCGCGACGGCGGCGGCGGCAGCCGCCTGCGGGTGGCGGGCCAACCCCGCCGCCCCCACCGCTGCCGCCGTCGCCGCCGCCGCCGCCGCCGGTGCCACCCGCGCACGGCAGTGGCCGCCTGCCGCCATACCGGGGTCCCCCCACGCCTCTGCTTCTCGGCCGTCACGTCCGCGCGCCACGCGCCGCGCGCCGCCCCGTCGCACCGCCAGCTTGTCAAGAGCCACGACTCGGCCTTGTTCTCCACAACCCCCGCCCCCCTACCCGCCATGCAACCCCTTCACCCCCCCCCCCCCCCGCGCCCGGCCCGGTCGCGTGGCACCCCCCTCAGGGCAGCCCATCATCCTCGTCCGAAGAGGATCCCCGCCCCCGCCCCCCCGACCCACCGCTGCCCCCACGGCGGCGCCTCCCCCCCCCCTTCCCGCCACCTCGGGTGCCCCTCCCCCCCCTCCGCCACCGTCACGCCCCCCCTCTGCAGCGCCCCTACCCCCGCCCCCGCCCCCCACTCCCCCGTCCAGCACACGCAAGACGGCAGCGCCCACCGGCCCCGCCGGGGCCCCCCCAAACTCCACCCGCAGCCCCGCGGCGGCCCAGTCCAGCAGCCGCCGGTTCTTGGTCGCCGCCGCCGCCGCCGCCGCCGCCGCGTCAACGGGCTCCCCGGCGCCCCCCTCCCCCCCCCCCCCCGACCGCCCCCCCCCCCCTCCGCCTCCACCGCCGACGCCGACAGCCACAGGCCGACCAGGGCGCGCACATTCCCCCGCCGCCGCGCCCGCAGGCTGACCGCGTAGTAGGCGCGCGCGCGGCGGTACCCCCCTCCGTCGCCGTCCTCCCCCCCCCCCCCCCGCGGGTGTAGTAGGCGTCGGCGAGGCGCGCCGGCCGCGCCCACCCCCCTGGCGGCGCCAGCAGCAGTGCCTCGGCGGCACACCACACCGCCTCGTCGAGGCGGCCCGCCGCGGCGGCGAGCGCGCCCAGCTCCTCCCACCCGCCCACGTCGGTGGACCAGGTGGCGAGGTAGGCGCGGAGGAGGGCGGCGGCGACCGTCGGCCGCCGCGCCGCCACCGCCGCCGCCACCTGCCGCCGCGCCTCTGCCGACGACGTGGCGGGGGCGCGCGCCAGCGCCGCCGCCGCGGCGGCGGCGGCGGCCGCGGCGTCCCCCGCCGCCTCGGCGCGGTGCGCGAGCAGCCGCGCCACGCGCGGGGAGGCGGCGGCGGGGAAGGCGGCGGCCAGCGGGGCGGCGGCGGCGTCGCCAACCGCCCAGGCGCCTACCTCCCACGCCGCCGCCGCGAGCGCCTCGACGCCCGCGTAGTGGGCGGCGGTGCCGTACCGGATGGGGGGGGGGGGGGGGGCGGCCGCCGCCGCCGCCGGCAGCTGCACGGGGGGGACGACGGGGCGGTGAGGGAGAGGAGGGGGAGCAGCGCCGCGACGACTGCCTCGGGCCGGTGGTGGCCGTGGGTGGCGGCCAGGGGGGGGGCCGCCGCCACGCATGGCGGGAGGGGGGGGGGGGGTGGACGCCACTGACGGGGGTGGGGGGGGTGGGAGGGGGGGTGGGGTGCGCCGCCGCTCCCCCGCCGCGGTGGCGACGGCTCATGGCGGCGTGGGGTGTGAGGGGGAGGGGTGCGCAACAGGTAGGACCCTCCCTAGGGGGGCAGAGGCGGGCAGGCGCGGCGGCAGTGCTGGGATGGTGATGGGGACGTGAAGGGGGAGTCGGCGGGGCGATGCGGGCAGAGCGAAACGTCCGGAAGGTGAGAGGGGGCGGCGTCGCGGGCGGTTGCCCGCCGGTACATACAGTACACAGATGCTATGGGATACCGTATGCTTGGGGTGGTGGTGGGTAAAAACATGCAGTAAAAAGGGATACAGAGAGGACGTCACGCAGCTGTGAGACGGGACAGTCCGGGGTGTCCCCGCGGCCGGGTTCGTCGATCGAATCTGCAGGATTCAGAAAGCAACACTGACACTGTACGGTATTTACAATGTGCATCCAAACAGAACAGAACAGGCACAGACCGGGCGGGCGCCAAGGCGCCCACGTCCGCGGGACCCAGAGTGGGGGCGGATCCTCTTGGTCCCGGGGATGCCTGTGGCATCGCCGGGGGACGCGATCCGCGGCGGCCTCCCGGCGGAAAGCGCCCCAGAGCCGCCCGCTCCCGCCGACCACGTGCAGTATGCGCACACACTGGAAAGGCGGCGGCACACTGGCGGGGCTGCACACAGCGCGCTCATGGCGATCCCGTCGCGGCGCGTGCCACTCACGGCGCCGGCACAGGCCGGGCGGGCCGTCCGGCCGACCTCAGGACGGGCGCCGAAGGCGGAAGGACGAAAAAAAAGAGAAATAGAAGTAAGTGGGTGGCACAACAGCCAACCCGCAACCCTTGTGGGGCACGCGGCGCGGCCGCCGCCCACCCTGCCGACCGGTAAACCCCCTTCGCCCACCCATCACCCTCACTCCAGACAGACCCGCCCCGCTCGCAACCCCTGGCTCACAAGCAAGACCCTCCCGGCAAGACGGCTAGATAACCGGCAGTCGTGGGCGCACTCTCTACCCCCCCTTCGTCACCCCCGTCCTCCTTCACCGGTACGGCAACGTCGGGAGCTGCTCGACCATGCCCTTGACAAAAACCTCAATCTCATCGCGCACCCGGCGGTACACGTCGAGGGCGGCCTCGCCCTCCAGCTCCGCCGCCAGCTCTGGCGGATCATCAAACCCCACGTGCACGATGCGGGTGCTCGCATACACCCCCCCCGGGTCCCCCTTGTGGAACATGGGGCAGTCCCCGTCGGCGTTCCCACAGACGGTCACCACATAGTCGAGCGGCACGCCCTTGGACGTGAACGCCTCGACGAGGTGCTGCGACCGGTGGGTCGACAGGTCAATCCCCTTTTCCGCCATCACCGCCGCGGCGTTGGGGTTCACCTTGCCGCTCGGCCGCATGCCCGCCGACGAGAAGGTGCCGTTGGTGTGGTGGTGCCGCGCCCACGCCTCGGCCATGTGCGACCGGCACGAATTGCCGGTGCAGAGGAAGAGGACGCGCAGGCCACCAGCGTCCTTGCCCAGCGAGGGGGGGGGGGGCACCACGGTGGCGGCGGTCGACGCCATGGCCACAAGGGATGGCACGTGTGCAGTCGACCCTGTTGGGGGCACCAGGGGCGGGGGGAGGGGGAAAGGAAGACGGGAGGAGCGGGCAGAGGGGACTGAGAAACCGAAGCAAGCACCAGCGGAGAAGGAGCAAAGGGCCAACCACTTCGTCTGGGGGACATGCACACCAAACAATAGAGCAGGCAGTCGACAAGCGCGGCCGCAACACCGTGTGGGGGTGGCTGGCTGGCTAGCCACCCCCACACAATCGCCGGGTTGTCGAGAGCCATCGAATCTCTTACTCGGAAGAACCCCTCTGCATCACGCTGCTAGGAGGGGGGGTGGTGAGGCGTGACAACCCTCCTCTCGGCTTGATCCACTCCAGGTCTCGCTTGACACGTGTTAAATTGACAATGACAAAGTACAGTACTGCAATGTATCCCCGCACTGGAGCTGGGACGAGTACGTCAATTCTGAATCGGACCACTTCTCCACTCTTGGGAATCGGACCACTTCAGGAGCAGGTGAGCTGCTGCTGTGAGACCCTACGGGAAGAATACCACTGGATACCAGGGCAGCCATCACTGGATATCAGAGCGACCATCACTGGATAGCCAGCGAGCAGAGCTGGATAGCCAGTGGCTTTCGCCCCACAAAATGCGACTACGGAACGATGTGATTGGTCCTCACAGGCCGTGCAACGCCATCGTGCAACGCCAGAATCGGATTTTCGTTTCCATATTCATGGACTTTTTCGGTTTATTTCAGCTTCAGTCGACGACCTCTCGCCCGCATCTCCCACCTCCCACCGGAAAAACGGCGAAGTCAACCGACCCCCCCCTCCCCCCCCTGTCGCCCGCCCCACCCCCCCCGTCGCCCCCCCCCCCCCCCCCCCCTCCCCCCCTCCCCCCCCCCTGTCTGCTTTACCTGCGCAACAGGAGGGGGGTCGATCACACAACCAGAGCAATGACAAAGCAACGCGCGCGGGCGGGGCGTGGCGGGCGTGCCAACAGGTCAGGGGAGGTGCCACTACCGGCAGCGGTGGGGCTGAGGGGGGGAGGGCACGGCGCAGTGGGGCTTAAAGGGTGTCCACGCTCTTCTTGATTTTTGCTGCCAAGTGGTCTGCGCAAAACTTATGAGACCCTCTCACAGCACTGCTCAGAGTTGAAAAAAGCGAGGGTGGCAGCGCGCCGGCTGGCTGGGCCCCCCGCGCGCCGGTGTATGGGCCGGCGCCTAGCCGCACTGCGTGCATGCGCAGCGCACGGCGGACTGAGGCGGCCGTTGCCGCGGGCTGCGGTGCCACGCCGGCGCCGCCCCACGTCAGCGGCGGTGGCGGGGGCGGCGGTGATGGTGGTGGCATATGAGCGTGTGGGCGGCCTGACTCCGAGTCCGTTAAGGGGAGGCTGGCGTCGCCCACTAGTCGACCACTCCCGGCGGGGGTGGCGGCTGGGGCGCCCTCTCCACGCACGCGCCGAGCAGCGCCGGCCGCCGCCGCCGTCGCGCCACTGCCGCCTCGGCCGCCGTCGATGGCGGCTGGGAGACCGTCGTTGCCGACGCGGTGTCCATCGGAGGGCAGTGATGAGCGCCTCGGTGTTGCGAGGGCGGGCGGAAAGCCGACGGCGTCCGCCGTCGCCGCCGCCGCTGCCGCCCGTGCCACCGGTGGCGCCCGGCCCCCTGCCCGCCTCCCAGGTGTCCCACTGCCCCCCCCCCCCCCCCCCCGTCGCCGGCCACCGCCTCGTGCGGCTGCAGCAGCGTCACGGGCACGACGCACGGCGGCGGCGGCGGCGTCGGCGGCGTCCGGGACAGCCGGTTGAAGACGAAAAAGGTGAGGGCACCGACGAGGGCGTCGGGCGGCGGCAGCCGCCGCGGCGGCGCCACCACCGGCCGGTAGCAGGTGGTGGCGCCGTCACCCGCCCGCCGAATGTCCCCCCCATAGAGCGCGCGGGGCCAATCGCGGACGGGCACGGGGGGGGCGACCGCCCGCCCGCCGCCGTCGCCGCCGCTGCCGCCGCCGCTACCGCCTAGTGAGGGGGCGTCCAGCCGGTGCGGCAGCAGCCGCGCAACAATCGCCTTGACCAGCCCCGACGGTGGCGCGTGGCGGACCACCTCGGGCAGCAGCACCGCCGGGCGCAGGGACATTGGCGCCGCGCGGCTGCCATTGCAGAGGCCTGAACCGTGCGACGTGGCGCCCGCCACTGTCGTGGCCGACGCGTACAAGCAGCGACGGCGGACGACCGTCGGGGGCCCCGCCGTCGACAGGCCGCCGCCTCCAACGTCCCCACCGCCGACGGCCGCACCGTCAACGGCGCCACCGCCGCCGCCGCCGCGGCTGCGGCGTCCACCGCCAGCGGCCGAAAGAGGGCGGCAATGACGGGGAGCTTTGGCAGCAGCGTCGCGAGAAACGCATTGGCCGCCCCATCCCACGGCATGGTCGGCCCGAGGAGGTCCAGGCCGGTGGTGGGCACGCCGCCCCCGCCCCCCCCCGCGCGGGGCCACCGCCACCGCCGGCCCGCCGTGCATCCGCGGCGGCCGTTTCCGTCCACACCCGCTCCAGGCCGTCGACAAAGTGGGCGTGGTCCACCCCACACGCGAACGCGAGCGCGCCTGCGTGGCGGCCCGCCCACGCCGGCAGCAGCAGCGCCTCGTCGGCCGACGAGCGGCACATCCGATACAGGCGGCAGGCGCTCGCAACGGGCCGGCCGGCGGGGGTGGTGATGGTGATGGTGAGGAGCTCCACGCCGCCCTCGGCGGCCAGGATGTCCATGCCGGTGAGGTAGGTGGTGGGGAGTGTGGGCTTCAGGGGGGGGGGGGGGGGGAGCGTCCCCGTCGTCAGTGGCCGCCTCGGCGCCGACGCTGCCGCCGCCGCTGCCGCCGCCGCCCCCTCCTCCCCCACCTCGCTGCCCTCCCGCCACCACCCCCGACGGGGCCGCCGCCACCGCCACCGCCGCCGCTGCCGCCACCGCCCGGCCGCCCACCCCGTCAAAGACAAACAGGTGGGTGCCGAGGTGGGGCACGCCCAGCCCCCCCACGCCCCCCCCCCGCCCTCTTCCCCCACCCCCAGCTACTACCGCCGCGGGCGTCAGCACAACGCTGCGGAAGCACAGGCGCCCCCCCCCCGCCAGCGCCGACGCGGCGTGCACCACCGCCACCCGCCCGCCGAGTGCCGACCGGAAGGCCGCGTCCCCCCCAGCCGCCCCGCCGCCCATATATATGCTGCAGCTGTGACTTGATGCCACCGCGCTGGCGCCCGTATACGAGCGCCAGCGCGATGGCATCAAGGCACAGCTGCAGTAGAGAGCACGCATCGAAACCGATATAGCGGACGCCTGAAGTAGCCTCCCAGTGAGGTCCAGATGATGAAGGGGCCAGGGTGTTTTCGCGAACGCGCTTTCAGTACCCAAAATTAGCCACATCCGCCCGTGCACACGCGCGCGCCCCGACTGGCGGCCGCGCAGCACTGCTTATCGCCTGTCAAAAATTTCTTGCTTTTTTGGGAAATTCTCGAGCAAAACCCTGCATAAAACCTGCATCGACCCCCCCTCAAGGCATCATAGACACCGCTTTTACCCCCGTTTCATGCTTTCTGCCTACAACAGCTCGGGCGATTGGTAGTCGCCACCTCCCTAAGTATGACCGGAAGCGCACGGGGCAGGAGAGCACTCTCGTGAAGCGCAAAGAAGCGACCGACCATCGCTACGCTTGGGAGCAATGTTTATACAAACGCGTTTAAAACCCGCGCAATCTCACGCACTGGTTAAGCAAAAACCTGCGCGACGACAGCTTTTGAGGGTCTGCACGGAAAAATCTCTCCGCCTTGCTCGACATCTACGACGTGAATTCTGACCAATGGAACGCTCCGTCCAGCAAACAGCAGCGCCACCGCTGTTGTCATTGGTTGACAGAACACCGACAGCGGCCGTGGTGTCGGTCATCCTGGTTGAGATTCTTTGGCCTCAGCCCATCCCCTCGATCAGAAAAGCAAAGTTCTGCTCGAGCCGTTCATTTTCGTGCTCGAGCAGGGCAAAAAGTTTCACAACGAAGCAAGAGATCTGGCCAAAATCGGGCTTGTCTCTTGACAGGGGATAAGCCGTGCTGCGCTGTGCTGCGCGGTGCCGCACCCGCCCCCCACCCCCCGCCTCGGGCGCGGCAATCGCGCGCGCCACCCCCCTGCAGCTGCGGGCACGCGCCCGTGGGGCAACCGTGCCGTCCACACCCTCCGCCACTAGTTTGCAACGACCGCCCCGTCGTACGGTCGCTGCATTCACCAACGATGGCCACACGGGTCGGGCTGAAAACAGCCGTTTTGGGGGGGGGGGGAACGGAGGGAGCGGCGACGGGCAAGTCGGTCACCAGGGTGAGAGCGTGGGAGCGTTGCCAGGTCGGACCTCTCCCCCTACCCCTGTTTCGTGCGCCGTTGGGGCGGACGGCATAGCTCGCTCACCCGCGCGCCCCACTGCGCCCGCCTCCCCCCGCCCCAGCCGACAGCTGCGGCCCCCCGCTATCCCTACTCCCGCCCCCTATCCTTCCGTACCCCATCAAAAGGAGCGGCTTGCCATGAAGTCCACGGGCCATCCTGGCGGGACGTCCCCGCCACCGCCGCCGCCGCCGCCGCTACCGTTGCCACGGGCGCGTTGTGCAGCGTTGGCGGCGAACCGTTGGACGGCCGCCGCCGTTGCCGCCGCCGCCCCACCGCCATCACCGTCGCTCCCCGCGCGCCGTCGGGTCGTTCCCCGCGTCCCGTCGGGTCGTTTCCCGCGCCCCGTCGGGTCGCGGCCGCAACGTCACCAGCAAAAAAACACGGCAGCAGGTGGCAGCGGGCGGCCACCCGCCGCCGCGACGCGCTGGTCCCCACCTCCGTCGCTGGTCGTGGCCCGCTTGGCAGGCCGCGCCCGGCCACCGTCGCCGCCGCCACGGGGGTGTGCATCCCCCACTCTCCACCCCCACCGCCACGGCCCGCGTCGGCCAACGTGGGCCCCTCCACCCGCACCACCGTACGCCCCCCCTCCCCCTCCCCAATCGCCACACCCCCCCGCTGCCGTCGCGCTGCCGCCGCGCTGCCACCGTTGTGACCCAATCTGCACCGCCGCCGCCGCCGCCGGCACCGACACACGACCACAGCGATGACGGCGACGCCCGCACGCGCCCCCGCACCCCCCTCCCCCCCCCCCCCCCCCCACCTTGCCAGCGCGGCTCACCCTTCCTTGGTCACCCGCAGCACCTCACGGACGTTACTGCGGCCGTCCCGCCCCACCCACACCACCTCCACGCGGACCCCCGGGTACCCCCCCCCCCGCAGCAGCGCCGCGAACGCCGCCGTCCCGCCGCCGACGCCAAAGTAGTAGCGCTTGCCCACGACGAGCGCCACCCCCCGCGGCGCCAGTGCGGCCACCACCGCAGACGCGAGGGCGGGCAGGTCCCGCGGCGCGTAGACCGTCTCAGCAGACAGGACGAGGTCAAAGGGCGGCAGGCCCAGGGCGGGGAAGGTCCGCCAGTCGCCCGCGACAAAGGTGATGGCCGAGGGGGGGGTGGGGGGGGGCGCGACCGCAGGCTGCGCCGGCAACGACGACGGTGACACCCCCCCGCTGCTGCCGGGTGGGGGCACGGCCGCGGCGTCTTCCGCCGCCGAGCCGGTCGCGGGTGCCCCCTCCGCAGACCCCTCACCCAGAGCCGCCGCCGCCGCGGGCTCCCCTGCCGGCACCCCCCCAGGGTAGTTGAGGGCGACCGCGACGGCGGTGCAGCCGACCAGCACCTCCTCGTTAAAGTCTTGGAGCACCACCGCACCGGCGCCCGACCGGATGGCGGTGACGCCCCCCAGGCCGTGGCCGGCGCCCAGCTCCAGCACCCGCCCGCCGGCACGCACGCCGTGGTCGTCGGCGGCGAGCGCGGCGAGCAGGTCGGCGGTGCCTTCCCAGAGCTTGGCACCACCCTCGTACACCCCGGGCCGAAGGTCTGCCGCCGCGGCGGCGGCCGCCGCCGCCGCTGCGGCCGCGGCGGTGGCGTCGTCGTCGTCAGCGCTGGCCTTGTCGGTGACACTGCTGCCGCCGTCGTCCCTGCCGGCGGTGCCAACGACGATGGAGGGGGGCGGGGGGGGAGCGGTGAGGAGCGTTACCCCTACGGGCGGGGGGAAGTCCACAGCCGTGGCGGCCGATGGGAGGCGGACCGCCGCAAGGTCGATCGGCACGACGCGGGAGGGGGGGGGGGGGGGGGGGCCCCCGTGGGGCGGCAAGCCGCCGACGCTGCCGCCGCGGCTGCGGCCGGGGGGGGGGCCAGGAGGGGGACAGACACGGCTGGCGTCACGGCCGGTGGCCCCGCCGCCGCTACCGCCGACGCCGTTGACGGCGGGGCAGCGCCGGGGGGGTCGGCCGCATCGGTGGCCGCGTCGGCTGCCGCGTCGGCCAGGGGGAAAAAGTCAAAGCGGAAGGCCATGCCGACCACGGACCAGGGGAGGGGCGGGCGGCTGGAGGTGGGGGGGGGGGGGGGGGCGGGGGAGGGGGGGGAGGCGGGCGGGGAAGAGACAAGAATAGCGAGGGCCAGAGGCGAGGAGCTACGCACCCCGCTGGTCGCGGCGTGGTGGTGGGGGGAGGCGAGTGCCCCGGTGCGTGACGGGGAGAGGGCCAAGGGACACGGGGAAGGAAGGGTAAGGAGGGAAGAGGACGCTCGCAGCGGCGACTGACCGCGGGTGGGCGGCGCGGGGGGCACCACGGGGTGCATGACCGATGCGTGGCGGGCAACATCACGGATCAAAGACAAATAGGCATGTACAGTACATACATGCATATATTTTGCGAAGCTCCTGAGCTGTACCTACCCTGCAGTGTGTTTGTAATGTATCTAAATATGTATGTGTACATACGCACAGTACATACATGCAGCACTGTACGGACCCCCAGCGGCGCCGAATAGATCTACATGGATGGGGCTCACTGGCACTTGAAGTGGGACGTATGTACAGTCGGTACCCAATTTTATCCGTACGGCCAATAACGAGATTCGTACGGAGCGATTTGACAGTAAGCAAGCCCTCGATTCCACGCACTGGGCCCATCAATACTTGGTGCTGGCGCCCTGAACGGCGGTGACATCGCGCACACGACGGGGCATCGACTCGACCACGGCCTTAAAAAAGCTGTGTGGGATGGCGTCCCACTCTTGGCAGAGGGCCCCAAACAGCTCGTCCTTGTTCTTGGGAACTGTGCGGCGCTTTCGCAGGCGCCTCTCCAGCTCGGCCCAAGCGTTCTCGATTGGGTTGAGGTCGGGACTCTGCCCGACCCAAGGAAGAGCCCGCAGCCCAAGCTGGGCCTTGACCTCCTGCGACGCCTTGGCCGCGTGGCAGGGTGCTATGTCCTCTTGCAGCCACGCAGCGTCCGGGGTGCCGTAGTCCGCACCAATCTGGTGCATGACGTAGTCCTCCAGCACGCCGGAGTACTTGGCCGCATTCATGGAACCTTCCACGCGCACCAGAGGCGTCCGGCCGCGCGCCGAAAACCCCCCCCACACCATCACCGTCTGACGCCCGCTCTTGAAGGTGGGGCGCAGGCGATGCGGGGCGTACCGCTCGCCGTTGCGGCGCCACACGCGCGACGAGCTGGCGTCTCGCACCACGAACGAGCTCTCGTCGGTGAATAGCACGGAGGCCCACTCAGCCGTCCAGCCCTGGCGCGCTGTCGCCTACACCAGGCGCTTGGAGACGTTCTTCTCCGACAGGAAGGGTTTCTTGGCGGCCGTCCGAGAGTGGAACCCCAGGGCCCGGACGGCCCTACGGACAGTGGAGGGTGACACTGCGCCCTTTCTGGGCCCCCCCGATGCCTGGGAGCGCATGGTGTTGACCATCTCCGTCAGGGCGGCCACAGAGGTAAAACCGCTCTCGTCCATCGACCGCTTGATGCCACGAAGCTCACGGTCCGACAACACCTTGGGACGGCCGCGCTTGTCCACCACGGCGCGGGCTGCCGCCGCGCGCATGGCCATAGCCGCGTAGGCGGCGGTGCTCTTCGAGCGGCCCAAAGCCGTACCGATAGCCAGCAGGGACTTGCCCTGTTGCAGGAGGGCCATGATGGCAGCGCGCTCGCCGTCGGACAGGGGGCGACGTGGTGAGCCCGCCATGGCGCCTGCCTACCTCGGTGTGGTCCTGGGCGCTGATCTATGGCCTGTTTTATATGAGCCGTGCCGTATGTGAGGACCCATCTAAAACCGGGGAGCCCTCAACGTACTCGTGGGGGTGTCAGCGGGCCCTGCGAGCCAATGGGGCGGCGGGGCACGGGGAAGAGGACGGTGGTCTCGATGGGGGTGGGTCTGGGGAAGAAGATGGGCGCGACGTCGGTGGGGATCGAGGGTACAAAAGGTAAACAGTGTCTTTGGTCTGTGTCTGTGGTTACCCCTCTCGTCTCCCCCGGTGGCGCCGACACCCACGCACTATATACTCGCGTCGGGGCACCCGAGGTGCCCCAAAGCATGCGTTTCCCCATCGCACCGCCGGTAGGCACAGAGCGGTCCAAAAACAAAGCATGTCTCTCAGAACAAAGCATGGACGGGCGTGCGCACTAAAGGAGTGCAGCCCCAGTTTGCCCGAAACGAAGGGGGTCCCGTGGATGGCGCCCAGCGCGCCCCACCAGCCGGCTCCACACGCCGGTCGGCCAGAAGGTCCGACTGGCTGCAAGGGCCAGCAAGGCCAAATTCAATCAATCCCTTGACCGGCCAGCCAGTCACCAACCAGCTGGCCGAATTCAATCAATCCAAAAGCCGGCGAGCCAGTCATATCGCACTCAGCCGCCAGCGAGGATGTGCGGTGTCCTCAGTGTCGGTGAATCATGTGACTGGTCCTTGATGCCAGCTTTCAAGCAGCGCAGAGAATAAAATTCAGGCAGCACAGACGGGGATGTCCGCCCGTGGTTGGTCGACGATGTCACTCGCTCCTCGTTGTCGAGTGTCGACGTCCATGACAGGGTTCCGACAGTGCGTTGCCGGCGGCTTTCGTGCGGTCGGCCGACGTCCGCAAAATGTCACGGATACAGCGTGGTGTCGCCCAGGGTAGTGGGGAATTGATGTGTCTTGGGGGGAGTTATCGGGGCCGGACATGTAAGGAGAGGTCCCAGTCCATATCCCCTGGGTTCCGGGTGGCGATTTAAGGGGCGAATCCTTACACCTCCCCCCCCTTAGGACGCGCATCGAAGAAACGCGTCTAAAACTTCAGGGGCGTTCACAAGGTCTTGTTTTGTCAGCCAAGAGTTCTCGCTGATGTCGCAGCCTTTCCATTTGACGAGGTACTGCAGTCGTCCACGGCGCTTTCGTGACCGTGTAATGGAGTCCACTTCATACTCGACCGAGCCATACGGAAATGCAACCGGGGGTGGAACGGGAGGAAGTCGACCATACGGATCAGCGCGGTACGGCTTCAGGAGGCTGGCATGAAAGGCGTTGTGAACTTTGCGATCGAGGACAGCTTGAGGAAGATCGAGACGGAACGTGACGTCATTGATGCTCTCCGTGACTTTGTAGGGTCCGGAGTATTTGGGCATCAGCTTACGAGCGCCTTGAAAGGCGTCGGGCAAGAGGTTCTTGGTGCTGAGGAGTGCGTGGTCGCCCACAGTGATTGTGCATGGTCGGCGATGACGGTTTGCGTAAGCCGCGCGCGTCTCATTGGCGCTCTTGATGGCGGCGATAGCCGTCTTTTGAGCATCGTGGAGGCTGGATAGCCAATCCGACACAGCAGGAAGATTTGAGTCCCTGCTGTCGAGGATGTCCATAGGCACGGTCCTTGGTTCAAACCCGTAGTTCAAGAAAAATGGAGAGTACGTGGTTACGGCATTAGGTGACCGGTTGTACGCAACTTCCGCGCCAACGAGGAAAAGATCCCAGTCGCCTTGATGATGGTTGACGAAGTTTCTGAGGATTTCTTCAATTTTCTTGTTCATAATCTCAGTTTGGCCGTCCGTCTGCGGGTGGTAGGCCGATGAGGCTTTGATCTTGACCTTGAGGATCTTTGTCAGTGACCGCCAGAAGTTGGAGAAAAAGATGGGGTCGCGGTCACAGACGACTTCTTGAGGTAGGCCGTGGTTGCGATAGACGTGATCGTGGTAAAGCTGAGCTGTGACCGGCGCTGTACATTCCGGCTTCATTGGTGCCAGGCGAATCATCTTGGTGAGTCGGTCAACAACGACATAAATGCCGTTGTGGCCTCGTGGTGTCAGTGGCAGTGGGGTGATAAAGTCCATGGAGACACTTGCCCATCTTTGGCTTGGGGGTTCGAGTGGTTTGAGATGACCCAGAGGTGAATGAGTGCTAGCCTTGTTCCGCTGGCACGAATCACATGATTGTACGTATCTTTGGATGTCCTGCCGCATAGACTTCCAGTAGTATTTGGAAGCAACGGCCTTGGTGGTTTTCTTCACTCCCATGTGCCCTTGGCACGGGACGTCGTGGTAGTCGTGGAGGAGTCTTTGGCGTAGAGTACCAGCGGGAATGCACGTACGGTCACCTCGTTTCAACAACCTCATATGAAACCGGTAGGGAGATACCGGGTCCTTGGCTAGGTCGGCAAATTCGGGGTCCGCTTTGTACTCTTGTTCTAGGGTGGCAAGGTCTTGATCACTTTGGTTGATGGTCATGAGGTTGTTGATTTCAGTTTTCTTGAGGGTTTCGTCAATGGTCTTGGTCAGCACTCGACTAAGGAGATCTTGGTTGAGTTCGTGCTTGTCAGGGACATCTTGGGGTTGCCTGGAAAGGGCATCAGCTACGGCGTTGGAGATGCCTTTGATCGGGACAATCTTGAACTGGAATTGGTCCAGAAGTTCAAGCCACTTGACTTGGCGGTCGTTCAGCCATTCTTGGGTTCGCAGGTATCTCAGGGACTCGTGGTCGGTATGGACCTCAAAGGGTCTTCCGTGGAGGTAGCAGCGACAGTGCCGGATGGCTTGGACCACTGCGAGCAGCTCACGTTCGCGGATGCTGTAGCGTTGTTCGTGGATATTCAAGGTCAGGGAGAAGAATGCCACTGGACGCCGTCCCTTTCCGTCGTCTTGTTCGAGGACTGCGCCAATAGCAAACCCGCTGGCATCAGTAGACACGTAGATGGGATATCGCTTGTCAAACGGCCTTAGTACCGGTGCACTTGTTGTCAGAGTCCGCAGCTGCTCGAAGGCTTTTTGGGCGTCCGGCGTCCACTCAAAGTCGACCTTCCCCGTCAACCTCGTAAGAGGGGTAGCAACTGCGGCCATTCCCTTGATAAATCGGCGATAGAAGTTGACCATACCGAGGAAGGACTGCACGTCCTTCTTGCTCTTGGGGGTTGCCCACGTCCGAATGGCTTGGACCTTCTGGTCCTCCATGGAAAAGCCTGCGTCAGATATGACGTGGCCGAGGCAATCGACAGTGGTTCGAGCGAATTGGTACTTACTTGCCTTGGCGTAAAGCTTGTGGTCTCGTAGCTTGGCCAGGGTTTTTCTCAGGTGCTTGAGATGATCCTCGTAGGTTTCGCTGTAGACCAAAATGTCGTCTAAGTAGACGCAGATGAAGTCGTACAGGTAGGGTCTGAACACATCGTTCATCAAGTTTATGAAGACTGCGGGGGCGTTCGTCAGTCCGAAAGGTAGCACAGTAAACTCGTAGAATCCATACTTGGTCCGGAACGCCGTCAATGGGATGGTGTCAGGGTCCAGCCGGATCTGGTGGTAGCCAGAGCGGAGGTCAATCTTCGTGAAATACTTGGCCTTTCGTAGTTGATCAAAGATGTCATCGATACGTGGTAGAGGATACGCATTCTTGATGGTGGCCTTGTTCAATGCTCGGTAGTCGATGCACATCCGCCAGCCGCCGTCCTTCTTCGCCGCAAATAGAACGGAGGAGCCCCACGGTGAGGCACTTGGCTGGATGAATCCCTTCCGAATCAAGGTCGCAAGTTGCGTCTTGAGTTCATCGAGTTCCCACTCGGAGAGGCGGTAAATACCGCTGCGACGTGGTTCAGCGTCGTCGGTCAGCTTGATGCTAAAATTGTGACTACGCTCGGGAGGGAGTCCGTCCGGGAGCTCAGCCGGGAAGACGTCAGCGTACTCCTTGAGAATCTGTTGGACTTCATTTTTGTCTTCAGCTTCTCCCATAATGATGGAGTTGATGTCAAAGCTGCTTGAGGGGTCTTCAGACTGCAGGTAGATGGCGAACACAGGGGTCCTTTGGATGAGGTCACGTGCGAGTCGTTGCCGGCTAATGAGGCCCTCCGGTTTCTTGAGGGAGGCGGTGCTAGAAATATTCTTGTGGTTGAACTTAAAGGATATCTTGTTCTTCTTGTTGTTGATCTTGGCGCCCTTGTCATCGCGCCATTTCTTACCGAGGGTATCGTCGTACGCACTGAGGTCGCATACGGCGAACCGTAGTCGTTCTTGGTAAAGGCCGATGTGAATCTCTAAGGGTTCAATGGTTTCAGCGAGTACATGGGAACGTCCATCGGGCATGTTTGCCGCGAAGTCCGTTTCAGTGGTCTTGACATTCAGGGTTTTCATGAGGCGCCTGGAGACGACGTTGATGGGAGACCCGTCGTCGAACAGCACCTTTACAACATGGCCATTGACAGAAGCAGTAGAAAGCAGTAGCCCGAGACGCGGGCCTTCAAAGGGTGACGATTTGTTTTCCGGAACCAAAGGAGCATCTTTCACCGTTGTTGACGACGGTTGCTGCTTCAGTTCCGCTGGCCTTTTGGGCAGTCCTTTGCCAGGTGCCCCTTTTCGCGACAGCGGAGGCAGAGTCCCTCGCGCATACAGCGCTGGCGCTCCTCGGGCGTGAGCTTCTCGACCTTGATGCTGGAAATGTCCATGGGGACGACACCCGTCGCAGACGGCTTCCCAGAGGTGCTGCTGAGGTTGTTCGTGAAGCGCGAGGCTCCAGCCTTGGCAGCTTCTACGCGCAGGGCGTCTGTCATTAGAGGCTCGAGTTCAGTATAGTTCTTGAGGCACAGTGCCTGCCAGATGTCCCGCTTCAGACCTCGCGTGTAGCGGTCAATCTTTTCCGCTTCAGTGATGTCTGGGATGTCCCCGACGACGCTCAGGAAAGTCTTGTTAAACGTCCCGACGTCCTTAATCTGTCGCCATGCGTGCAGCTTGTCCCTTGCCGCCTGCGTCTTGTTCAGGGGACTGAAGCGCCGGATGAGTGCAGCACGGAAGGCGTCCCAGCTCGAAACGTCTGTAGTCTGACTATAGGTATGCCACCAGTTGAACGCTTCTCCATCGAGATAGGTGCAAGCGACACGACACGCTTCGGCGGGTTCACTCAGCCGGACGTAGGAGTCCATGTGGGAGCACCACGCTTCAATGGTCCCGGGTTTGCCAGAGAAAAACCCGGGCTTGTTCGGCCGTGCGGGTTTTGCGTTCTCGCGGGCTGCATTCGCCTTGGTCTCGGCGAGCTGCTGCTTCGTGTCTTCCAATTCCACCTTGTGTGCCTCAAGCTCGTCACGCATTAGCGTCACAAATGTCGTAAGCTGATTCCATGCCTCGACACTGGGGGTGCCGGATGTCGACCCAGAAGTGACCGGGGTCCCGCCAGCAATACTCGAGGGGTCCATCGTTTCCAGGAGTTAACTCCAGGAGTTACAATTTCACTGGACAGAGCGACCTGGACTTACAAAAAACGCCCAGTCGAAGTCCGGATAGATTTGTGGAAGAAATTTGGTCAAGCAACGTAGTGGCGCGCGACAATTGGTCAAGTGCCGGGGGATCGCGGTGACGAGATCAAGAGCGTGCAACACTATTTCGTTAAATCCAATCACAAGCGAATCGCTCGAGGACGCGCAATCGGATCTTCGGTCGGCTTCCGCGCTCGGGCCCGAGTCGGTCTCGTCGGATTCTCACGCGGGGGGGAGATCAGAGGGGGAAAATCGGGCTCTCGCAGTAGATCAATGGAGGTTGCCAATCGGTGCCCCGCGCCAGCTGGCGGTGGTGCGCCTTGCCACGCAAGTGGCTTTCGAATTGAACCACCGAATCAAATTCACGCCCACAGGGATCGCAGCGTGGGAGAGTGGAAGGGCGGTTGACAGTATTGCGATGCCGACGTGAGTTGCGATGGTCGCGCAACACCGATGTGCTGTTGCACGTCACACCGCAGGGCTTACACTGGTGTGTGCCCAGTGGGATGCGGCGGGCCTTGGCGATTCGGCGCTGTTCGCGCTGTTCCACCGCCCGCGCGGTGGTCGGCTTAATGTGCCCAATCAGCGGTGGGGGCGGCGCGATGAAACGGCGCGCCGGTTCCTGCGGGGGTAGCAGCAGGCGCCGGTTCGTCCGGGCCGCTGTGCCCGCCGAGGCAGGGCCCTTGCCCTTGCCCGAGAGGGGGGGCTCGGGGGCGGTCCGCCCCAGCAGGGATAGGTGCGGGGGGGCCGCCTGGGTGGAGGTGGAGAAGGCGCCCGCCGGGGGGCTGCGTGCCCCCGGGTGGTGGTGCCCTCCCACGGGGCCGCGTGCCGACGGACTGCCGCGTGCCGACGAGCCGCGCGCTGTACCAGCGCCGCGGATCGTCGGGGGTGCGCGGGTCGTCGGGGGTGCGCGGGTCTCAAGGTTTCCACGTGACGTGGCCACCGTGTTGCGGGCCGTCGTGCCAGAGGAAGCCGACGCGGCCGCCACAGCCGAGGAAGAATACTCGGAACCTGATTTGGAACTCACTGGGATTCAACAATCGGTTGACCAAAAAGAAAAATTCCGTGACATCAAGCGCGATGGCAGTGTCAGGGAAATATTCTTTCGGTGTGATTCGTGGAACCCACTGCGTTCGTATTACAATGCCCGTGGCAAGCCGAACGCAGGGGGCAACACGACGTCACAATCGCAGGGAGGTCCAAATCACGCACGGAATCGCAGTCACCGCCAGGTAGAAAGTCGAACAATCGGAAGCTACCACATGTGAGGACCCACCTAAAACCGGGGAGCCCTCAACCTTCTCGTGGGGGTGTCAGCGGGCCCTGCGAGCCAATGGGGCGGCGGGGCACGGGGAAGAGGACGGTGGTCTCGATGGGGGTGGGTCTGGGGAAGAAGATGGGCGCGACGTCGGTGGGGATCGAGGGTACAAAAGGTAAACAGTGTCTTTGGTCTGTGTCTGTGGTTACCCCTCTCGTCTCCCCCGGTGGCGCCGACACCCACGCACTATATACTCGCGTCGGGGCACTCGAGGTGCCCCAAAGCATGCGTTTCCCCATCGCACCGCCGGTAGGCACAGAGCGGTCCAAAAACAAAGCATGTCTCTCAGAACAAAGCATGGGCGGGCGTGCGCACTAAAGGAGTGCAGCCCCAGTTTGCCGGAAACGAAGGGGGTCCCGTGGATGGCGCCCAGCGCGCCCCACCAGCCGGCTCCACACGCCGGTCGGCCAGAAGGTCCGACTGGCTGCAAGGGCCAGCAAGGCCAAATTCAATCAATCCCTTGACCGGCCAGCCAGTCACCAACCAGCTGGCCGAATTCAATCAATCCAAAAGCCGGCGAGCCAGTCATATCGCACTCAGCCGCCAGCGAGGATGTGCGGTGTCCTCAGTGTCGGTGAATCATGTGACTGGTCCTTGATGCCAGCTTTCAAGCAGCGCAGAGAATAAAATTCAGGCAGCACAGACGGGGATGTCCGCCCGTGGTTGGTCGACGATGTCACTCGCTCCTCGTTGTCGAGTGTCGACGTCCATGACAGGGTTCCGACAGTGCGTTGCCGGCGGCTTTCGTGCGGTCGGCCGACGTCCGCAAAATGTCACGGATACAGCGTGGTGTCGCCCAGGGTAGTGGGGAATTGATGTGTCTTGGGGGGAGTTATCGGGGCCGGACATGTAAGGAGAGGTCCCAGTCCATATCCCCTGGGTTCCGGGTGGCGATTTAAGGGGCAAATCCTTACACCGTAGCACTTGGGCGCGGTCACGCGCGGAATCTCGCCCCAGATGACTCATCTTCACGCCGGATCTGGCATCTCAAAATTCTCTCAGAAGCGTACGGATAAAATTGGGTACCGACTGTACATAGCCAGCTTCATACTGGCGGCGGCGGCGGGGCGGGCGTGTGCCCCGTCAACCGCACCTGCTAGTGTCTAGTCTACTGCAAAAAAGGCTCGCATGAGCCGGTCCTGAGGCTCAAATGAGCCTCAATAAAAATCGTCGATTCCGACCCCTGGAGGCACTCTTAGATCCCACGCCTTGGCATGGCCGCCGGCACACTTCAGCCTCACCGGTGAGGCGCCTGTCACCCCCCTCCGTTGTCGCACGTCAACGTCCCGCTCTGGAGCCTGCCCGCCCCTCCCCACCCCGCCCTACTCCTCCTCCGTTGCATATGGGTACTCTCCCTCGCCCTTCAGCCTTCCCACGTACGCCAGTTCCCCCGTCCTGCCCTCCTTGTGCTCCCCCACCGGCGGTGGATGCTCCCCACAGCGGGGTGGGGGGGTGGGGGGGTCTCCTCCGGCACGGGCGCGGGCGCGCTATGCTCTTCCCGGTCAACGTGGGGCCGTCGTGAACGGCAGCATCGGCCACAAGTGGCTGCGCTCGCCCCCGAGGTTGCCTCTTGTTCGGCATTCGTGGACATCGTCGTGGCCTAGGCACGGATACATACGACTGTCACCAGCCTTGTCTGGCCTGTGGTGGGCATCGCAACGGCTCCGCTGCGGGCTTGCGCACGGGTGGGCACGGGGTGTCTGCGTGCGGCGCGGGGGGGGGGGCAACTCGACAGTCGGGGGGGGCGGCGGGCGTTGCGGCGCCGAGCATCGCGCTGGCGGCCGTCCGGCGGTACAAGCGGCAGGTGCTCACCGAGCTCGCCACCCTCCTTGCCGCGCGCGTCGTCCACGGGGCTGTCAAGCTGGACACGGTGCTGCTTTCGTGCGACCGGGCGACATCGACGCTCGCCGATTATGGGTCGGCGCTCACCTCTGCTGCAGCCGCGGCCAAAGTTGAGGAGGCGATGGCAGGGAAGGGGACGGCTTGAGGACCTTGTCATAGCTTGCCGCTGCACAGTGCACGACCACCACGAGCAAGTCGAAATGAAATATGTAACGACAAAAAAATGCATACACAAGTTTATTTCGATGAAAGTCCATGATCTACCCTACAAATCCAATGCATGCACTTCACGCATGTGAACGTCAAAACAATTGCGCCCAGTCCTCGGGCTGCAGCAAGACACCTCCCCATCGTTGACCTCGCGGCACCGCGAGCACACGCCGGTCATACGATGCTTCTTGCACACTCGGCTGATCCTCTTGGCGCACTGGTCCGCATCCCCCGCGAATACCTTGTGGCGGCGCTTAAGGGTGGGGGTGAGGTGCAGCCCGACGCCGTACCGCACAGGCGCAGGCTAGTCGGCTGCTCCACGGGCACCAGCCATCCCACGGCGTCGAATGCCCGTGCTGTCGTACGTGTTGTCGATCAGCGCCTCGGCCATGTCCTCGTAGAATTGTGCCTGCGTGAGCACCGCGGCCGCCCCCTTGGCACCCGAGTACAGTAGCCAGGCGTCAACTACGCAGATGCCAAGCAACGACAGGTTGACTTGCATAGACCAATCTCGGATAACGTACCTGTGCTCGAGCTTCTAGTCGTCCTGGGGGCACCGGTTGTGGCCGTCGATGGACGCCCAGCCGCTGTAGTAGACCTCTTCCTGAGCGGGGTACTCCACAGTGAAAGTAACCTGCTCGGCGCGCCCGCCCACCTGGCGCCACCTGGTATGCTCGCACGCCGCTCCAGGCGCGGTGTTTGCCGCGGCCGCGATGACGTAGCGCCGCTCCCGGTCCACCTATAGCACCGCCATCATGTGCGTGAGCCCGGCGGCGTTGACATGGATGTAAGACGCATGCTGACCGCGTGCCCCAAGCGGGATAACGGAGAGGGACGCCATGGGGTAGCCGCGGGACGCCGTCTTGACGACCCCGATGAAGCGTAGTCCCATTGCCAGCAAAACCATCGCCGTCGCGACGCTCGCAACGTAAGAATCAGCGCAGATGATACGCTGCATACCGGCCCAGTTGGCGACCATCTGCTTCGCCACGATCATGCCGTGGGGGTGGGCACCCTCCTGG
Organism: Pyropia yezoensis; assembly: GCA_009829735.1. NCBI lineage: Eukaryota > Rhodophyta > Bangiophyceae > Bangiales > Bangiaceae > Pyropia > Pyropia yezoensis. The sequence goes on from CM020618.1 coordinate 29,753,016, forward strand.
CCCGTGTCGCCCGTCGCGTCCGCTGCACGCCGGTGCTTGGCAGTCGTCACCACCTTGAAGTTGAGCATAATTCCGCTTCGAGCATAGGCCGCGTTCTGGATTTCACATCCATTTTCAGGTTTCCGGTCAATTGCCACGTACATTGGAGGTCCTTTTTGGATCCAATGGCCCCCCTGGCCGTACTACTTGCACATCGATTCGTCGACGCAAATTACTTCACTGGGCACGACGCGGGCCGCCCGGTGTAAGTTGATAGCGACTACGAAGTCGTCCATCCGCTCCCATCGCCGTTTCTCAGTGGCATCCCGTTCATCGGACTGTGCGCTGAAGGTTGCACATGACCACAAGGCATGAAACCGGTCGCGTGGGAGGCCGGTGCGCTCGCCCAAAGCCGGCGCCAAGAGGTACTTGCTGCGCGGCTTGGTGAGCCAGAGGTCAGCGCGGGCACCAATCTCGTACCTTGTACCGAGGATGACCACCCCAAAGAACATGGGGATCGCCCCAGCAGTGGTCGCCTGCAGAAAAAATAGCCATGAAGTAGTCGTAAGGCCCGCGCGACACGCCCGGCCCGACCGTGTCACCCTCGTCATGGTTGACCTCGCCCGACAGTGTCCTCAAAGACTACGCTTGGCGGGCCACAGGGCCACCGACGGGCTCGGTTGTAAGAATTTTCCCCCAAATCGCATGCCTCATACCTAAGGGACAATATCTGGGACCTCTCCTTACAGATCCTGCCGAACCAACTCCTGGCAACATTCATCAATTCCTTGTATTGTGGGCCATGACGCGGTGTACCTTCCAGACTCATGATGAGTCAGCCGCTGTCTCACGGTGTCTGCTGGCCGCAGGACAGCAGCCATCGACGACCCATGATGGCCTGTTGAAAGAAGCCACCGTCAGCACGCATGACGAGCCACATCTGCCACAGCTTGCGAGTCCGTTAGAATGTCCTCGCTGCAGCATTGCAGCGATGTGAATGGCTAGCTAGCTGGCCGATTCGGTCGACTCGATCGAACCGTGCTGACACGCCTCTCGGACCTTCGGACCGACTGGCGTCTTGGGCCAGCTGGGACGGCGCACTAGCCGCCGCACGCAGGACCCCTTCGTTTGGGGCAAACTGCGGCTGCACTCCTTTAGTGCGCCCGCCCGCCCATGCTTTGTTTTGAGATCCATGCTTTGTTCTTGGGCCATTTTGTGCCTACCGGCGGCGCGACGGTGAAACGCATGCTTTGGGGCACCTCGGGTGCCCGGACGCGAGTATATAGGGCGTGGGTGTCGGCGCCACCGGGGCAGACCGGACGGGCAACCACAGACACAGACCAAAGACGACCTTAACCCTTAGAACCCCCCCCGATCACCATCGACGTCGCGCCGTCTTCTCCCTCAGATCCACCACCGTCACCATCTCCATCCTCTTCCCCGCACCCTGCCGCCCTACTGGCTGGCACGGGTCGCTGACACCATCACGAGTACGTTGAGGGCTGCCCAAGTGTGTGTGGTTCCTCACATGTGGTGGCTTCAGATCGTTCGACTTTTTTAGCTGGCGGTGACTTGCGATTCCTTTTTTGGCTTGGCTCTCCCTGCGATTGTGCAGTTGTGTTGTCCCCTGCGTTCGGCTTGCCACGGGCATTGTAATACGAACGTAGCGGGTTCCACGAATCACACCAAACGAACAATTTCCTGACACAACTCTTGTGGTCTTTTCACGGAAAATTTCTTTTGGTCAACCAATTGTTGAATCCCAGTGAGATCCACATCAGACTCGGAATACTCTTCCTCAGCACTGGCGGCCGGCCCGACATCCTCGGCGGCCTCGGCGCGCGACACGGGGCCCACGTCGCGTGGCACCCCCCCTGTGCGCACACCCTCGACAATCCGCGCACCCCCGACGGCCCGCGCACCCCCGACGGTCCGCGCACCCCCGACGGCCCGTGTCGCCTTCACGGCCCACTGTCTGTCGGCACGCGGCCCCCCGTCGGCACGTGGCACGCCGTCGGCACGCGGCCCCCCGCAGGCAGACGCTCGCCCGAGGGCTCACCACCCCCCGGCGGGCGCCCGCTCCAACCCTACCCCTGGGGGGCCGCACCCAAGCCCCCCCTCTCGGGCAAGGGGAAGGGCCCTGCCACCAAGGACACGGCAGCCCGCGTGAACCGTCGCCTTTTACTGACCCCCCAAGAACCGGGGCGCCGATACACCGCCCCGCCGCCACCGGTGATTGGTCACATTAAGCCAACCACCGCGCGCGCGGATGAGCAACGTGAACAACGCCAAATTGCCAAAGCGCCACCGTGGGGCGCAAGGGAAATTCCTTTGCAAACCGTGCGGTGTGCGGCGCAACAGCCTCACTGTGCTACGTGATCACCGCGGATCCCGTCGCCACCGTTACACAACTAACCGCTCCTAAGCCCTTCCCCATTGCGAATCCTGCTGTCGCGAATTTCAGTCGGTGGAACATTTCGAGCGGCACACGCGTGACGAGGATCATCACCGCACGCTGGCGCGCCTCACCGATTGACACCTGTGGACACACCCCTGGATCTGGCCGAGGAGCCCGATTTTCCCCCCATTGATCCCCCCGCTTGGAAATTCGACACGGCCCGACTCGGGCCCGTGCACGGACGCTTCTGAATAATCCGTTTGCGTGATTTCAACCGAATTTCTTGTGGTTCTCGAAGTAGTCCTGTACATCGTTTGGAACGTTGCAGCAACTACCGCAGCACTTATTCAATTCGTGTACACCACTACTGCTGCAGACAAACTCCTATTCCACATCTCCGAGATCTTCCTTGGGGTCCTCCCGAAGCAAGTCTTGTGAAATCTGTGTCATAAGTTTGCTTGCATTGGACTTGAACCCAAGACACCATGGATGCACCAATCCCAAGGGGTGTCAACCCGGCCAATCCGGGCTCGGGCTCGAACGCACCGACCATGAAAGCCTGGATCCAGCTTACAGCGCTTGTCACGCAAATGAGCGAACAACTCGAGGCTCACTAGATGGATTTCGCGGACGCTAAGCAGCAACTGTCCGAAGCCAAGGCCAGGGCCACTACTAGTGGCACGAAATCCGCGAGGCCGACCAAACCCGTGGCTTTCTCCGGTAAACCTGGGATGGTTAAAGCGTGGAGCTCGCACATGGACTTCTATGTGCGACTGAGTGACCCCAACCATGCGTGCAGTATCGCTTGCACCTTCCTCGACGGTGAAGCGTTCGACTGGTGGAAGGTCTACAGTCAGACTACAGATGTCCCGAACTGGGAATCCTTCCGTTCTGCGCTAATCCGTCGCTTCAGTCCACTGAACAGGACACAAGCGGCACGAGACAAGCTGCACTCGTGGCACCAAATCAAAGACGTCGGAACGTTCAACGGGACGCTTCTGAGCGTCCTCTTGGACATCCCTGACATCACGGAAGCCTAGAAGATTGACCGCTACACCCGAGGCTTGAAGCGGGACATCTGGCAGGCTCTTCGTCTCAAGACCTATTCAGATCTTGAGTCTCTCATGATTGACGCTTTGCGCCTGGAGGCTGCGAAGGCTGGTGCTTAGACGCACCTCTGCGGCACATCTGCGAAGCCGTCCACGATGGGTGTCATTCCCATGGATATCTCCAATATCAAAGTCGAGAAACTCACGCCTGAAGAGCGTCAGCGCTGCATGCGTGAAGGTCTCTGCCTCCTCTGCCGTGAGAAAGGACATATGGCCAAGGACTGCCCAAAAGTCCAGCGAAGCTGACGCAGCAACCGTCATCAAACCCGATGCCGGACGCTTCTTCGGTTCCTGAAAACATGTCGTCACCATTTGAAGGCCCGCGTCTCGGGCTTCTGCTTTCTACTGCCTCTGTCAATGGACATCTTGTTAAGGTGCTGTTTGACGACGGATCTCCCATTAACTTCGTTTCAAGGCGCCTCCTGAATACCCTGAATGTGACCACAAAAGAAACGGACTTCGCGGCTAACATGCCCGATGGCCGCGCCCACGTCCTCGCAGAGACCATTGACCCTCAGAGATTCACATCGGTCCATACCAAGTACTCCTTCGGTTTGCTGTATGCGATCTAAGTGCGTACGACATCATCCTTGTAATGACCTGGCGTGACGACAAGGACGTCCAAATCAACAACAAGAAGAACAAGATGTCCTTCAAGTTTAACCACAAGAACATCTTCATCACTGCCTCCCTCAAGAAGCCTTCTGGTCTGATTAGCAGGCAACGCCTCGCCAAGGACCTTGTCCAAAAACGTTCCTGTCTTCGCCATCTATCTGCAATCCGAAGATCCTTCCAGCACCTTTGACATCAATGCAATCAAAATGTGAACAGCGGAAGACGAGAATGACGTCCAAGAGATTCTCAATGAGTACGCCGACGTCTTCCCAGAAGAGCTTCCGGATGGACTTCCTCCTGAACGCAGTCACAAGTTTAGCGTCAAGCTTACAGAGGACGCTGAACCACGTCGCAGTGGCATTTATCGCCGATCTGAGTGGGAACTCGATGAACTCAAGACACAACTTGCAACCCTCGTACGAAAGTACCAACCAAGCGCCTCACCGTGGGGCTCCTCGGTAATCTTTTCAGCGAAGAAGGACGGCGGCTGGCGAATGCGCATCGATTATCGAGCATTGAACAAGGCCACTATCAAGATCGCATATCCCTTACCACGAATTGACGACATCTTCGACCAACTGCGAATGGCCACGTACTTCACGAAGATCGACCTCCGATCAGGTTACCACCAAATCCGGCTTGACCCTGATATTATCCCGCTGACGGCGTTCCGAACAAAATACGGGTTCTACGAGTTTACTGTGCTACCCTTTGGGCTAACAGATGCACCCGCGGTCTTCATGATCCACATGAACGACGTCTTTCGACCCTATCTTTACGAGTTCATCTGTGTCTACCTCGACGACATCTTGGTCTACAGTGAAACTTACGAAGATCACCTTAAGCACCTAGGGCAAGCCCTGGACAAGTTGCCAGAGCATAAGCCCTACGCCAAGCTCAGCAAATGCCAATTTTCTCGAACAACTGTGGATTACCTCGGCCACGTCATTTCCAACGAAGGTTTCTCTATGGAGGAGTACAAGGTCCAAGCCATTAGATCATGGGCAACTCCACAGAGCAAAAAGGATGTGCAATCCTTCCTCGGCATGGTCAACTTCTATCGCCTATTTGTTAAGGGAATGGCATCCGTGGCTGCTCCACTCACAACGCTCCCTGGAAACGTCGACTTTGAATGGAACTCTGACGCCCAGAAGGCTTTTGAGCAACTACAAACCCTGACGACAAGTGCACTAGTACTGAGGCCATTCGACAAGAGGTACCCAATTTTTGTGTCCACAGATGCCAGTGGGTATGCTGTTGGCGCTGTCCTTGAACAAGATCACGGAAAAGGACGACGCCCAGTGCCCTACGTCTCATTGACGCTGATCATTCACGAACAGCGGTACAGTATCCGAGAGCGCGAGCTGCTCGCAGTAGTACAAGCCATTCGACACTGGCGCTGCTACCTCCATGGAAGACCTTTCGAGGTGCACACCGACCATGAGTCCTTAAGGTACCTGAAACCCCAAGAAAAGCTCAACGACCGCCAAGTCAGGTGGTTGGAGCTGTTGGAGCAATTCGATTTCAAGATCATCCCCATCAAGGGCACATCCAACCCCGTAGCTGATGCCCTTTCGAGGAAACCACAAAACGCCCCCGACAAGCACGCTCCCAATCAAGATCTCCTTAGTCACGTGCTAACCAAGGCCACCGAATACCTACCCTAGAAAGTTGAAATCAACAACCTCATGACCATAAGCCAAGTGATCAAGACCTTGCCACCCTAGACCAAGAGTACACCGCGGACCCCGAGTTTGCCGACCTAGTCAAAGACCCGGAATCTCCCTACCGGCTTCACATGAGGTTGTTGAAACGAGGTGACCGTACGTGCATCCCCGTCGGTACTGTACGCCGGAGACTACTCCATGACTACCACGACATCCCATGCCAAGGGCGCATGGGAGTCAAGAAAACCATCGACGCTATTGCTTCCAAATACTACTGGAAGACAATGCGGAAGGACATCCAAAGATACGTACAATCATGTGATTTGTGCCAGCGAAGCAATGCTGGCACCCATTGACCTCTGGGTCACCTCAAACCATTAGATCCACCGAACCAACGGTGGGCAAGTGTCTCCATGGACTTTATCACCCCTCTTCCACTGACCCCAAGGGACCTCAATGGCATTTACGTCATTGTAGACCGACTTTCGAAGATGATTCGACTAGCACCAATGAAGCCCGACTGTACTGCACCACTCATAGCGCAACTCTACCATGATCACGTCTACCGTCATCACGGTGTCCCATCCGACGTCGTCTGCGACCGAGACCGTATCTTCTTCTCCAACTTCTGGCAGTCGCTCACCGAAATTCTCAAGGTCACGATCAATGCATCTTCGGCCTATCATCCCCAGACGGACGGACAAACCGCGATCATGAACAAGAAGATTGAAGAAGTCCTGCGAAAACTCGTGAACCATCACCAGGGCGATTGGGATCTCTTCCTTTTTGCTGCAAAAGTAGCTTACAACCGGTCGCCCCATGCAGTCACGACGTCCTCCCCATTCATCCTGAACTATCGGTTTGAACCAAGGACGGTACCTGTGGACATCCTCGACAGCAAGAAATCGAAACTACCAGCAGTCTCAGATTGGCTAAGCAGTCTGCAAGAAGCTCAGGAGATTGCCTTTACTGCCATCAAGAAGGCAAATGAGACACGCTCGGCGTACGCTAACCGCCGACGCCGACCATGTACGATCGCTTTCGACGATCTCGTGCTCCTGAAAACCAAGAACCTTATGCCGGACGCCTTCCAAGGCGCTCGGAAGTTGATGCCCAAGTTTTCGGGACCATACCGAGTCACTGAAAGCATCAATGAAGTTACGTTCCGTCTGGATCTTCCTCAAGCAGTCCTTGATCGAAAGGTGCACAACGCCTTTCACGCCAGTCTACTGAAGCCGTACAGCGCTGATCCGTATTGTCGACTTCCTCCCGCTCCACCTCCGGTAGCATTTCCGGACGGTTCGGTTGAGTACGAAGTGGACTTTATTATACGATCACAAAAACGCCGTGGACGACTGCAGTACCTGGTCAAGTGGAAGGGCTGCGACGTTATTGAGACCACCTGGCTAACCAAGCTAGACCTCGATAACGCACCTGAGGTTCTGGACACTTTCCTTGGACACACGTCCTAAGGGGGGGAGGTGTAAGGATTTCCCATTTAAGTCCATGCCTCATACCTAAGGGATAATGCCTGGGACCTCTCCTTACAGATCCTGCCGAACCAGCTCCTGGAAACATGAATCAATACCTTGTATTGTGGGCCATGACGCGGTGTACCTTCCAGACTCATGATGAGTCAGCCGCTGTCTCACGGTGTCTGCTCGCCGCACGACAGCAGCCATCGACGACCCATCATGGCCTGTTGAAGGGCGCCACCGTCAGCACGCATGAAGCGCCACATCTGCCACCGCTGGCGAGTCCGTCAGAATGTCCTCGCTGCAGCATTGCAGCGATGTGAATGGCTAGCTAGCTGGCCGATTCGGTCGACTCGATCGAACCGTGCTGACACGCCTCTCGGACCTTTGGACCTACTGGCGTCTTGGGCCGGCTGGGACGGCGCACTCGGCGCCGCACGCAGGACCCCTTCGTTTGGGGCAAACTGCGGCTGCACTCCTTTAGTGCGCCCGCCCGCCCATGCTTTGTTTTGAGATCCATGCTTTGTTCTTGGGCCATTTTGTGCCTACCGGCGGCGCGACGGTGAAACGCATGCTTTGGGGCACCTCGGGTGCCCGGACGCGAGTGTATAGTGGGTGGGTGTCGGCGCCACCGGGGCAGACCGGACGGGCAACCACAGACACAGACCAAAGACGACCTTAACCCTTAGAACCCCCTCGATCACCACCGACGTCGCGCCGTCTTCTCCCTCAGATCCACCACCGTCACCATCTCCATCCTCTTCCCCGCACCCTGCCGCCCTACTGGCTGGCACGGGTCGCTGACACCATCACGAGTACGTTGCGGGCTGCCCAAGTGTGGGTGGCTCCTCACATCGGTCACCGCTCGAGCGGTCAATGCGTGACCGTGTGCAGTTGCGGTGGGCCTGGCCTGCGGTGGGGGACCTCCACCGCCCCTCTCCTGCGCCGTCAGTGCCTGAGAGGCAGCGGCAGCAGGAGACCTCGTCGCCCGAATGGCTTCAAGGTTAGGGGGGGCGACGGCGCCTGAATCCGGGGCGGGTGAGGGGAGGGGGGTGGCATTCACCGACCCAGCAGGTGCTCCAATCGACTCAGGAGGGGCCGCGCGGGGGGGCGCAGGGCGCGCCAGCTCGGCCAGGGCGATGAGCCCATTCGCCGCCAAAAGCGGAGAGCCCTGCGTCACGGACAACCCCCCATCCAGGCCTTGGGTCCCAGTTTCTAGGGTCGTCTCCGGGGGGGGGCGCCGCGCACGCTCGGCGGCGCCAGGACCTTCTTCAAGTCCCGCCCAAGCCACAACCACCGCACTCACAGGTCCTTCTTGTTTCGCCCGCCCTTGTCCTTGCCCGCCACTACCCCCACTACCGTGCCGCTTGCGCGCGCCGTCTTGGCCCGGCCACCGAAGAAGCGCCAGCACTTTGCGCAGTTGATGATGTTGAGCGCATCTGTGTGCACTTGAGCACTCGCAGACAGGCGTACGTCCGGGCTGTTCTTGCCCTTCCCGCCCTTTCGTGGGGCCGGGGGGGTAGCGGCGGCAGCGGGGGGGGGAGGAGCAGGGGGAAGGGGGGGGGCAGGTGGGGAGGGGGAAGCAGTGGGAGGGAGAGGGCAGCGGGGGGGGACTGCATCGAGTGCGGCCGTGAGTGGGACGGGGGGCGGGGAGGGGGGGCCGAAGCAGGATGAGATGCAGCCGGAAGGGAAGAGGGCGGGGCAGGGGAGGCCAAGTGCGCGGGCGCAGCGCCAGCCCGCTTGCCCTGGGCCATGGTAGGGTTGTGTGGGGGAGGAAGTCGGGACAGTCGGTGACCTGCGGGGACCTCTTGATGCTAGGGAAAGCTCCCCTGGTCTCCAGTTATGTACACCCTCGAGGAGGGCGCAGACGCTGAGCAAAATGCACCCGGGGGGTTCCGACCTCCTGCCTTGGCGGGACGAAGGTGTCAACGGAAGCCAGCCTTTTACCGGCGTTCCGTTCAAGCTGGGACGCCTCCGAGTTGTCCCAAGCGTAAACAGACGGCGCTGAGTCCGCTTCTGTGATCAAAAAGAGGAGGAGACCACTGTAAGGTCGAAAAAATAAGACCTGAAAAAGTTGCTCATAGGGTACGGGGCAGAAAAAGGATACACGAAGCGTTCTTTTCTCATTGCTCCGAGAACCTTCGGGCCGCAGGCCTGAGCCAATCAGGTGCCTTGACGGTATGCCCCGGTGAAATGGGCCCCACATGAATTGTGGTGGGTCCCTTTCGGGGTACCCTGCCAGCGTGCTCCTCAAGCGGGACAGCGAGAGGGGGGTACAGGCGGTGGGGTAGGCCACGACACGGGGGGTCGGGCCGGTGCCACGGGCAGCGTCGACGATGGCGGGCACAGCGACGACGACGGTGACGACGACGACAACGATGGCGACGACGGCGGCGGCAGCAGCAGCGACGGCGGCGAAGGCGGCGGTGGCGTCGGCGGCGGCGGCGGCGGCGGTGGCCACGTCGGCAGCAGCGGCAACGACGGCGATTTTGGGGGGGGGAGGGGGGGGACGACGGTGGCGGGGGCGGCGACGGCGATGGCGGCGGCGGCTGTGGCGGCTGTGACGAAGAGTTTCGGGGGGGGGAGGGGCGAGATGGCGGCGGCGACGTCAGCGGCGGCGGCGGAATGGACGGCAGCAGCGACGGCCACATGTTGGGGGGGGGGGGGAGGGGGGGGCTCGGTGACGTGAGTGGCGGCGGCGGCATCGACAGCAGCAGCAACGACGGCTTGTTTGGGGGGGGGGCGGGGAGGGGCGGCGATGTGTTGGGCGGGGGGCGGGGGGGGGCGGCGGCGGCGATGTTGGCGGCGGCGGGGACGGCGACGACGCTGGTGGCGTCGGCTGCTGTGGCGGCCGGCCCGGCGGCCGAGGCCTAGGTGGTGGCCACCCTGCCTGTGCCGGTGCTCGCGGTGGCGGCGACCCCGCGCGCCTCGGTGCCCATAGTAGCGGCCGCCGTGGCCGATGAGGCGGCCATGGTGACCGCGGCTGCAGTGGCGGTGATGTCTACGACTTTTGGGGGGAGAGAGGGGCAGAGGTTGACGGCCTTTTTTGTTGGGGGGTAGGGGGGGGGCGCCTGGTGGGTGCGCCGGGGATGGTTCTTGATCGAGCGAGGGTGCCCGCGATAGCGATACGCGCTGTTCAATGGCGGATGGGTTGATAGAGGGAGGGAGAGAGCGGGGGTCTGGGGAGAGCTCTAGGTGGCCTGGGGGCACGGCAGGTGGGGTAAAGTAACTGTTGTACATGGAAAAGAGTGGGCGACGGCGTCGATGGTGGCGGTGGTCCTGGCGCCGCCGGCGCTGATTGTGTTGTTGCAGGGGGGGCAGGCCTGCCCCGGCCGAGCTTGGGGTGGCTGCGAGGCGGACGCGGAGGCTCCCACGGGCAAGCGGGAGCTGATTGGCTTGGCTGAGCACTTGGTGTGGTGCGGGTGGGAAGAGAGCATGCGGGAGCAGCGCGTTGCTGGAGATGTTTTAGCGGGGTCTCGAGAGAGACACAGTCTGCTGTACGGACAAAAAAGCAGCAAGGGCCTTCGCGCTGCCCGCCTCTCCTCTTAAGACGAGGCATCACCACCCCCATGCCACAGATGCGCGCGGCGCGGTCCCCATCGCCCCCACTGGTCGCCCACGTTGGCGCGTGCGGACGAATATCCCTCTGGGCCCTGCTCCCCGCTCGGCCACCCTCTGTGCACGGACGGTGCCCCGCCGAAGTCCCGGCATCGGGGACAACCGCGGCGGGCGTGGGGTGGGTGGATTTTTGTCTCTTCAAGGCGTCCAGTCCAGGAGAAGGGTCCAGGAGGGGACGGGGGGGGAGAGGCTCCTTCATCAAGAGGCGGGGGGGACCCTGCCAGAGATGCCTAAACAGGCAAGGGGCACATGAGGACCAGGCTTTTCGTGAACCAATCAAACGAGCCCATGACATGGAACATTTCCCCCAAGAACAGCGTTCTCAAGAACAGGGGCCCGCACACTGGAAAAGGTCCTCAAAACAATGGCTTCCAGCCTTCCCCGGGCTCCTCCCCACAATCAAGCACCTGTCTTCCAAGCTTCAGTTAGCACATGGGCCCGGACCGACCCCCGAGCCGGGCAAAAAAGTGCGAAAAGGATGGCCCCATTTCAGGGTCGACAGCCGCCGGTCCACCCAGGGTGCCCCTGAAAGAGGTACACCGGCGGGGAGACACACGGACCTTATGATTTCTCGTGGAGCTCTGTGATCCTTCTGTCAGCATGGCGGCCGCGGACCCCGTCATGGCCGGTCGCCTGCCCGGGCCCGAGCCGAGAAGAGCCTCCATGTATCTTTTTTGTGCAACGCACCATATGAGCCGAATCGGCTCAAATGAGCCAGTGAGTAGACTAGACACTAGAGCCTCTTGTAAAGCCATCACGGAGCCCGGTGCCGCCGCCGTCCGACGCCCGCCCCAGCCGGCGTCCTCCACGCGGGCGCACGCAGCGGCCCCGCTTCGCAAGGGGGAGGGGGTGTAAATTGGCACGCCCAGTTAAGAGGGCCTGTTTGCGGTCATCGGGCTTTGTACCCCCGGGAAGCAGAGTGAAGCACCGACGAAAGAGAGAAGAAAAAATGTGCATAAAAGAGAGGAGCTCATAGCCCATCTTATTGCAGTTCCCCGACTTTTGTCTCATGGAGACAAGAGCAACAGCGTGACGACAAGGCCATGAGCCAACCGCGTGCTGGGAGCTCGCAGCGGACCAATAGCGTGCTTTGGGGCATTCCTTTTGATCAGGCGATGATTGGCTGCAGTCGCGGCAGATCTGGTACCGAACGCTGGTTGGCCAGAGAGCTGTTGTTTTCTCTCACGATCTCGGCGGATTTCCCTCCATCTCGGCCCGATCCACTCAAGAGCGCACTGGGAGAGGTCGCATCTGGTTCCTCGGTTGCCTGTTCCCTCTTCGATGTGGGCAGAAATCTCGAGAAAGAATTTGATCGCACCGTTTCCACAATAACGCGGAGCACTCATTGGCCAGTGGTGCGCCATCTGAGGCAAGCCGTTGGCCTGTTGAGGGTTTGTTGTTGTTATGGTCGCCATGAGACAAAATTCGGGGTACTGCAATATGGCGTTTGGCACGGGTATTTTCTTTCCAGTCCGCCGGGCGTCAGGTGCCTGTTTGTGTCTCTCTTGCGCGGCTTTCCACGTTCTCTCTGGGTGGTGCCGAGGTTTTCCAACCAATGATATGTGTGTATTTTCGCCAGCAGACCGCTCTTGACTGGGCGTGTAGGGGAGGGCGATGTCGGTTGCAGGTGGGTCGTGCCGCCCTGGCAGTCTGGCCGGGAATCCCCAACCCGTCGGCGTGAGGGGCCGGTGCCTGCCCTGCCAAGCGTCACGGTCTTTTCCCCCACTCCACCCCCCCCTCCCTCTCCCGTCATATGTAGGAGTTCGGTAGACGACAACCGGCCCGCGCGTCCGTTGAAGGCACACGTGGCGACATGCATGTCATATGTAGGAGTTCGGTCACGAGTCTGCCTCCTGGGGGCCTCCATGTGACCCTGGTGTGGTCAACATCTTGGACAGTGGTCGACATTGCAAACAGACTAGCTACAGGGTCGAACGGCAGGCCGGTGAAGCCCACATGCAGGAGCCCTCGCAAGCGTACGCCCAAACTTTGAGCTGAAAGATGTTTTATGCGGATCAACGTTCTGCCAGCACTCACGGACGCCCTCAGTGCGCCCTGAGGCGGACGTATGCATATTGAAAGGTGGCCCCCTTCAATGCACGTTCATGAAATCTTGCTCGTATCGGATCACGCAACGGACGGCGCTTCAGCATGCGGGGAGGTCCCTTGAACGACGTACGAGCTGTTTTGTCATCCGGCCACTGGTTCCAGTCTTTGTTCATGTCTATTGCGCCTTTTTGGAAACCTCGCCTCGTTGTAAGTCTGATACTCAGAAGCCCGGTAGCGACGAACGTGCAGAAAACTCGTGCAGCAAGCGCCAGTCGATGTCTTGATGTCGCCCTCCAGGACGGAGAACACATCTAAAAAGATAAGGCAGTGCGCAAGCTGTGATGCCATTGAGATTCTCTTTCTTTTGGTGTGACGAACGCCTCTCGCCGATGGCGTCTGCATACGCTTCTGCTGGCGCAAAGATTGGTGTTGCTCATCGGCCTTATTGCATGAGATACACGTTTAGTGGGTTAGACGCTGGCTTTTCCCGGGAACCTTTCCCGAGATGAGTCGGATGTTTCCCGGAGGGGTTTAACCGATAGTTCGATAGACGACAACCGGCGCGTCCGTTGAACGCACACGTGGCGACATACAGATCTCGGCCCGGATCCCGTGGTCTGAGGACATCGCTGCGCACGGTCACTGTGCGCTTGCCAATGTGTAATGAAAAACGGCGACGAGGGCAAAAGAAGAGACGGACGGCACCGCCCGCCGTCGGCCCTGAGCACACGTCCTCTGGGTGGGCCTCCCGCGGGGACAACCCCCTCCCCTTCCAACAAGGATCATCGGGGAGGGTGCCGAATGAGGGGTCGGGGTGGGGGTGCAGGGGCCGGGGGTCGGCGCCGCCCTTCACGTGGGAGGGGGGGCGCCCTGCGGTCCCGTCAGCGCTATGCCTGGCCCCTCGCCCCCGCCGACGGCAGCGCCCGCGGCTGGTCGGCCCAAGCAGAGGGCTTATAAAGGAGCGGCCGCGCAGCGTACGGATGCGCCCCGGCATGGCCGACCAGCTGTGGTCCGCCTGGCGCGCTTTGCGTGGCATCCGTCACCCTTCCCGGCGCCGCCCTTTACCACCGGCGCTGTCTGTGGCGCCATGGCCGTACGGGCCATGGCAGCGGCGATTGTGGTGGTGGCCGCGGCGGTCGGGGCTGGGGGGGCTTCCCGGGCGGGCGCCTCAGACGGAGGCCCCCTGATCACGGTGGTGGACCGCCACAGCTTGGTGCGGTGGCCAGCCCCGATGAGGGACTTTCCCTGCACGTCTGGGATGGGTCGGCGACCCTGTATGTTGCAGGAACTCACCTCAGTTTGTGTGGTTCCCGCACGCATCCGGGTGGCTTCCTGCTGGCATTGTTTCAATAGATACTGACTTTTGACCTCGCCTTGATCAAACTCATGAAAACTGGCCTTGAGTGTTGCTTCATCTTTTCCCCACTCCTCTAACACAGGCTTTACTCCCGACAGTGGGAAAGGAAACAACGCTTGCCCTAGTTTTGTGCCCCCGCGAAGTTTAGCCAGCTTCCCGTCCCAGATCACGTGGCAACGTGGAAAGACCGTGTCTGTAGCGTGGAGCAAAAACAACCACCCTCCCGCAGGGTTCTCGCGGCTGTCGCTGGTGCCCTTGAAGGTGGGGCGGTCGGTAGAGGCCCACAAGAAGTACGCGTTTTGGTGGGGTTGTTGGGGGAGCGGCCTCGCGAAGTGCAAGCAAGGCACGCCGCTTTGCGAGAGTGACAAGAAAGGCGAATACTTCAGGCGCCAAGTGAAAGTGCCAACGGTCGTGCCCGACGGAGAGTATGTCCTTGGAGTTGGTACGTTTTTTCTCTACTCATCGACTAGTTTTGTGTGTCTTACTTGGCACCACGAGAGGGCAACAACGTCGCGCTTGATCGACTGACCTTGCCCTGCTTCCTGTGTGTGTGTTTTTTTTTTTGCCTCTCCATCCTCCTCTCACCCTTTCCCACTCACGGTCACCCCGCAGTGTGGTATGGGGGTGCGCGCTTGGGCCGGAACGTTCTATCTTTTTCACCGTACTGGTCCTGTGCGCGCGTCCGCATCCGCGGGGGGCCAAAGTCGGGGACGTTTCCGCGCAGATTCGAGCCTGGCAAGCTGGCACTGCCATTGCCTATCAAGACGAAGCAGCGCGGGGGCATGTGCCTGTCGGGTGTGGACCGCCTCGGGCGCTGTGACAGGTGGCCGAACACGTGCAAGTACAACGCGGTCCAGTGGCGCAGGCCGATAGAGTTTCAGGGTCGGCAACCTGCCCAACTGCAGTCGAGCATGTATAATGTGTGAGAGGAGCGCCAAGGGGCACGGCGCGAGAGGGAAAGAGAAGAGGTAGGCAAGGTTGGGGAGAGAGGTTGGTGGGGGTAGACGGACGCGCCGCGTCACAATCGATTGTTTTCTAGAATGTACCACGAAGAACACATGCAGACGAAGGCGCCTGCGACACGGCCGTCCCAGCGCAGGGGATTGTCTTGGCCGCCCACCCGCCATCCCCATCAAGCCGCGTGAGGCTCCTGCCGTCAGCGCGGTACCACCAGCGGAGGGGCACCAGCAGTGCGCATATCGCAACCAGAGCGACCGCCATCGTCAGTGCAAACTTGGCAGGCCGCGGCCGGTCACTGTCGCCGACGCCACGGGGTGCGTTACCTCAAGTCTCGAAACGTAATAGCGCCGGGGGAGGTGGGAGCAGAGGCGATGGCGGGCGACGACGTCGACGACGGCGATGCCTCCGCCCCACCTCTGTCGGGGGGAGGCACGGCGTCGGTGTCTCTCCCCGCCGACCTTGACGTGGGTGCCCCTGTCTTGCTCCGCCGACCTTGACGTGGGTGCACCCTCTGCTGCCTCTTCACGCAGGGCCGCCGCCGCGGCGTCGCTCTCGGCCACCCCCGCCGGTTAGTTGAGGGCGACCGCGACGGCGGTGCAACCGACCAGCACCTGCTCGTGACAGTCTTGGAGCACCTCCGCACTGGCGTCCGACCGGCCGGCGGTGACCTCCCCCCTGGCCGCGGGCGGCACCCAGCTCCAGCACCGGCCCGCCAACGCGCACGCTGTGCTCGTCGGCAGCAAGGGCGGAGAGCAGGTCAGGGGTGCCCTCCCGGAGCTTGGCGCCACCATCGTGCACCCCGGGTCGCAGGTCTGCCGCCGCCGGTGCCGCTGCTGCTACGGCCAAGGCAGTGGCGTCGATGTTGTCGTCGCCACCCTTGCCATTCCAGGCGCCGCCGCCGCCGCCACTACCGGTTGTGCCAAGCATGATGGAGGGGGGCACGGAGCGGGTGGTGAGAAGCACAACCCCTACGGCAGGGGGCAAACGCTACCGCCGTGGTGGCAAGTGGGAGCCGGACTGCCGCAAGGTCAATCGGCAGGGTACAGGAGGAAGGATGGCGGGTGGGTGGCCCCGATAGGGGGGTGGGGCCGCCGCTGCCGCCGGAGGAGAGCGAGGAAGGGGACTAACACGGCTGCCGTCACGGCTGGTGGCCCAGCCTATCCGCCGCTGCTGCCGACACCGTCGACGGCGGGGCGGCACCGGGGGGGGCGGGAGCGCCGGTGGCCGCGTCGGCAAAGGGGAAAGAGTCAAAGCGGAAGGCCATGCCGACCGGGCACAGGTGGAAGCGTGGGTGGCTGCTGGGGGGGGAAGGGCGGGGAGGGGGGCGGGGTGTGTAGGCCAAGAGAAACGGGTGGCTCAAATGTGGCTCAAATGAGCCCAATCGGCTCAAATGAGCCGGTCAGTACAGTACACACTAAATTTAGACAGAGGTGGAAATTCGCGGCTGACACTTGCGCTGCCGCCCGAAATGGGCTGCCTTTTCGGTTTAACGAAGGACCTGCTTGGACGGCTCCACCGGTGCGGCGGTGCACCGCCGTCCTGGCCCTCCCCGTGGCCCACACAGTTCTGCATTCTTACGCTCACCCGCCTCACTCTCCCTGCCAAGCACCACGCGCTCAACCTGCGGTACTGGTTGGTTCCTGTGCGGCTCCCGGCCGGGTGCGCGAGCGCGAGCCCGCGACGAGCCAGCTTTCTCTGGTTTGGTTGCCAACCACTGCCAATAGACTGACTGCTGCCCGGTGCACCCTGCGGCGCTCGTTGCTTTGTACTATCGCAGGCCGACCATCCTGGCGGGAAAGGTGCGTCAGCGCCTCCACGTACGATTGGCACCTCTTGCGGGCCGGGGGGGGGGGGGACACCGGCCGTGTGGTCGGCCGTGAGCTCTACCCGTCGGCCCCCTACGGTTAGAGACGGCGCAGACACACGGGGATGGTGGTGGGGCGCGGAGTGGGGTGCGGGGTGCGGCGATTGGATGGGGCCAGCGGCGAGAACGGCGACCGTGGCGGCGTCCCCGACGATCCCCGCCCCGCCCCCGCGCACTCCCCTCGACTCTCTGAGCAACCATGAACCCCCGTCGCCACGGGTCAGACCGGGGTGCTGCGGGGGGCACGTGGGCCTTCGGTGAGACGCGAACGGGCTGTCAGCGGGCGCTTCCGAGCGGGCTCCGCCGTCGCATGCGCGACGGGGCGCTTTAGCTGCAGGGCGTTAAGTGTACCCCCCTCGCCAGCGGCTCCTGGCTGCAAGAGACTCCGGACCACTACTCGGCCGGCGGCCTCGTGTGCCCTACAAAACGCAACCATCATCTGCATCACCCGGCCTTTCCTGCCCGCGTTTGTCCGTCTCCTATTCCCACTCTGCTCTCTCCGCTCCCCGCTGCGTCCCTTTGAGGCGTTCCCACTGGCTTCGAGCTTGACGACCTCAAGATGGCCCCGCTTCCTCGTGCCTCTCGTGTCGCCCTCCTCGCCGCTGTCGCGGTCTTGATGGCTGTTTTGGCCGCTCCCGCCCCTTCCGCTGCCGCCTGGTGGTACCGCCCAGCCGGCCGCCCCCGCCCCGAGTGTGGCAGCTGCGGCACGAAGACCTGGCTGGGCCGGTGCGTGCCGTCACCCACCGCATGCGCGTCTACTAAGGGGGCGGTGTGCCAAGTGCGGTCGGCGGCCGCCGCTGACGTCATGGGGTGGTCACGGCCGCGGATGACCTATTCCTGCGTCTCCCCTCCGCGCGCCAACGAGACGGCGGCCGCCAAGGTAGCACAGGGCTACCTGGCTACCATCCGTAGGGTGTATGAGCCGCTCCAGGTGGCTCCCGAGCAGGCGACGCGCCTGGTTATTACGGGCACCGCGCCCAACGGTACCTTTGCTGCTGCCCCTGTTGGCCGCATCAGCCCGCTTGGCGTCTTTACCGACTTGGCGCAGACGCTCGAGTACTTTTACGGCATTCTCTCGTTTGCACGCCTGCAGCTGCTGGACTTTGAGGTGACGCAGTTTGTGGCGTCCCCGCCGTACGCGTTTGCCAAGGTCAACCTTCCCCTCTTGTCGTTGAACACCAACGCCTCCGCCACGGCCAGCCACATTGGCATGTGGCGGTTTGATGAAGCGGGTCGTATCACCGGCTATGACCTCTTCTATGCGGGCCTGACGCCGGCATTTGCCGCCATCGGCATCGACTACTCCTCCCCGACAGTCGTGCGGGAAGCCCTCATCCCGGTGCTGTGTGCCAACATCGATCAGCTGTGCACGGGCAACAACCGGGTGTATGATTCGGCAGAGGCATGTGTGCGCTTCCTCACCCCGCTCCCCGTTAGGCGGATTGAAGAAGGCAACGTCGCCGCGTGTCGTGCGTACCACGCGCCGCTAGCCCGCTTCCGGCCAGACGTGCATTGTGCTCATGTGGGCCCGACTGGGGGGGGCAAGTGCGTTGACAGGCCGTTTGAGTCCGTGTACGAGGTTGATACCAACGTGTTGGGGCTCCCCTGGATTGGCCCAGAGATTCCAAGGGACCGAGACACGGCGTGAAGGGCTCGTGTCCTGCCTGTCCAGGGGGACGCTCCGTCTTTCTCTTTTTCTCGCAACCCAGTATTAGTTTTAGAAACAAACGACGAGATGTTTTCTTTCCGCTTCCGTTATTAGAGCGCTAACACATCCTGTCACGCAAAGTAACAAATTCTTTTTATAGCCTGGCCCCTCTCTTCGAGTCTTTGGCAGCCCACTACCAACAGATCGGTGCATACCCACGTGACGGGCGACACACCATCGTCTTCACCAGAGTGTGCACTTTACGTCCATGTGTGGTTTCTAAGAAAAACATTGAAAACTGGCCACGTGGTGGTCTCAAGAGTGCATCATCCAATGTACCTGCTTGCTCGTCGCTTGCTCCATGTACCCTCCACCACCAGGCACCTACGAACGGAGCTACGCCCCAAGGTATCTCCCACAGACCACGTTGCGTCTACTGATGCAAAAAACGCGATGAGTTTCTATGGTGTGCAGCCCAAGAGAGCGGTCTTTTTCACAAACTTGGTGCCAAAAACAGCAATTTCTGCCCCCCCCCCCCCATAGACTGGAGAAGGACAGCCGCCATGCACTGGCATAGCCCATACTATAGCTGTGTGTCCCTGTGAACCTCAGGGAGCACGAAAGTTCCACTGCCGACATCTCAACATGGACCCAGGGCTGGGTTTTTGCTCAGCGTCGGACCCTTGTCCTGAGGCCTGTCGCTACAAAGACATGGTGCACCCACACAGGGATGAGCGGCTATCTCTGTTCCATGGTCTTCAGCAAGGACCCTGTACGGATCCTGGCCAAAAGACGGGAGCTCAAAGCGTGTCTGGACCAATGTATTTAAACACTGTATGATTTTGTCTGTGAGAGACTCGCCACCATTCCAAGCCCCCCGCTCCCGCTCCACTGCCCGCCGACCCCCTGACCACAGCCGCCCCTTCTCCCGCCCACCCGACTCCTACCCCCACACACTCGCCGCCTCCCCCCCGCCTGCTGCGGCAGCGACACCAAAAGTGTGCAGATCATCGATGGTCCCAGTTGCACAGCGCACCGTTGCTAGCATCTGCCGAGTAAACGGCCCGTGCGTACCATCTCCAGCAACGAACCCCTCGTCAGCCACCACCACAGCCTTGGGGCTCGTTCTTTCCCGTCGATTCTAGGCGGCCATGCTGATGACCAGTCCAAAGGTGGACGCGTCGGCTGCTTGAACATCCACCGACCGAAACACCAGCTCGGCGGCAACGACCCCCATGTGTGACAGCACCAGGTGCTTGCCGGGTAACTGCCGTCGGAGGCTCCCGAGGGACAGCTGGGCCGTGCCCATCAGCCGATGGGGCTTCGTCTTCTCATGTGCCCACAGCTCAAAGCGGAGGGGCGTTTCGGTGAGGCGACCGCGCCCCCGATACGTGCGGAGGATGGCCGTGGAAGGCGCGGCCGCGGGGTCCAGGGCAGTGGGGTCCCCCTCCTGGAGCCGCCGCCGCAGCGAAAACTTGCGTGCAGAAGATGTCATGGCGGTACGGTGGATTGGGTGCCAAGAGTTGTCGCCTCGCCGCTGGGACACGACCACGTACGGCTTGCCACCCGCAAGGCGCGGCGCTAGGGGCTCCACATCAAAAGTCAGGTTGTGTGTGGTTGCGGTGGCGTTAAAGGTGTCTGCCATCAGCGTGACAGAGCCGTGGCTAGCGACGTTGGTTGCGCTCGGACCGTCGGCAGGGAGACGCAGCGGCAGAGTCAGCCCGTCGACGCCGCCGTCGAGAACGGCGCGGAGGGTCGAGGTGGCCTCCCCCAAGAGGTCGTGCTTGGCAAGTTGCTCCTTTTTGGAGTCGCGGTCGTAGATGGTGACGATGAGCGGCAAGTCGCAGAGGGTGTCGGCGCCCAGCGTGGTCCTCTTGACAAAGACGGGATCGAGATTGTCCCAGCACGTCTCCGTCTGGCAGAGGACCACGTCGGTCGGGGGGGGATGGGTGCCGGGAGTGGCCGGCGAACGGGTAGAGAGGACAACAAACGGGTCCGACAGGCTGCCACCGCGACGCACACACCAAGCAGATCAGACACAGAACAGCTGGAGAACACAGCGGAATTTGCTCAGCCGTCGAGAGTCAGTGTCAGTCGCGCGCCCCACTGGTCAGCAACCGCAACGACACCCCCCATCCTTCACCCCGCTCACGCGGCGAACAAGGACCCCCAACAGCGTCTGACGGCAGTCCCCAACAGCTAGCTCACCTAAAGTAGTCCATATTGGTCAACCCCGATGCCTTGAGCGACACCTCCACGCAGCTGCCGACCACCTCGGCCGGCCGCCCCGCCATGGCGCTGTGGGTGACGAGTTGCACCAATGCGCCCCCCGCAGTGCCCGCAGATGCTCCCCTCGTCGCCAGCATTGACCGACGCCACAGGTGAGTCAGGGTGATGGGTCCCTGTGAGCGGAGGCGGTCAACAGGCTGCGGCTGATGTCGCGCGCCCCACCCGTGGGCGCAGCGGCGCGCCAATTGGCCGCAAGGCTCTCCCCCGCGGGATAAGGCGCCCTGCGGCGCACTGGACAGGGGTGAGCACCGTGGCGCTGAGGCAGCCCCCCCATCCATCACCTCCTCTCCAGGAAGGGGAGATAACGCCTCCCCGGGGTGCGCTGTGCAACCCCCCTCTGCCATGACCGTTGGGCGGGGGCTGGGTTGCAGGTGCCTGCTGCTAGGGGTGACTCTCGGGCAGGTTCCAGCAGCACCCTCCCCCCCCGGCTCTGGGGCTGCGCTTTTAATTTCGTTGGAAGCTGGATGAGCGACGCGACCGATCCTGCGCGTGGCCAAGTCCATCCTGGTGCGCCGTGCTGTCGATATGTATGTACAGTACAATGAACCTCACAGACGGACGGGGAGCGAGAAGTCTCTCGTCCACCAGTCATATGCTCTATTGTGGGTCAACGACGTTGGGACTCTGTCCTGGTTGATCATTGGTTGCCGGCCTTACCGTGCGTCGCAGACGAGGTGCCCTGTCGTACATGTTCCGCTTGCCAAGGCCAGCGCTGGGCAACGCTCAACGTGTAGATACCAGTACAGCGCTCACGCCTCCTCACAGAGCTGCATGTGCCTACAGACGCTGGTCTACGCGAGCAAGGGGTTCGCAGGTTTTGTACTCGGACACCAGCAGCTCATCACAGCGTCCGCGGAGACAACTTTGGAGACCAACGTCCACGCGCTCGGCCACCTTCGCAGGCGGCGGTCTGGTGAGCTGCCTGCTCAGCAACCGCAATACTGTCCAATAGCCACCGCTGTTGTGCAGAGACAGAGTGCGGGCCAGGTCACGGCCGTAAGCGCAACGACAGGGGGTGGTGCTAAGCGAAGGGGCGGCCGGGCGGGGGTACCCCTCGGCACTTTGGCAGACGGACGGGTCACCGCCTCGTGGGGACTTGAAGCGGGGCTTCCAAAGGGTGTTGTCGGGACGAAGTGCCCAACGCTGACATGAACACCCCCCATATTAGCATTGACATTCCACATGAAGCCCTATCGCGCGATGCGCGCAGAGGCGGCGCCAAAGACCAAAAAAAAAAAAAAAAGAATATTAGGGACAGCCAGCAGGACCACAACCAATAAGTATAGAGAGGCAATAGGCACGCGCACCACAGGGCAATAAACAATTCAATGTACACAGACAAGACAAACAGCAAAAGAAAGCACGCAGATGGCAGAGCCACCACCATCCAGCATTAAAAAAAATAAGACCACGCAGACACCCGGCGCCCCCCAGCCCCCCCCATCTCAGCCCTCTGAGGAGGAGCCTTCACCTTCGTGCATGCGCGCGATGTGGCGGTTCAGGTGGTCGCGCCGCGTGAACTCTGCCCCACACGCCTTGCATGGGAACCGCGCGCCCGCCACGTGCACCGTTCGGATGTGACGAGCGAGGTGGTCGGAGGTGCCAAACGTGGCGTCACACCCGCCGCGGCCGCCCGCGGTCACGGCGCAGCGGTACGGGCGGAGGCCCCAGTGCACCGACTCGGTGTGCCGCTTGACCGAGCTGGGGTACAGGAACCGCTGCTCGCAGTAGGGACACGGGTGGTTGCGCAAGACGGGGTGCGCGCCGTGGGCGCCACCCGCGCCGCCACCGCCGCCGCCGCCGCCGCCGCTGCCGCCGCCACCTTCCACCTCGTATGCCGCATCCTCGTCGGTACTGGCGCCATCGTCCCCCTCGCTTTCGCCAGTCTCCCCGTCTGTCGCGCCAGATGCGCTCCCCGAAGACCCGTCGCCGGCGCGCCACGTGCGTCGCCGGCGGGCGTGTCTCCCCCCGCGGGCGGGCGACAGGCGTCGCCGTTGCCTTTGTCGCCGCTCTGGGCTTGACCGGGAGCTGCCGTCCGACTCGCCCGTCTCGTCTTCCCCCGACGTGGACGGGCTGGCCGGCTCAGCCGCCGCGCCGCCGCCGCCGCCACCGCGGCCGCCGCGGTAACGGCGGCCAGACGATGCTTGCCGCCTGAGGGTCATCCCCGAGGATGTGGAAGTGGTGGCGCCGCCGCGGTGTGCCGCCGCTGCCGCCGCTGAAGCTGCCGCCGCTACCGTGGCCGCCGCTCGCTTGCCAGACGGCTGCCCCTTGGACGAATTGGACGACACCGGTAGCGGGCGGCGGTGGTCGTCGCGCCCGCCGCTGCCAGCGCCCCCACTGCCGCCACTGCCGCCGCCACCGCCGCCAGAGTAACCCCCTTTTGACAGGCGAGCCGCGCTGCGGGGTGACACCCGGCGGCTCGGCGCCACCTCCCCCGTCGCGACGCGCAGGTCCCCCGCCCCCGCGCTGGCGCGGCGGTTCTGCCGAGCCACGACCGCGTGAGGGGGGGGGGGCGGCGGCGGCCGTTGCGGCGGCGAAGGCGACGACAGCCGCCCCCCCGCTGGGCGGCTGCGCTTGCCGCCGCCGCGCCGCCCAGTGGGGGCGTCCCTGTCACCGCCGCCGCGACCGCCACCCTCCTGCCCGTCACGAAGGCGGCCCCGGTCCCGGTCCCGGTCGCGGTCCCGGCCGCGGTCCCTGTTCCTATCCCGGTCACGGTCCCGCTCCCTGTTTCTGTCCCGCTCCCTATCCCGGTCGCGGTCGCGGTCGCGGTCACGGTCGCGGTCGCGGTCGCGGTCGCGGTCGCGGTCGCGGTCGCGGTCGCGGTCACGGTCGCGGTCGCGGTCGCGGTCACGGTCGCCGCGCCTGCCGCCCGCGCCGCCAGCACCAGATGGCCGGCGTCCCCCCCCCGCCGCCGCGACCGCCGCCACCACCGACGAGAGCAGGCAGCTTGCCGCCGCGTCATCCCCCGACCGCACCTGCCAGTACTCGTCATTGCCGTCGCGGGAGGTGGGGGGAGGAGGGGGGGGTGGGGGCGGCGGTGGGGGAGGCAACCGCCCCCCGCCGCCGCGCCGCTCCCCCCCCAACCGACCGCGGCCGCCGCCGCCGCTGCCGCCGCCACGGCCGCCGCCGCGCCCGCCGCCCCGGCCGCCACCGCCGCCACCACCACCACCTCGGCCGCCAGTCGGCGCCCGCGACACACGTGTCCGCATGATGGAATGGGTGACGGGTGACCCGCCACGGTGGGGTGGCCGTCCCCCGCCCGAGCGGCGCCTGCTGCACTGCTGTGGTCCCTGAGACAGGGCGCCAAAAAAAGAAAGAAGAATAGGGACCAAAGGGGACAGCGGCGGTAGGAGCGGCAGAGGCCGCGGTAGCAGTGGCGAGCAGACGGCCTCCACCGCACCACGCCCCGCCTGCGGCGCGTGCCTGCCCGTCGCGCCGTGTGGACACCACGAATGACGTCGCCGCCCTCACCCGCACCCCCCCCCCCTCTCTCTCGCCGGCCCCCCACGCCTGACGTGCCAGGCGCCCCGCTGCGCGTCGAGGGGACTGGCGGCGGCGGCCCCCAGCAGCGCGGCAACACGGCGAATGACCGATCGGCGTGGCGAGGCGGCCACTGCCGGCGGGCAGCCTGTGCAGGCACTAGTGTGCTACGGGGCGCAGGGGGCGAGGGGGGGGGGGGGGGGGGGGGGGGGGGGGGGGAAGGTGCGGCCTATCGGCAGTCCCGGTGGGGAGGCGCGAGCGTGTCGCCACGCGCGCAGTGGCTCAGGGGGCGGCGCCCTTGTGCTGGGTGGGTAATACAGTAATGGGCCAGCCAGGTCTAATTGTACGCTGACACCGCCGCGATGAAATGTTTTTCGCTCGCCGTCGTAAAGCATAGGATGCCCTGCGACTGCTCGCATACGCCAGCGTCATCATGACTCATGATGAGGAGAGAGACGTACTGTGTGTGCGTCCACCATGCCGGGGCACCCTGTTCCGTGACCGTCTTCACAGCCTGCTACTATAACAATTCCCTTGACCTTGTATTCCTCTTTATCGTTTCCAAAAATCGTCGACCTGGTCGGTGCTCGACCTCGGGGGGTTGGCCCCGACCGCCATCACGAGGCTGCCGCTGCCGCGGCGGCCGCCTCTTCCTCCCGCCGCAAGTGGGATATGCCCAGCTCATCGTCCTGCTCGGCGGTCCTCTCGTACGACGTCACCGACAGCTGCGGATCCACATCTGGCGCGTACACATTCTGCACGTAGCTGTTGCCCGTTGGGTCGTCCAGGATGAGCGTGAACGACGGCCGGTCCGCCGACAGCGTGTCGTCGAGCCGTCCCAACCACGACGTGAACGCGTTGCGCGTCGCGGTCGCGGCCGAGTCGCCCACCGCAAACGGGTTCGACTCAGTGAGCTGGTCCTTGATCGCCACCAGCAGCCCCTCCACGGTCGTGAAGCGGCCGCCAAGGGTGCCCGCCGCCAGCTCCAACTCCAGCTCGGGAACCTCCACTGTCGCGGGCTCGGACTTGAGGACGTCCCGAGACAGGTCGGCGCGGCGGGTGACGGCGAGGGTGGTGCGGGTGCCCCGTGGCTCCACCCCGCCGCCGGGCTTGACCTCGGTTGACTTGTACCCACAGCTGGCACACACAAACGCCATGATTACAACCTCCTTAAAGTGAGGGATGGTCGTCACCTTCATCCGGTTCTCACCGGGCGCCGCACATGCGGGGCACGCCTCCCGAAAGGCCAGCACTTCGTTGTGCGCAAAGTCAGGGGCGGTCGCAGCGGCGGTGACAGCGGCGGCCATCCCAACCGACGCGGCAGACCCATTGGCGGCAGGGGTAGCGTCGGCAGCGGCATCGGCAGAGGCGTCCACGGCTGTCGAGTCCCCGCCCCTTGCCGCTGCCGCCTCCCCCTCCTCCCCCTCCTCTGCCACAGACGGCAAGCGGCCGACCGCGGGGGCCGACTCGGCCGCTTCCACGTCTATGCCCGCCGCACCCGGGGCGTTGGCCGGGTTCAACCCGAGCGACAGTGACTCGTCGGGTGTCCGCTCAAAGTGAGTGACCCGCAGCCGCGGGTCCCTGCGGCCTGGCACCTCGGCCTCAATGTGGCTATTGCCACTTGGGTCCCGCACCGTCAGCGTAAACGGGTCGACGCCGACGCGGGCGGCGGCGAGGCGGCCCAAGAAGGCGTCCACCGCGGCCGCCTGTGTCGGGTCCGCCTCCCGCCGCTCCGCCTGGTGAAAGGTCAGCCCTTCGGCCACGTCGCCAAGGATGCCTTCGACAGTGGTCAGGCGGCCCCGCGAGGCGGGGGGGACGGTCAGCTCCAGCTCCGCCACCGACACGGTCGCCGCGTCAGACAGCAGGACAGACCGCTGCAGGTCACTGGCCTGCGACGCGGTCAGCGTAAGGGAGATGCCCTTGGGAGCAATCGAACCGCCAGGCTGCACCTCAGACGACCGGAAGTGGCAGTGGGGGCACGAAAAGCTCATCAGCACGACGTCCTTGTAAAAGGGGATGGATGTTAGCAGCAGGCGGGTGGTACCCTGCTTGTGACAGTTCATGCATAGCGACTCGATTTCGGTGGGCGCCGAGTCCCCAGCCGCGGTGGAGAGGGAGGGGAATATCGTGTCAGCAGCAGCGGGGGGGGCGTGCTCACCAGCAGACTCTCTCTCGGTGGGCGCCGAGTCCCCAGCCGCGGTGGAGAGGGAGGGGGCCATCGTGTCGGCCGCAGGGGAGGGGGCCATAGTGTCAACCGAAGGGGAGGGGACAATAGTGTCGACCGCAGGGGAGGGGGCGTTCTCACCAGCGGACACAGAGAGGGAAGGGGTGTTCATGGACGCAAGGGGAGACGAGTACCCTGCGTGCAGCGGTGGTCGGCTCGGACGCACTGCAACCGCCATTCACTGCACAAGATAAGGTCGACGGCGGCGCACGTACATTTTCAAGCCCATTTTGGAAACTTGGCCGCACACTGATGAACAACGGCTGGACGTTTCTCGAATGTTCCTCGCTATTTACGTGGCAATGAACTGGCTCGACATGTCCACGACAGCGCCCCCAGAGCTTGGGAAGACCTGGGGCTGCAGACAAGCAGCGGCCAGCCGTTGACTTCGCAACGAGACAGGGGGGTCCACGCAGAGCCTGTTTTCCGGACCACGGCACACAGACTCCCAGGCCATTGATGAGGGCGCGTTTGCAAAAAAAAACGATGCGTACTTCTTGCGTGACACAGAAAAAATACAGATAATGGGCAGAACGACACCAGCACACCAGCGCGCGGGGCGCTGAGCTCTTCTAGCGCGGTGTGAGGTCGATAATCTGTTCGGGAGGAGCAGCACAAGGGTCGACAAGCCACGAGTTCCAGACCACATACACCGCGCGTCAGTTCCAACTCGACCGCCGCCCACCCACATCCTTGGCATTCTGCGCCAGCTGTTCCCATGCGCCGCGGTGCTCACCCAGCCACCCCCACGCCCAGTGAGACGGGAAACACCCAAGCCACACGTACCCCCTGCTGCGCCGCGATAGCCACCACGACAATGGGAATGACAAAGCACGCTGCTCACCGTGCAGCCACATGAGGAAAGCACGACGACAGGAAACACACGAGCGGACAAAGGGCAGATTAAGGTCAGTAGATAGCACGAGAACCAGACACGGACAGCTGGAACACATAGCCCAGACCTCGCACCCTCCAACGGCCGCCGACCGACGGTGACGCAGCTTCCTCACACGCCACACCACGCCAGGTACCGTCCACCACGGGCCCACATCCCAGCTCGTCCCCCCCCCACCTCAGAAACAAACAGCGCTCTCCTCTGCCTACGAAACGTACAAATACCCGCAATCAGCCACACGTCCACCCCCGTCGAGCCCGCCTCGTAACCAAAGCCTTCGCCCTCCCCTCCATCGGTACCGCCCCGCCCACCCGACGGGTCGTACTTGTTGCGAAAGACCACCGCGGGGGGCTCGGCGGAGAGGGCTCGCCGCGTCCGCTCTGCCGCGTCCAGCCCGTCGTCGTCGCCCGCACCGCCATCACCGCCCGAGCCGGGGGTGGGGGTGGCCATCGTGGCGGGGGCGACCGGCGACCGCCGGCGCAGGGGCGTCCGTCGCAGGGCGGCAACGGCGGCAGGCCGGACAGACGAGAGGGCTCGCCCGCGGGTGGAGCGGACGCCATTTGCCCGGCCAGTTGTCGCTGCCGGCACTGGCACCGAGGGAAGAAAGGCCGTGGTCGCCATCGTGGCGGAAGGAAACTGAGGAAGGTGACAGACAATAAGCAATGGGATGGGGCGAAATGGGACTGAGAAAAGAGGATGCTAAGAGGAAGGGTTGAGACGAAGCTGGCTTGGATGACGGTCCAGACCAGGAAGAGGGCGGTGGGCTGCGCGAAGGGGCTCCTGGCGATGCCACCAGCAGCTGCGCGTGTGGCTGTGGAGGCGCGGCCGTTACACAAAGAGCTGGAACACTTGAACGCCGGATCCAATTACACACATTTGTTAAATAGTTCTTGTGAAATATGCGCTGCTGCAGCCACCACCACCGCGATCGCGATCTTCGATCTTCCCCACCGACGATGAACACCACCACCGCCACCGTCTACGTCGCCCGGCGGTCCTGACCAAAAGGCCTACATACTACCACCACCTCCACCACCGCCGCCGCCATCGCCTGTCTGTGGCCGCGTTCTTTCCCGAGGAGGTCTGCGAGGGGGAGGCATGCGTGGGAGCGAAACACACGAACGTACGAACAAAGTGTGGTGGGCAGGTGGGGAGAAGGAGCCACACCATCCGCGACCAGAATGATGCACCCGGGCCATACGCGCGGAGAGCAGGGGGACGACCGTCGCTGGTGGCGTGTCAGATGGCAAGCTGCCGCATGACCCCACCCATCCGTTTGAGCTGCCGCCGAAGCGCCGCTGCGGCGGCGGCGACGGCGGCCACTAAATTAGGTGGCGCCCTCCTCTCCATCACCGTCTCCCTCCCCCCCCCCACCTTCCCATGGACACGGTATCCTACCCATACGCACAACCCCCCCAGCACATACCGTTGCCCTGCGTAGGTGGGTTGGCCCCCCAGCCGCTGCCGCCCAATGATGACGGCGGCCCACCGGCGCCACTCCCCGCAGCGGTGACGCCCGACCGACCCCCGGTGGCGTGGCCCAGCGCAAGTCCTCGCTATGCCCAGGGGGAGACGGCGAAGCCCCACTGCAAAAACGGCGCCCGGACCGCCGGCGATGCCACCGAGTCGATCAGACCCCCCCGGCTCGGCGAGGCAGGGGGAGGCAACGGAGGCGGGGGGAGGGACCGATTGGCCGCCCCCGCAACCCTCTGCCAGCAGGGACATTGGCGGTGACGGCGGCTTCCTTTGGCGGCGGCGAATCCAGGCGCCGCCGCCGCCGCCGCCGGCACCCCCACCAGCAGCACCCCCGCCTCGGCTGCGCGGGAGTGCGCAGGCAGCCGCAGAGGCGCCACCGTCCGTGGCCCCGTCAAGAGGCACCTGGCTGGCGCCCGGTGCCGCCCCCTCGCTCCCCCAATGTCACCGCGGCGGCTGCCGCGGCGGCGGCGTCCGCTGGGCTGCCGCGGCGGCGGCGTCCGCTGGGCTGCCGCGGCGGCGGCGTCCGCTGCCTCCGCCGCGTCCGCCATGACGACCGCGGTGGCGGCCACCGCCGCGGAACGGCGCTCGGCCGCTCTGGCAGAGCCAACGACACAGCGAAATCGCAGCCTGCCCGACGTCAACTGCCACGCCGAGGCGGCCGCCGAGGCCAACGAGGCGCGCCCACAGGCGGGCGGCCGCCGCCACGCGGGGCCGCCGCCGCCACCGACCGCTGCTGTGGCGGCAGTGACGGTTACGGGGGCGACGGCAACCGTGTCGGCGACGGCCGTGGCGGTGGGGTCGACAGCAGCAGGCCGCGACCGCCGGGGGGCCCTGGGGAGGGCGGCGCCACGCGTCGATGCCGCCGCCTCGTCCCGCGGCGCGGGCGGTTCGCGGCGGTGACCGAGGACGCCACGTCTGGCGGCGCCGCCTCAGCGGCCGCCGCCTCGGTCCACACATTGTTTGGGGGGGCGAGGGGCGTTAAAACATGTCCACCGCACGTCGTCGCCGCGAACGTGCTCCCCCTCCTGGGGGCGGCGGTGGTGGCGACGGCGGCGGCGGCGGGGACTGCGGAACGACTCGCGCCGGACCAGCCGGCATGGCAATGGCAGCCCCGATGGGGGCCCCCGGGGCGTCACCGCTGCCAATCATGGCGGCAGGGGCGGGGCGTGCCGGCGGCGACGGGGGCGCTGCAAGCAACGCCGGCGGCGGTGGGGGTGGAGGCGACGGCGGCCGCGGCAGGGGCAGAGGGGTGGACGCCGGCGGCGGGGATGGATGGATGGAGGGCGGCGGCGGCGGTGGGGGTGGCGGCGGCGGCGGCGGCGGCGGGCCCGCCGCGCGCGGCGGCGCTTTGGCTACCCGACTGGCAGGGTGGGCGGAGAAGCGGCCGCCCCGCCCGCGGCGGCGGCCGAGGGAGAGCACCACCCGCGGGCGGGGCGCCGACACAGCGGGGGGGGGCGACGACAGATCTGGGATACTCGGCGCAGAAGAGGGGGAGGGGGGGGGGGGGGGGAGCGGCGGCGGCAGCGGCGATGGCAACAGCGGCAGTGGTGGCGGCGGCGACGACGGCGGTGGCGGTGGCGGTGATGGTGGCGGTGGTGGTGGTGGTGGTGGCGGCGGCGGCGGCGGCGGCGGCGGCGGCGGCACGACCGCTGGTGGACAACGCACCGGAAGCGGCGGTGGCACGGCCACCCGGCCGCCGCTATCATCCGACGCCGCCTCCTCGTCATCGCCGGGCAGCCACACCGGCGGCGCCACCACCGGGCGGACGGCGCTACCGTCACGGCCAATACCGACACCACCGCCGCCGCCACAGCCCGCTGCTGCCACTTCCGCCGACAGGCGGCCCACCGCGGGCATACGCCGGCGGGGTGGCCGGTGGCGGCCGGCGCGGACCGCTGCGCGCCGCGCGGCAGCCGCAGCCGCGGCGGCACGCCCACGCTCAGCGGCGCTCGCCGGCCGGAGCGGCAGCGGTAGCGGCGGCGGCGGCGGCGGCGGCGGCGGCGGCGGCGGCGGCGGCGGCGGCGGTGACAGTGGCTGTGGCGGCTGCAGTGGCGGCGGCGGCTCCACGTCTGGCCCGTACACGGCCGCCCGCAGCACCAGCCGGGCGGCGGCCAGGCGCTCCTCGTCGGCAGCAGCCGCCGCCGCCGCTGCCGCCGCCGCCGCCGCCGCCGCCGCCGCGTCGGCGCCGGCGGGCGTCACGGCCAGCACGCGGATGGCGGGAGCGGCGTCGGCCTCCCCGCCCACACCATCCGCCGGTACACCCGACAGCCGCAGCGACGGCGGTTGTAGCAGCGGTGGGGGTGGTGGCGGTGGCGGCGGCGGCGGTGGTGGTGGTGGCGGCGGCGGCGGCGGCGGTACCCCCCACAGCGCCGCCAGCGCGGGCGGCACCGCCCAGGCGGTGACGGTGTGGAGGCGCGGGCGGCGGCGGTGCCCCCCCCCGACCCCCCCCCCCCCCGTCCCCCCCCCCGCGCCGCCTCGCCAGGCCGCGCAAAGCGGGCGGCAACGCCCGCGGCGGCGGTGGCGACCGCCGCCGCCGCAGCCGCGGCAGGAGCGGCTGCCAGGGCAGCCGCCGCTGCCGCCGCCGCGGGCGGCAGGGGCGTGACGGCGGCGGCAAAGGGGTCCCCGCCGCCGCCGCCGCCGCCGCTGCCAGGCGCGGTGGCCTTGGCGGCGGCCGCCGCAGGGGAGGGCGGCCACAAGGGGGGCGGTGGCGGCGGATACAACTCTGCCGCGCCGCCGCCGCGGCCACCCCCACCAAACGTGACCAGTACGGGGGGCACGCCACTGCCGCGGGCGGCCGGCGGCGACACCTGCGACGGCGGCGGCGGCACCCCCCCCCCGGGGAGGGTGGTGAAGAGGCGAGCCAGCAGCGCGTCGCCCGTTTCGCCCGGCCGCGCCGCCCAGGCGGCCGCCTGCCGGCGGGCGGCCGCGGCGGCCCCGCCGCCCGACCCGCCGCCGTCGCCCCCCGCGCCGTCCCCGCCGTCCTCGTCAGCGTCCGCGGCGGGGGGGTAGACGGCCACGGCCATGGTCGGGGGGTGGGGACTCCCCCCGCCCCCCCCCCCCGCGGGCGGCCGCCGCTGCCGCGGCAGCGCCGCCCGCCGCATGCGGTCCACGGCGGCGGCGAGGGCGCCGTCCCGCCCGCGCCCGCCGCCCCCCCCCGCCGTCACGCCCAGGCCGCCTAACCCCCCGTCGTCGTCCTCCTCCTCGTCCTGGACGGCAGCACGGACGCTGCCGCGACGGCCGCCGCCGCGGCCGCCGCTGCCGCCCCCCCCCCCCCCCCCCCCCCCCCCCCCCTGCGTGGCCACCACAGAGGCGGCGGTGCCCCCCGGGCCGAGCGCCGCGGCCGCCGCCAGCACCGCCGCGTCGAGGCCATCGTCACCGGCGGGCCCGTCAAGGTCGCCGTCACCGTCGGTGGGGGGGGCGTAGCCGACGCCTGGCACGCAGCCCGAAGCGGCGGCGGCCCGCCACGCGGCAGCCGCGGCGGCCGCGTCGCCCAGGCGGTAGGGCGCCCGCGCGGCGACCACCGCCGGCGGGTCTACGGGCAGCAGGGACAGCAAACAGGGCCGGGGGCGGTGGGCACCCGCCGCGGCCGCCGCGTCTGACCCGTCCGCGCCGCCCACCGGCGGCGGCCGTGGGGAGGACTGGCCGTACGGCGGCGGCGGCGGCGGTGGCGGCGTGGTCAACGGCGGCGACAACGTCACCGGCCGGCGGCGGTCGCCACGTCGGGAAGACACCCACGTGGCGGGCCGGAAGCGCCCGCCGTCGCCGTCGCCGTCGGTGTCGCCGTCACCGTCCCTGTCGGCGGCTGCCGGCGACGGCCTCCGCCGCTTGGCCGCCCGCCCCGGCGGCGGCGCCGGCGGCGGCCGTCGAAAGACCGCCCATGATGGCGCGATGGCCTGGTCCGCGGGGAGCGGCGCCGTCGGCCCGAGGCCCCGCGCGGATGTGAGAGGCGTGCCGAGCATGGTCGGCCGCGCCGCCCGGTGCGGCCGCCCCCGCCAAAGGCCGTCGGTGGGGGGGGGTCCTGGGGAGCCCTTGCCGACGAGCGCCACGACCAAGACGCACAACGGGTGAGAGCGCCTCTTGTTCCGCAGCCCACAGCAATTGACTGAACTCTGGTGACCTGGGTTGTCTGGTCGTCCTTGAACTGGGCTTTCCAACGGTCGGCGAGTCACAAAGATTTTTAGGCACATGAAAGTCTCTCCAAAGCTTAGTATTTTACAGTCGTCCCCCCAAGAAAGTGACGGGCCTTTCTATTTTCAATACCGATGAGGCACGAAAGCGCGCCTTTTTACGTGCACTGCGCCCGTGTGACGCCCGCGGCCGACGCGCCGCGTCCGCCCGACGCGCCGGGCTGCGCGCGCCTCCTCTTTCCCCCACCCCGCGCTCTCCCCGCCCCCCCCCCCCCCCCCCCCTGAGCCGTAGCGGTTGATGGTGCGCAACACCGCGCTGGTCGGGACGGCCGGGCAGGCGGAAGCGGCAGCGGCCGGGGCGACGCCCCCCCCCCCACCTTCCCGGGGCCGGGCAGCAGCCCCCCGCCCCCCCCCAACCTCCCCCCCCCCGCCCTCTCTGGCGGCGGCGGCGGCGGCGGCGGCGGCGGCGGCGACGACGGCGGCGGTGGCGGTGGCTCGCCTGCCTCCTCCCCCTCCCGCCCACGCCCCGTCGGCGAGTGCTTCCGCCGTCGCTGCGGGGCGCTCCTCGACGCCCTCGGTGCCGCAGAGTGGGCGCCCGTGGTGGGTCCCGCCGCCTCCACCGCCGCCGCCGCCGCCGCCGCCGGAGCGGGCGGGGGGGGGTCGGGGGGGGGGTGCCCCGCGGACCTCCTCACCGTCCGGCGGCGGCTTGACGAGGGGGGGTACAAGTCCCTCGGCTCCTTCCGTGCAGACGTGGAGCGGGTGTGGGCGGCCGTTGAGGCGCGTGCCGCAGCTGGGGCGGGGGGGGAGAGTGCGACCAGCGGCGGTGGTGGCGGTGGGGGCGGCGGCGGTGGGGGCGGCGGGGCGGCGGTGGCGGCGGCGGTGGCGGCGGCGCGGGCGGCGACGGCAGAGGGTGTAGAGGCGACCAAGGGGGCGCTGGAGCGGGACCGCGCGGCTTTCCAAGAGTGGAAGCGCCGCCGCGGCTCGGGAGGGGGCGACGCTGCTGGCCGCGGGGGGGGGGGGGGGCGCGGCGGCCGCCGTGACGCTGACGACGACGACGGCGGCGGCGGCGGCGGCGGCGGCGGCGGCGGCGGCGGCGGCGGCGGCGGCGGCGGGGGTGCCGTTGCGTCCACCGACACCCTCGACACGGCGGGGCGGCCGTCGGCGGTGACGCCCGTGCGGCGGGCCGTGCTGGAGGGCGGGGGTGGCGGCGGTGGTGCCGCGGGGGGGGCGGTGGTCGGTGGTGGCGGCGGCGGCGACTGGTCCGCCACCGACCGTGCCGAGCCGGGCGGGCGCGTCAATGTGGCGCCCGTCACTGACGGGGACACGAGCAGCAGCGACGGGGAGGTGGAGGAGGAGGTGGAGGAGGTGGACGTGGGCGACGCCTCTGCCGCTGACGACGCGGTCGTTGATAGCAGCGACGAGGGGGAGGAGGGGGGACGGGGAGGGGGGGGCGGCGTCGCTGCCGCCGCCGCCGCCACCGCCGCCCCGGCCGTCGACTCGACCGTCGACGCCATGGCCGACGACCCGCCGGGGGGGGCGGCCCCCCTGGCAGGCGGTGACACCCCCATGGAGGGCGTCACGGGCGTGACCCCCCCGTCCGTGCCCTCACCGTGGCCCGCCGGGGCGGCTCTGCCCCCGCCCCCCCCGCCACGGGGGGGCGCGGCGGCGGCGGGGGCGTCCCCCCTGGGGGCCCCGCGGCCGTCGCCGCCTCCGCCCCTCCCCACCGCGTCCGCCGCCACTGCCACGGCGGCGGCGGCGGCGACGGCGGCGGCGGCGGTGGCGGTAGCGTCCCCCCCCTCGTCGCGGCGGGGCGCCGCCAAGCGCCCAATGGGCACCGCCGCCACCCCACCGCCCGCGGGTGGCGGCCGTCGGCCGCCCCCGGCAGGGGCCGACTCCCACCCGCCACCCACCCCCCCTCGGCCTGGCAGTGGCGCGCCGTCCCCGCTCCCCCCCCTGCCGACGTCATCGCCGTCGCTGCGGGGTGGTGGCGGTGGGGGTGGCAGTGGCGGTGGCGGCGGCCTGGTGCCGTCGCCGTCGCTCACGTCTGCCGGCAGCGGGGCGTCCACGTCGACGGGTGGGGCGGCGGGCAAGGCGCCCAAGCGCAAGTACGTCCGCTCGGGGCTGTACAAGAAGAACAAGGAGGGCGAGTTTATCCACCCCGTCCGCGCACGGTCCCGGGGGGGGAGCCCGGCGACCACCACGGCGGGGGTGGCGGGGGGGTCGGCAGTAGCCGAGGGTGGCGCGGCGGGGGGGGGGGGGCTCTCCCCAGGCCTAGGGCCGTCCCTGGCGCAAGTGGGG
Source organism: Pyropia yezoensis (assembly GCA_009829735.1). Classification (NCBI taxonomy): domain Eukaryota; phylum Rhodophyta; class Bangiophyceae; order Bangiales; family Bangiaceae; genus Pyropia; species Pyropia yezoensis. The sequence continues at coordinate 29,788,544 of CM020618.1, forward strand.
GGGGCGGACGGGCCGCCCGCTGTGCCCGCCGCCGCGGCATCGAGGGTTCCGCCGGGGGCTCTCTCTGGGGTTGCACAGGCTGCCGCGCCGGGGACCGCCCCGGGGACTGCGCCGGGGGCTGTACTGGGGGCCGTCGCGGGGGCTGCTCCGAGGGTGCCACCGGAGGCTGCATCGGGGCCCGCCCTTGGGGCTGCTCCGCGGGCCGCGCCAGTACCGCCGGGTGGTGCGCTGTCAAGCGCGTCCGCGCCCCCCGCCGCGTCACCTGCGGCGCGGCCGGCGGCCAAGCCGGCGGCCAAGCCTGTGGCGAGGCCCGCGGCGAGGCCCGCGGCGAGGCCCGCGGTGACTGCCCCCGCGCCGAGAGGTGCCGCCGTTGGCGAAACGCGGCGTGCTGTTGTCGCCACGCCTTCGGCCCCTGTGGCCGCAGCGGCCCCCGCCGTGCTCCCCTCCGCGGCGGGGGCGTCACGTACCCCACAGCGGCCGTCGCCACCACCGGTGGCGCCGGCAGCGGCCGGCGCAGCAAAGAGAGCGGCGACTGCGACTGCGACGGCGGCGACGCCACCAACGCCCTCGACGGCGGCGGTGACGGCGGCGGCGTCGGCGGATAAGGCGGCCAAGCCGGTGGCGGCGACGGTGGCCGCCGGGCCGAGCCGGCCACCCCCGTCCCCGCCCGCAGGGGCGGCGCCCGTCTCCCCCGGCGCGCCGCCAGTGTCGACCAAAGCAGAGCCGCTGTGGAAGGCGCTGGGCAAGCGCCCGCCCGCCAACCCGTGCCGCCCGTCGGCGACGGCCACGTCCATCCGGTCGCGCGACTATGCCGCCTCCCTGGCGGCTTTCACCGCGCCGGTGGGGCTGTTTGCGAGCCGCATTGTCGCGGAGCTGCTCGTCCCAGAGACGGTCGCCGCGCGGGACGCGGTGCGGCGGAGCCGCGACGCGGCGGCCGCGACGGCCGCGGCGGCGGCCGCCCACGACGCTGCCGTCGCCGACTATGGGCGGGCGGTCAAGCGGCACAAGGCGGCAACGGCGGCGGCGGCCGCCGCCGCCGCCGCGCCGCCGCCGCCCGCGGCCGTGCGGCCGCCGTCGGCCGCCACCGTTGCGGCCGCCGCGGCCGCGGCGGCTGCCGACGTGGCGGCGGCCAAGCGGCTGGCGCTCGCCCGCGCGGGCGTGGTAGAGACCCCCACCCTGACCGTCGCCAACCGGTACGCGGGCGTCCGCGGCTTGGCGCAGATGCTCGGCAACGACCTGGCCAACGAGGTGGCGGCCGCCCCGCTGTCGCGGGTGGACTTTCGGCTGCCCTATGGGGTGTCAGCGGCGGCACTGCGGGAGGTGGCGGCGCTCCCCGCTGGCACCTTTGTTGGGGACCTGCTCCGCGTGACGCTCGACACAGAGGGTGCCCGCGGTCGCGGTGCTGCGGCGGGGGGGCGGGGGGCTGGCGGAGGGCGCGGCGGCGGGGCGTCGGCGGCAGCCCCGGCGGGGGGTCCCCCCCGCCGCCCGCCAGGCGGCGGCCCGGCCGCGGCCGCGGCGGCAGCCACGACGCTACCACGGCTGCCAGGCGCGCCGCCGGCGCCGCCCCCCGCCGCGCCCGCGGGTCGTGGGCGGGGAGTCCCCCTGCCGCGTCCACCGCCACCCGCCGCCCCGGCGCCGCCGACGGCGCCGTCGGCGGCGGCGGTCGCAGCAGCCGCCGCGCGGCACCACGCGGCGGCGGTGGCGGCGTCGCGGTCTGCGGCGGCGGCGGCGGCCGCGGCGGCAGCCGGCGGTCGTGGCGGCGGCGGCAGTGGCGTCGGCGGCACGGTGGCGGCAGTGGCGCCGCCCGCTGTGGTGCCGCCGCCGTCGCTACTCCCGCCACCGTCGGCTGGGCGGGGCGCGCCCGCGGCGGCGCCGCCCGGTGCGGCGTTGCCATTTCCCGCTGGCGACACCTCCCTGGCGGCGACGGCGGAGGCGGCCGACGCTCAGCTTGTCGCCGCCGCCCGCCGGGCCCAGCTGTCGCGGCAGGCGGCGGCGGCGGCCCTGGCCTCGGCCGGTAGCGCCGGCGGCGGCGGCGGGGTGGCCCCCGTCGAGGTGGCGGCGGACGGCCTGCCGCTGCCGGGGGCTCCGCCCGCCGCCCTCCCCGTCGGGCACCCGCTGGCAGACGGCGGCGGCGGCGGCGCCCCCCCCCCCCCAGTGGCGGCGCCGTCGCCCCCCCTCCCCCTGGGCGGCGCCGCCCCCGCAGCGGCGGCGGCCGCGGCGGCGGGCGCCCCCCCCGCCCTCTCCTCGACGCTGGCCGGTGGCTCTGCGTACGCCATTGACGGGCTGGGCCCGTCGGCAGTGGCGGCGGCGGTCAAGGCGGCGGCGGTGGCGGCCACGTCGGGCGCCTACACCGGGATGTCCTTCCCGACGACGGGGGGGGGGGAGGGCGACCCGGAAGGGGGGGGGGGGGGGGGTGAGGGGGGGGCAGACAGGGAGGGGGTGAGTGTGGGCTGCACAGGGGTACATGGGGGAGACGTGGGCGACCCACTGCCCTGTTTTTTTTTTTGATTGTCTTTTTCTATGCAGCGGCTGTGGCGGCGGCTCGTGGCTGGTCCGTGGGGGTGGGTGGCGCGCGTCCTGTTGACTGTCTCACGCGTGCGGACATCTACGTACCTATGTACGCTTCAGTTTGCGCGGAGGGTATTGCAGGCACGCCAGCCGCCTCGGTCGTGGGGACGTATCGTACGTACCGGGCGCCAGCTGGGCAGGGTCGTTCAAACGCAAGCACCCCACCCCCTCCTGTCTGACGCCCCGCCTCTCCTCTGCCCGTCCACCGCGCCCACCTCCCCGCTTGCCCGCCTTCCCAGCGGCGATTGTTTCAAAAGGTGGGGAGGGGGGGAGGACAGTCGAGGCTCTTTCGGGTGGGAAGGTGTTGGTTGGGTGGTGGCGGCGTGGGCCGTTTATGAGAGCGGGGTCGGGATGGAGGCGGCGGCGCCGACAACAACGGCAACGATGGCAAAAAATGGCGTTGACGGCAGCGACGCGCCCCGCCCCGAGCCATGCTGCACCTTGTGGCGCGGGCCCCTTGGCAGCGCCGCGGGTGGCGAACGGCCTCCGCCGCACACACCTGACTGACGGGGCGGCGGGAGCGCCGGCGGGAGCGCCGCCTACGCTTTCTGCAGCCCTCTGCCCCTCCTTCCGCTCGGTCTCATCGCGTGCAGTGCGGGGGGGTAGGTGGTGGCGCGGCAGCGACGCTCTCCGCCGCAGCCCACGCCCCGGCAATGCCTTGCCCGTTTGGTCTCGCCAAGTGTCAGTCGGCAGGCTGAAAGGTGGACAAGAGTCCGGCGGATTTTGAAAGTTAGTCTGGCAAGCTCCAAATTCGACTGATATCTATCTATCCGTGCCTTGCACAGAATCTCCCATCTCGCACCCCCGGTGCATCGCCACGATGGCTGCTTTCCTCGTCCCCCTCCTCCCGCGGTGCTCCCCCGCCGCCGTCGGTCGTGGCCACGTCGGCCACCCTGCGGCGCGGCAGCGGCCTGCCGCCGCCGCTGTTGCCGCCGCGGCAGGGAGGCGGTGGACAGCGACGGCGCCCCTCTTGCCGACGCCACCGCCGCCGCCGCCATCGTCGCCGGCGGCAGCGGCAACGGAGCCTTCCAAAGCGGCGGGGCTGCCCCCCCCCCTGTCGTCGAGAGACATCCCGCCATGGGCGGGCACCACCCTCCTCTCCCGTGCGGTGACGGCGCTCATTGGGATCCCCCCCGTGCACGCGCTCATGGCGGTCCTAGCCAAGGCTGTACTCGTCCGCACCGCCGAGCGGTGTGGCATTCCCTGGGTGGCCACCCGTAACACCATCCTGGATACCTTTGGCGCGCGTGGTGGAGGCGGCGCCGACGCCGATGCAGCCGCCGCCGCCGCCGCCGTCGCCGCCGCCGTGCTCGCCGCCGTGACCGACCCGGCCGTGGAGTACCCCGACTATTACTTGCGCCCCTTCCACGCCTATGCCAACGGGAACCTGTGTTGGAAGGCGGCGGCCGAGGCAGAGCCCGCCACGCTCGCCGTCAGCGTCCGCACGTTTCCCGGCGAGCGCCTGATCCCCGCCGCCGCCTTTGACCGTATCCGTGCCGACGCGTACGAGGCGGTGGTGCGGGCCCTCGACGGGCCGGGCGGCGTCGGCGTCGCCCGCGTGGACCTGGTCGTGGACGTCGGGTGTGGCGTCGGGCTGGGCACTCTTGCCCTGAGGTCCCACCTGCTGGACCACCGCGCCGCCGCCGCCGCGGACGCCTCCCCCCCCTCCCTTCCGCCCCACCCGGACCTGCGGGTGGTGGGGGTGGACTTGTCGCCGTACATGCTCGCCGTCGCCACCGCCCGTGCGGCGGCGCCCGCGGTCACCTACCGCCATGGCCGCGCCGAGGCGCTGCCCGTCCAGCCCGGCACCGCCGGGCTTGTCGCCCTCCAGTTCCTCATCCACGAACTGCCCGCCGCGGCGATCGCCGCGTCCTTTGCCGGCGCCTATGACGCGCTGGCACCCGGCGGGGTGATGGCCGTCCTCGACAACGACCCGGCCTCGCCGACGCTCCGCCGTATGCCACCGACGCTCTTCTCGTTGATGAAGAGCACGGAGCCCCACTCGGATGAGTACTACCCGCTTGACGTGGAGGCCGCCGCCCGTCGCGCCGGCTTTGAGCGCGTCATGACGCTCGCGACGGACCGCCGCCACCGGACGGTAACGGCGGTCAAGCCGGGGCTGGGGGCGTCTGTGTGATTGAGCGGTCGTGAGAATACACGCACTTGTGAGCCGTAGTCTCCTTGTTGGCTGTTTGCTTGTCTCCTGTGGCGCTGGAGGCTTATCAGCTTTCCCCTCCCGTCTGCATCAGCGCCATCACCGCTGGCGCCCCCACCCGCCACCTCCCCCTCCATCACTGTCACCGCCACCCCCGTCCCCACCGCCACCCCCGTCCCCACCGCCCGCGGCGGCTGTGCGGATCCGCGAGGCTGTTATCACGCGCAAAAAGGGGGCGCGCACGCGGCCCACCGTACCCACCGGCGTCGTCCTCCATGGACAGCACAGCCGTTGCCGCTGCCGCCGCGGCCGCTGCCGCAGATACACGTACGGGGGGGGGGGGGCGCGACGCCGCGGCCGACGCAGCTTGCCGCCCCTGTCGGCACGCCCGCGACGGCACGGACGACGACGCCGACGGCGGTTTCGCCGGGGGCTGCGCAATGGCACCAGGGGGCGCTCATGGCAAGCCCCGTATTGAGAGGGGGGATGCGTGCAGGTGGCCGAGGGCGGAGCAGGACTGCAGTCGCCGCTCGCCCGACTCCAAAGCCCCGCTAGCAGTACTGCTAGCTAGGGGGGCTAGGCACAGACGAGCGGCCTTTCTCCCCGGGACACGCCTAGTTAAGGTGTGCAGCCTGGGTTTCTTTACACTAGCCTTTTCAAAGAAACGTGCAGCCCTGTGAGTGGCTGAGAAGAAAATTGGGGTTTTTCATGACCCCAATTTTCACACCACGCCACAGAGGCCGTGAGGGACGGTCGGGCGCAGCCCCGGTGACGCGGCCACCCGGACCTTGCGCATGAGTGTGTCCCCGCGATTGAATCTACCCAACCCATTGCACGACATTTCCACCCCTCCCCCCCCTCCCGTCGCCTTGACGCCTCCCCCTTCAACCCCCCTCCCCGCCGAGGTCTGAAGGTGACAGCCCTTCCCCCATCAATAACCCCAATCCTGTCGCTGTTACCCCGGGCATTCTCAGACATCTCTGAGATGCCCCGGGGAAGCGTCTGCAGGTGTACTATGAGGGTCGAAAAGCCTCCGAGATGCAGAGGACAGTACATCCGCCACAGGTGGTAGAGTCACAGTCATGGTGGGACTGCACCTTCCCCGAGACGTGAAAAGAAGCCCCCTGCGCCGGGCCCACTCCTGTTTGACCTCGCCAACCCCGGGTGTGGCGAGTAGTGAGCCTTTGGGGGGTGCGCCGGGCGAGGGTGGTGGCCTTTGGGCGCTGTGCGAGGGGATGAGGTGGGGTGGGTGGCACTTCACCAAGGTGTGGTGTTTCGTTCCAGCAGCCGTTCTTCGAGGAACGGTTGACTCTCCACTATGCATTCTTTTCTAATCTTTTCTATTCTCACCTGCTCCACACGGCCGCGACAACGGGTGCAGGTGAACACGTGTACATTCTTCAACTTCCTGTGGCCCAAAGGAAGAAAAAGACCTGACACCTCGCTCTTGAGCCAATGCGGTGACAGAATTGCCTCTCAGAGCGCTCGAATTGATCTTCGTCGGCCAATGAGGAGACGAGGGAGCCCGTGAAACCCAGGCTGCACAAGAAACGCCCTCTTAACTAGGCGTGGGGAGGGGAAGGGGTAGCCTAAGCTAAGGAAGGGGAAGAACTGCAGACCAGAACTGCCTTGAAGGGGGGCGGCCCGGCAGCCCGCCCCCCCCCCCGTTTCCGCGATCATCACTAAACGTGCGCGCGCCCATTGAGAGGCCCATTGGACGTCTAATGACTTATTGAGCGTCAAATGGGTGAATGGTGGGTCTCGTGGTCGAGTCATTTTGGTATCATTGGAAGGTGGGTTTAATGACGTTCCACAGGGGCTGGCCCAATGATCAGTCTGAGAGGGGGCCCTCCAGAGAGCTCCGAGAGCGACACACCCGGGTAGAATAATTCAAAACGCCAGGCCCCTGTGGCCTGTTGATCAGCGTGAGTGCACAGATACGCCAACCGCTTGGGGTGCCCCGCTCCTTGGGCTCCTGATGCCTGATGCCTCTGTTTGAGGAGCACAAGAAAACTGCTCTAGCGCCCTCTGAGGCCAGAAGTCCTCAAAGCCTCGCATAAATCTGCCATAGAACGGCACACGGATTGGGTCATTTCCCCGAGCGCACTGTGTCGTCATCGTTCCCATGCTTCGACAGTAGATTCTTCTTTCCGATCTTCGATTCCTCGTTGTTCAGGACGATCGAGGCTCACGCGGGCGGCCATGGGCTGCCGTCTCTGTCGATTTGCGTAACTCGTCCGCATTAGTACACAGTTTAGACACTCCGAGTGTGGTTAGCTGACAATACGGATGCTTCTTGCCCAGTCCACGCCTTTGCTGCCAAGTACTTCTCCTGTGCCGCTCCTCAGCCAGGTGCCTGGGCTCCCACCTGCCGCTCTCAACTTGCCTGCCAAAGATGCCGCTCCGTCGCCACGCACCCCCCGAGGCCGCGCGCGCCCTCCTGTACCCCCACACCTCCTACAACTCGTCCGCCTTCCCCCACATTGAACCCTTCCCACACGCACCTTCCCGCCCCACTCTTTTCGGGCGGCCCGCGCTGCTGATGCCACTGCTGCTGCGGCTTCACGGGCAGGGTCGCGGCGATGTCCGTGTCATCTGCGGCCTTGATGACGGGGGGGAAGACCCGCCACGAAAAGGCGCCTGAGGAAAGCCGCAGCGGCGGCCTGGAGTGGCCTCTGTCATGGCTGCTCCTCCTCGGAAGCAGGGCGCCCTATGTGTCTGTGCCGCCGCGGCGCTGTTGCCGCGGGTGCGTCTACCTCCTGTCCGTTTACTGCTTGTCGTATCAATGCCTTTCCAGCGGCGTGAGCGGGCAGTCACGGCCACGGCGTGGCGTGACTGCTGTTGCAGCGGCACCAACCCGCACGCCGGACCTCGGGGAGGGGGCGTGTGTTCTGCCACCGCGGCGCTGCCGCTGCGGTGGCATCCAGCCCCACAGCGGGTGCCGCTGTCGCCTATCCTTCCTGGCAGCGGCAAGGAAGGGCAGCGGCAGCCGCGGGGTGGCGTGACCGCTGTTGCGGCTGCGGCTGCGTGCACGCCTGACTAATGTCCCTGTATGCCCACCTCCCCGGCAGCGGCAAGCGTGGGCAGCGGCAGCCGCGGGGTGGCGTGGCCGCTGTTGCGTCGGCGCCTCCCCGCACGCCACAGCGGTGCCTCTGTCGGCCCACCTCCGCGGCGCCGCAAGCTCGAGCAGCGGCAGCCGTGGGGTGGCGTGGCCGCTGTTGCGTCGGCGCCTCCCCGCACGCGTGACCGGTGCCTCGGTCGGCCCACCTTCCCGGCGGCGGCGCGCGCGGGAAGCGGCAGCCGCGGGGTGGCGTGGCCGCTGAGGCGGCGGCGCCTGCGCGCACGCTTGACCGGTGGCACGGCGGATCCTCGTCACACACCGGACCACCGACGTAGGAGGGAGTGCCTGTATCTGTCACCCCAGCGGAGGCCCTTCGTCTGGACGGGTGAAGCCGCCACTTTGGTATTCTGCAGCGGAAAGCAAGGGGAGCGGCGGCGGCAAGCAGGCGGGTGTCACGGCTAGGGGTGGAGGCAGGAGCGGCCGGGAGGAAGAGTGGGATCTGTGGCAAAAACCACTCGCACACACGGCACCCAAGTTGGGGCGGTGTACAAGGGCTGCGGAGTCCACCTGAGGGGTAACCACGTTCCTCAGGGGTCTCAACCGGGGGCATGGGCGCGAGCTCATCGCCGACCAACGGAGGTCCGCCGTCCTCCGAAAGCCTCGTTGGCGACGGCTCCAAGCCAAAGTTGGCTCCAACCCGAGTGGAGCCCGCGGGGACAGTCCTCACCCCTTGGGACGTTCCCGTTGAGTATACCACACGGTGGCCAGACTTCGGCCCACCCACATCAGAAGTGTCACCCGAGCAAACACCCGACTGAGTCGGGGTGGCCTGTTGCCCGCCCGCACTTCCAGTCCTGCTGGCTTGAGGGACTGTGGCAAAAACCACTTGCACACACGACACCCAAGTTGGGGCGGTGTACAAGGGCTGCCTCCCGTGTCGGGGGAACCGGAAGAAGTGCAAGTCGCACACACTCTGTCCCTGTTGTGGGGCAAACCCCCCACTGACAAACAAGAAGATGGTGTGTGGTCCAACAGTTTCTTGGTCGGGACGGGGACGCAGGGCCAGGCCCCGCTGTCCCTCCCCTTATCCCCCCAGGGTCCCCTCAGAATCTCGCCACTCAGAATCTCCCACCCCAGCACCTGCCCACCGGGCCACACGAAAATTCAAGACGATAAATGCAGAAAACCCTCAAATCCAAGTTGGATTTACTACTAAGCTAACTATCCCAAACTTAGGGAATATGGACCCAAATGCAGGGGGAGGAACGGATCAGGCTGGTGGCCTGCCGCCCCTTGCATGGCACGTGTTGCCCCCGTAACTGGGGGTCAATACTGCCACACTCCCCTCTCCTCAATTCCGACCGACCCGGTCGGCCCTGTGAGGGGGTGCGTAAACGCACGTCTCGGCGTTGGGGGCGCGACTTGCTGTCCCCCATTGAGGACGTAACGCGGATGTGGAGGCGGTCACGTTGACCGCCCCTCTCCTCAAGCTTGCCCACTCGGCAGCCTGCTCTCCCCGGTTCGCACTTCACCATCACCACCACCTCCCCTTCACCTTCCCCTGGGCCGCCCCACGCTGGGGAGGCCACCCGTCTACCTACGATCCGAGTCCCCCTCAACTCGAGGCGGGTCTCGTGCCGCTGTAGCCAGGGCGTCTCTCCCCAACTTGGGGAGAGCCATGGCGACCCCGGGGGTGGAGACGGACTCCCTCGATGAACGTATGGAGGACACCTCCTACGGTGCAGCGCCCGCCGGGACTTCCGGCGGGGGCTCCGCGATCGCTCCGGGGGATGGGACTCCCGCGTCAACCGGCTTTGGGTTGACGGCGGGATCTCCCCCGGAGGCGGGACAAGTTGTTCCGCGTGAGGCCTTGGGGCGGTGGTTTTACCCCGCTTGGCCTCTATATGAGGAAGGGTTGACTGTTCTTCGCTGTGGCCGACTTGGCGCAGCGATGGGTCGGGTATGGGACCGCCTACGGGAGAAGTATCCCCGTAGGGTCGGGTTCCCTGCCGGCTTCAGGACGGACCAGTTTGCCTTCCTGGACGACGAGGATGTCGAAGACGTACAGCGGGCCAAGGCCATGGTGGACCGCGGGGGAATTATCCCGGGTCCCGGCGACTTGCCGACCTTTACTTGGGACGCGGTGGCAACTCGCCCCCCGTACCTTCACGAGGCCGATCCGCACACTCATCCCTTTGATGTGCGGATGGAGAAGGACTTCCGGCGAGGTCCCTACTTGGTGACCTCGGCTCAACTTGAGTTTCCTCAGCAGTCTGCTGCCAGTAAGGAGCAGTACTATCCGAAGAAGCCCGAGTGGTGGCCTCAAGTTGAGGTCCCGTACGGGTTCCCGGCGTTGCTGCCACGGTTGCTTGACCACTTCGGCTCCGTCATGTTGACGGCTAGCCCGGATCATCTGGTGCGGGCCATGTTGGCCACCCAGTGGCTCCTCGAGGTCATGTCGACCTGGGTGTCTTGTGTTCAGCGGCGGGGGATGCTTTGGCATCTTCCCCTCCGGCTTATCCAAGGTTTGGAACAGCTCACCCCTCAGCTAGTTGCTGAGGGGTGCTCATCAGGACAACTCACTCTACTTGAGGAGATGCTCCGCCTACACAAGTTTATCGAGTGGGAGAGCATCGAGCACAAGTTGCGCCGCCCCACTCGTGGGCCCAAGGACGATGGCGCACTTCGACAGTTCGTATGGGTCGCTCGTGAACTTCACGACGGCCGTGTGGTCCTACGAGAAAGGTTGGGCATCAGGGACTACCCGTATGCCCCGGGGGTGGATCGCCACACTGCGCCACCCCCGGACAAGGCCATAGTTATGGCCGTGCCCTCACATGATGACCATATGACTCAACCCACTGCGGGGGCCCCAAGTCGGGGTCGCAGTTAAACCCGGGTCCCGCCACCTCGGCGTGCCCCTCCACTTCCTCCTGTCCCCTACCAGCCGCACGGGGACATCCCGATTAGCGTGGCCGTTGAGTCGTCCACCCCGGTGTCTCCCAACTTGGGGGCCACCCTCCTGACGGTATACCCCAAGTTGGTGTTACCGCCCACGCCTCTAAACTCAGAAATGATGATCACCACGTTGGTGCTTACCATTTCCTGGTTGGCCGCGTCGACCGCAACCCTTCAAATTTCCGAGACTCCTCAACTTGAGGAGCGCGTTCGTACTGCAGTGGCGACCGCGAGTTGCGAGTCGGTGGCGGAGTTTATGACGGCCTAGTTGGCTCGCATTGGGGCTATTATGCCCCAGACAGCCCCGCTTGGGCGTGGCAAACGTCGTGCGAGCCGGGCATACTCGCCTCCTCGCCGTCGTCGCCGACGCTCGCGGCGCTCTCACTCCGTGTCGGAAGACGAGTTGTCTTACTCCGTCTCGGAGTCCTCTACTCCGTCAGAGTCGGAGTCGGTCCGGCGTCTGCGTCGCCAACTTGCGCGCAAGACTAAGCAGAAGAGCCGCCGCGGTCGTCGCCACTTGCGCGACGGTGAGGGGCGCGACCGTGAGGGGCGCGACCGTGAAGGGCGCGACGGGTCCGACTTGGAGCCGCCGGCCCCCCCGACTGGTGGGGAGCGTTATCGCCGGGGGACTCGCCGCTCGCCTCCACGTGAGGGCGAGGGCCGTGGGGTTGGAGAGTCTAGCGTGCATGCCTAGTTGGCAGCTGCCTTTGTTGTGAGAGTGCGAGGGTTAGGGCTGTAGTTAAAAGCCACTCTGCGTACCACTTCGACTTGAAGCACTCTACTGGCACTGTTGCTCGGCCTTCCCTCACGTTGAGGGGGGGCTGTTAGTGTCTATCTCATTCCGGGCACAGTATGCCCGGACCTTCTCAGCGGGAAGGTCCTCCACATACTCCCACGTATCATCCTTGGCTTTGTAGCCAAACCAACGCACCCTCAACATGAGGCGGTTAGTGTCCTCATCCCAGCCGTGGTCGATGAACTTATCGAACACTTACTCCTGCGGGCCCTGTTTGGCCGCAGGCAGCGAGGGGAGGCGCCACGCTTCCAGCGCCCGCGCCCAAGCTGGGTCGCCTGCAGGTGGTGGTGCAACTTTGACCACGTCCTGTCCGTTCTCTGTGCGGACCCCATCGTCACTTTCGATCGTGAAGCGCCGCCCATCAGTACGAAGGACCTGGTACGGCCCCTTCGTCTGGAGTACCAACTTACCCCCAGTGGGGGTGTGTGAGTGAACCAATACCCAATCACCCTGCTCGGGGACATGCTTAGCATTGCGCACCTTTTTGTCAAAGGTACGCTTGTAGCGCTTTTGTGCTTTGTCCATCTCAGCCCTGACTTTGCGGATGAGGTGTTCAAGCCTAGCAGCGAACTCCGCCTTAATCTCAGTAGAAGTAGGCGTACTGCCACCATCCTCCCTAGTTGGGAGCGGCCGCCGCACGGAAATAGACCGCACGCGGCGGGGGGTCACAAAAGCGAGGGGTACCTCCCCGGTAGATGAGTGAACCTGCGAATTGTAGGCAGTGGTAAGAATAGAAATGTATTGGTCCCACGTCTTCACATGCTCACTCACATAGTGGCGCAGCTGCCGAACAATAGTTTTGTTGAAGCGCTCCACCTGCCCGTTAGTTTGTGGGTGGTAGGGGGTAGCATAGTTTGCCTTAACCCCCAACATATCCAGCACTCCCTGAAACAGTACAGACGCAAATTGCGGTCCATTGTCCGATAGTGTACTATCCGGAATGCCATACGCGGCAACCCAGTGATCTAGGAAGGCTGACACGACCGACATGGCCGTGATCTCTGCCAGTGGGATCGCTCGCGTAAGTTTTGTGAAGCGGTCACAGATGACCAGGAGGTACTGGTTGCCCCCCTCGGTCACTGGAAGTGGCCCAAGGATGTCCATCGCCAACACGGCAAAGGGCTCCTTGGCCGGGAACAATAGCATAGCCGTAGTAGGCCGCCGTTCCATCAGACGGTTCTGTGCACAACTTGTGCAGGCAGCTACCCAACTGTAGATGTCCACCACCATGGACGGCCAGTAGTACCTGGTCCTAAGGGTCCGGTACAGTTTACTAGACCCCAGGTGTCCACCTGTGGGAGCGTTATGCTCCCTCTCAAGGATACTGTCCTTGAGGGATGCGGGGACGACAAGTTGTTCGGTCCCCTGGAATACCCCCCTCCTCATGAGGAGGCCATCGTCTCCCAGAAAGAACCGCGTCTCCGCCACTGTATCCAGTGTATCCCTCTGCGACTTGCAGAAGGGATCCTCGGCCTGGGCCTTCACCACCTCGTCCAGGGACAGGGGCAAGTACTTCTTGTTCCCTGGCGCCTCGGGGTTCAACGCCTGACCCGAGCGCGTGACTACGCCCACGATGGGGATGTTCTCATCGACTGGGTTAGTGTCCAGCCCCTCGGTAGGTACCCGAGAGAGGCCGTCGGCAAGGGCATGTTGCCTGCCAGGTCGGTACTCAATATCAAAGTTGAAGGGTGCCAGTCGCACCCTCCACCGGTTGAGACGAGTGTTCGTACAGTCCGTCTTAAAGATGAACTGCAACGCGCGGTGGTCACAGCGGATGAGGAACTTCTCACCCTCCAGGTAGTGACGAAGTGACGTCACCGCCCACACCACTGCGAGTCCTTCCAACTCGGTGACTCCGTAGTTCTTCTCGGCCGAGTTCAGCCCCTTACTAAAGTATCCCACCGGCAAGTACTCCTTGTCCGGCTGCTGCTGAAGCAACACACAACCAAGTTGGTCGTAGCTAGCGTCCACATCCAGGATGTAGTGGCCTCCCAACCTGGGAATAGCCAAGATGGGGGGCTTCAGCAGAAGGTCCCGAAGAGTCTCAAAGGATTCCTGCTCCACCCGACTTGGGGGAGGCAGGTTCTTCGGTAGCGTTGAGCTCACTAACTCATTCAACGGCTTCGCCACCTTGGCGAAGCCCTTGGTGAAACGTCGGTACACGTTACACATCCCGAGGAAGCTCCTCATCTGGGTCTGTGTCCGGGGGTACTGAGCCTTACGGATGGCCCTCAAGTTTTTCTCGTTGACACTGAGACGCCCCGGACGGACAACATGTCCCAAGTATTCCACATCTTGAGTAAAGAGGTGGCACTTACTCGCCTTCAGTGACACACCGGCGTCAGCAAGTAGCTTGAACACCTGGCCAAGATGGCCAATGTGTTCCTCCGGACTTGGGGAGAACACAATGATATCGTCTAGGTACACGAGACAGATCTGCCACCGTACTCCGGCCAGAATCATGTCAATAGCGCGCTGGAAAGTTGCCGGCGCGTTGCACAGTCCAAACGGTAGGCGCTTGCACTGGTAGGTACCACAGTGACAGGTAAAGGTAGTTTTATGCCTGTCCTCTGGGGCAATGGGAATTTGCCAGTACCCCGCGTTACAGTCCAGGGTAGAGAACACGTTTGCCTCCCCCAGAGAGTCCAGACAGTCGTCCATCCTAGGTAGGGGATAACTGTCCTTCACCGTGCTCTCGTTGAGCTTACGGTAGTCGATACAAAACCGGGGGGTCCCATCAACTTTGGGGACGATAACCACCGGACTCGCCCACTCGGCGTTACTGGCCTCGATCACATCAAGGGCCTCCATGCGAGCAACTTGCTCCTTGACGAGGGCCCTTGAACGGGGTCCTCCCCTATACGGTTGTTGGCGTATAGGGGGTGCACCGGGCTTCAACTCGATCCGGTGCTGGGTGGCTCTCATGAGTCCCAATGGACCATCCCACAACTTGTGATATTGGTCCAAGAGGCGTTCAACTTGAACCCTCAACCTGGGTGGAACACCCTCCATGTTCACATGGGGTCGAGGAGAGGCGGCCGACTTGGCTTGGTGCTTCTCCATTCCGGACTTCGGGTCGCTACTCGCGCCCGCATTGAGGGTAACCGCTACTACCGGTCCCTCATATTGGTCGATATAGCCGAACTTGGCCCCCGACTTGAAGTACTTGGGCGACGAGCTCAGGTTCATAACCTGGATCCTCCAAGGGACTCCGGCTTTGGAGTCCATCGTGCCAAGGGTAACATGCACTTGGTGCTTGCGAGCGAGACGGGGGTAAGGGTGCACCAACCCGTTCCCCGTATATTCAGTTACAACGTCAACGTGCGCCACCGAGTTGGGGGGCAACGTGACTTTACGGGCCAAACGCAGGGTAGCAGTAAATGTGGCAAAAACCACTAGCACACACGGCACCCAAGTTAGGGCGGTGTGCTAGGGCTGCCTCCCGTGTCGGGGGAACCGGAAGAAGTGCAAGTCGCACACACTCTGTCCCTGTTGTGGGGCAAACCCCCCACGGACAAACAAGAGGATGGTGTGTGGTCCAACAGATTCCTGGTCGGGACGGGGACGCAGGGCCAAGCCCCGCTGTCCCTCCCCTTATCCCCCCAGGGCCCACTCAGAATCTCGCCACTCAGAATCTCCCACCCCAGCACCTGCCCACCGGGCCACACGAAAATTCAAGACGATAAATGCAGAAAACCCTCAAATCCAAGTTGGATTTACTACTAAGCTAACTATCCCAAACTTAGGGAATATGGACCCAAATGCAGGGGGAGGAACGGATCAGGCTAGTGGCCTGCCGCCCCTTGCATGGCACGTGTTGCCCCCGTACCTGGGGGTCAATACTGCCACACTCCCCTGCTGCTCCACCAAATGTGGCAAACTCCACTAGCACACACGGCACCCAGTCACCCTGCTCGGGGACATGTTTAGCATTGCGCACCTTTTTGTCAAAGGTACGCTTGTAGCGCTTTTGTGCTTTGTCCATCTCAGCCCTGACTTTAGGGATGAGGTGTTCAAGCGTAGCGGCGAACTCCGCCTTACTCTCAGTAGGAGTAGGCGTACTGCCACCATCCTTCCTAGTTGGGAGCGACCGCCGCACGGCAATAGACCGCACGCGACGGGGGGTCACAAAAGCGAGGGGTACTTCCCCTGTAGATGAGTGAACCTGCGAATTGTAGGCAGTAGTAAGGATAGAAATGTATTGGTCCCACGTCTTCACATGCTCACTCACATAGTGGCGCAGCTGCCGAACAATAGTTTTGTTCAAGCGCTCCACCTGCCCATTAGTTTGTGGGTGGTAGGGGGTGGCATAGTTTGCCCACACCCCCAACATATCCAGCACTCCCTGAAACAGTACAGACGCAAATTGCGGTCCATTGTCCGATAGTGTACTATCTGGGATGCCATACGCGGCAACCCAGTGATCTAGGAAGGCTGACACGACCGACATGGCCGTGATCTCTGCCAGTGGGATCGCTCGCGTAAGTTTTGTGAAGCGGTCACAGATGACCAGGAGGTACTGGTTGCCCTCCTCGGTCACGGGCAGTGGCCCAAGGATGTCCATCGCCAACACGGCAAAGGGCTCCTTGGCCGGGAACAATAGCGTAGCCGTAGTAGGCCGCCGTTCCATCAGACGGTTCTGTGCACAACTTGTGCAGGCAGCCACCCAACTGTAGATGTCCACCACCATGGACGGCCAGTAGTACCTGGTCCTAAGGGTCCGGTACAGTTTACTAGACCCCAGGTGTCCACCTGTGGGAGCGTTATGCTCCCTCTCAAGGATACTGTCCTTGAGGGATGCGGGGACGACAAGTTGTTCGGTCCCCTGGAATACCCCCCTCCTCATGAGGAGGCCATCGTCTCCCAGAAAGAACCGCGTCTCCGCCACTGTATCCAGTGTATCCCTCTGCGACTTGCAGAAGGGATCCTCGGCCTGGGCCTTCACCACCTCGTCCAGGGACAGGGGCAAGTACTTCTTGTTCCCTGGCGCCTCGGGGTTCAACGCCTGACCCGAGCGCGTGACTACGCCCACGATGGGGATGTCCTCATCGACTGGGTTAGTGTCCAGCCCCTCGGTAGGTACCCGAGAGAGGCCGTCGGCAAGGGCATGTTGCCTGCCAGGTCGGTATTCAATGTCAAAGTTGAAGGGTGCCAGTCGCACCCTCCACCGGTTGAGACGAGTGTTCGTACAGTCCGTCTTAAAGATGAACTGCAACGCGCGGTGGTCACAGCGGATGAGGAACTTCTCACCCTCCAGGTAGTGACGAAGTGACGTCACCGCCCACACCACTGCGAGTCCTTCCAACTCGGTGACTCCGTAGTTCTTCTCGGCCGAGTTCAGCCCCTTACTAAAGTATCCCACCGGCAAGTACTCCTTGTCCGGCTGCTGCTGAAGCAACACACAACCAAGTTGGTCGTAGCTAGCGTCCACATCCAGGATGTAGTGGCCTCCCAACCTGGGAATAGCCAAGATGGGGGGCTTCAGCAGAAGGTCCCGAAGAGTCTCAAAGGATTCCTGCTCCACCCGACTTGGGGGAGGCAGGTTCTTCGGTAGCGTTGAGCTCACTAACTCATTCAACGGCTTCGCCACCTTGGCGAAGCCCTTGGTGAAGCGTCGGTACACGTTACACATCCCGAGGAAGCTCCTCATCTGGGTCTGGGTCCGGGGGTACTGAGCCTTACGGATGGCCCTCAAGTTTTTCTCGTTGACACTGAGACGCCCCGGACGGACAACATGTCCCAAGTACTCCACCTCTTGAGTAAAGAGGTGGCACTTACTCGCCTTCAGTGACACACCGGCGTCAGCAAGTAGCTTGAACACCTGGCCAAGATGGCCAATGTGTTCCTCCGGACTTGGGGAGAACACAATGATATCGTCTAGGTACACAAGACAGATCTGCCACCGTACTCCGGCCAGAATCATGTCAATAGCGCGCTGGAAAGTTGCCGGCGCGTTGCACAGTGCAAGCGGTAGGCGCTTGCACTGGTAGGTACCACAGTGACAGGTAAAGGTAGTTTTATGCCTGTCCTCTGGGGCAATGGGAATTTGCCAGTACCCCGCGTTACAGTCCAGGGTAGAGAACACGTTTGCCTCCCCCAGAGAGTCCAGACAGTCATCCATCCTAGGTAGGGGATAACTGTCCTTCACCGTGCTCTCGTTGAGCTTACGGTAGTCGATACAAAACCGGGGGGTCCCATCAACTTTGGGGACGATAACCACCGGACTCGCCCACTCGGCGTTGCTGGCCTCGATCACGTCGAGGGCCTCCATGCGAGCAACTTGCTCCTTAACGAGGGCCCTTGAACGAGGTCCTCCCCTATACGGTTGTTGGCGTATAGGGGGTGCACCGGGCTTCAACTCGATCCGGTGCTGGGTGGCTCTCATGAGTCCCAATGGACCATCCCACAACTTGTGATATTGGTCCAAGAGGCGTTCAACTTGAACCCTCAACCTGGGGGGGACACCCTCCATGTTCACATGGGGTCGAGGAGAGGCGGCCGACTTGGCTTGATGCTTCTCCTTTCCGGACTTCGGGTCGCTTCTTGCGCCCGCGTTGAGGGTAACCGCTACTACCGGTCCCTCGTGTTGGTCGATATAGCCGAACTTGGCCCCCGACTTGAAGTACTTGGGCGACGAGCTCAGGTTCATAACCTGGATCCTCCAAGGGACTCCGGCTTTGGAGTCCATCATGCCAAGGGTAACATGCACTTGGTGCTTGCGAGCAAGACGGGGGTGAGGGTGCACCCACCCGTTCCCCGTAAAATCAGTTACAACATCAACGTGCGCCACCGAGTTGGGGGGCAACGTGACTTTGCGGGCTAAACGCAGGGTAGCAGTAAACCCTTCCCTCACCGAACAAACAGGCTTCGACTGTGAGACTGTCACAGGAGCCACAGACTTTCCTTTACCAAGGATGGGGATAGTCTCCCCATTCATCAACTTGACCCAGTACTCAGGGCCACAAATCAAAGGCACTTGTGTAACAACATAAGGGGTACCCAGAAGCAGGGGTACCGATATATTCTCAACTACGCCATAGGTCACGTCGACCTCATGGGTCCCCAACCTAGTTGGTAGGGTCACGGCACCAACGATGGGAAGTACCCCACCATTGATTTCAATCATATGGTCAGCTTTGGACCTCCAGCGTTGGAGCTTCACCTCCTTTGGTAATAGCGACTTGCGTATCAAGGAGGCTCCTGACCCGGTATCAAGTACGATACGGGTATAGCATGCACGGCCGGGGGCAAGTTGCACCCGTCCAGCCACCTGGAAGTTCTCACCCATCAGCACCACCATGACCCGACGTGGGTTTACGTTCTTGCGGAGTCCTACCCGAGGTGGGCGGACTCCCTTAGGTCGCCGCAGTATCCGGCACGGTTGTTTCGTCCTCCTGGCCCACTTGGCCGAGGCTGCCGTTGTGAGCTTCGGACGACCAGCCCCAACGGTCATTCGTTTCCCGCCGACTTGGCGTCCGAATCTGAGGGCGGGGAGGAAGACGACGAGTCCGAGGACGACGTGTCCGCCTCCTCCGCCGAGGGTGTGGCGACCGCAACGACCGGTCGAGACCCACCCTCGCGGCGTGAACGTACTTCGTTCGTAGCCGACTTTTTACTCGCATTCCTAACAAGTTGTTGGATGCGTTTACTCAACTTGGGGCAATCATATGCCCAGTGACCATCGGAGTTGCAGTTCCAACACCGATGGTCCGTTCCGGGAGGGGTCTTCCCAACTGGGGAAGACGAAGGGATACCCTGGGAAGTTCCCACGGCAGCTACCACCCTCTCCTTGCGGATTCGGCGTGCCTCTCTCAACTCTCTGGCCTGGCGCGCCTCCTCCCGTTCCTTGGCCAACTCGGCCTGACGCTCCTGGCGTTGTTCCTCCCGCAACTTGCGGTAGGCCTCGCCTCTGCGATAGGCGAACCTGGCCAACTCGGCCAGGGTCGCCCGGGCAGTGTTATGCTCCCGGGTCTCCATCCGGACTGACCAATGGAGTACCTCCATAAACCGACTCTTCACCACAGCTTGTGGATGAAGAAACCCACAAAGATTGTTGAGCTTACGGACTCGCTCCGCAAAGGACAACTCGTCCTCCGCCTCTTCCTGATGGGCTTGCGTAAACTCCTCGACTTGAGAAGCCAACGCTGCCTCATCAACCATGGCTCTCAACAACCAGTTGAACAGCTCCAAATAGGACGTCACCTCCCCAGCGCCTCCACTTGAGGAGCTGGGCATGACGGACATAAGTTCTGTCCGTAGGTCGCCCTTCGTAAACTCCTGTAGCATGTAAAAAGCCATGCCTTCGCTTATGGCATTGTCGTCACAGGCTTTTGTGAAACGACGTAGGAACTCAAAGACACGGAGGGGGGGAGTTCCGTCCCACTCCGCTTTGTGCCCAAAAGAATGAAGTGCATTCTTCTTGGCACGGCCCATGGCTCGGGCCTGGTCAGGACCATACGCCACCGACTTGTTGTGGAGGGCGTAGGTCTCACAGTCAAAGATCCTCTGGTAGACCGGGTTGGCTACCTGGATCTTGGGCGGCACCTCACGTAAAGGGAACAGCCGCTGTGGCACTGGGGTAAGTTCACTCTCAGTGCCTGTAGTCCGGCGCGGCGCGCTTGGTGTAGCCGCCGGCGTTTCCGGGGGGAACTCCCCCGTGAAGGGCGTACGCCCCACCGAGTATGGTGTGGCTCCCTCGTTGGGAGTCACAGGTGTCGCCCCCAGTTCGGGGCGACCAGAGATAGGCGTAAGGGGGGATTCCCCCTGCGCCTGCGGGCTCGAAAGCCCCAATCCGGTCTGGACATTAAGGCCATCTGGCAAACTCGCCACAATCTGATTCAGAATAGTATTCGTCATCGTGACCACCAGGTCCGGCAAAGTCTGCCGCAACACATTGGTCGCCTCCCGACGGACAGTTTCCGCGAGGAGGGGATTGACGACTCCAGTTGAGTCTCGGTCCGCCTCCGGGAGTCCACCTGAGGGGTAACCACGTTCCTCAGGGGTCTCAACCGGGGGCATGGGCGCGAGCCCATCGCCGACCAACGGAGGTCCGCCGTCCTCCGAAAGCCTAGTTGGCGACGGCTCCAAGCCAAAGTTGGCTCCAACCCGAGTGGAGCCCGCGGGGACAGTCCTCACCCCTTGGGACGTTCCCGTTGAGTATACCACACGGTGGCCAGACTTCGGCCCACCCACATCAGAAGTGTCACCCGAGTGAACTCCCGACTAAGTCGGGATGGCCTGTTGCCCGCTCGTACTTCCAGTCCTGCTGGTTTGAGGGACCTCTAGTCCCTCTGCGACCCCAGGTAAACCCACCTGTGTCTCACCAGTATTCAAAGGCACTGAAGTACGTGCGTCACCCGTGTACTCCCCGGACGACGGGGGGTCCGAACTAGCCATGTTGGCTGACGATCCGTATGACACGATCCAAGACCACCGTTCCTCTGAGACAGAGGGCCCCCTACAACCGGGTGCACCCGGAGGCAAAGTTTACCTCTGTCCCCTGCTGCTCCACCAAATGTGGCAAAAACCACTAGCACACACGGCACCCAAGTTGGGGCGGTGTGCTAGGGCTGCCTCCCGTGTCGGGGGAACCGGAAGAAGTGCAAGTCGCACACACTCTGTCCCTGTTGTGGGGCAAACCGCCCACGGACAAACAAGAGGATGGTGTGTGGTCCAACAGTTTCTTGGTCGGGACGGGGACGCAGGGCCAAGCCCCGCTGTCCCTCCCCTTATCCCCCCAGGGTCCCCTCAGAATCTCGCCACTCAGAATCTCCCACCCCAGCACCTGCCCACCGGGCCACACGAAAATTCAAGACGATAAATGCAGAAAACCCTCAAATCCAAGTTGGATTTACTACTAAGCTAACTATCCCAAACTTAGGGAATATGGACCCAAATGCAGGGGGAGGATCGGATCAGGCTAGTGGCCTGCCGCCCCTTGCATGGCACGTGTTGCCCCCGTACCTGGGGGTCAATACTGCCACAGGATCGATGTACCGTGGCTGTGAATGGCCACGTGATGTAAAGCGAAGTGGGAGTGGTCAGGGTGACGGGACCCAGGAGGTCTACGTGCTTTTTATTGGCGTACATAATAGGTGGGGGAGCAGGTAGGTGGGGGCGAGGGAGTGGTTGTGTGTGACCTGCTTCAGATGGGAGGGGGGACTCAGTTAGCTGGCTGGTCTCAGCCCTTTCAACGCGTCTAGCGTATAACGTGGGGCAAAGTCCACAGCTGCCCGACATGCGAGATGATCTTGCCTGCACATCGACTATGGCTCTCGCTCTGTTGGCACGCTAAGCCCCGATTGCATTTTAGGAGAGGAAGATCCCCTGCGTTGCGCACTATCTTCACCAAAAAGCAAACGTACTACGCAGAAAGCCTCGCACGTTTTCACCACGCATACATAGATAGCGTTTCACATATCCGCAATCGAAGTAGATGTCCACGAATGAAAGGGGTTCACGGAGAACCGGAGTCGGCGCCACTCCTCGGACGATGTGGGGGTGTCCGGCCTGGCGAACATGCCGTCGCGCTCGGTAAGGGGAACGAAGTCGGGCTCCACCTGCTCCAATCGGAGCACGGCCTTTCACGCCCACGACCGATAGGGAGGGCACGGCCGCGCCGCCTGCCATCGACCACCTCAGTCGCGTAAAGCCAAACCGAGTGCGCACACAGCCCTCGTCAGCGGCTGCCAGCTCCAGCCGCTGTACCACCAATGCTCTTGTGGGCCGACCACCAATACCGTACACTGCGTGGAGAACACGCCCGAAGCCCACCTTGTCTGGTGCGGATGGGTCACTGTAGCGAATGAAGTCGTACCAAGGCATGCCGTGATTCGACTCTGTACAGTGAGCACGCTGTTTGACCAGCAGCCCCCCCCACTCCAGGGTCGGCTTAAACGCCATGCTGTGGCGCACGACCAGCTCTGCCTCGTCTGATACACCAAGAGCGGCCCCCAGCTCGGAGATCACCCCGTGATTAGCCAAGTCGATGAGGTCGCGTACCCGTGACCGCCGGCCGTACAGGCGCTGCCCTTATACCGGTTCCCTACGAGTGACCGCCTCGTCGCCGCTGCTGTCCTCATCGCCGACGGGAGGAATGCGCAGTGCGCCGCCACTCCACTCCATAGTGGGCGGGTCGGCGTCGGCCTCAGTGGCTAACGCTGAGACACTCCCCTCCCCGCGCGCCACCCTCTCCAGGCGCTCAGCCTCCGCCTGCTCCTTAGCCGCCTCGTCAAGGACGTGGGAGAGCGTCTCACACGCGTGCAGCATCTGTAGCGTGTAATCGTCGACCTTTTTGTTTTTCCGCGCATACATGCGCTTGCACTTCTTATGCAGGCCCTCGTTGACACTGGTATCCCCATCCGTTAAGTTGCCGTGGTCCATCAGCGCGGCAAAGAGGTGGTTTGCCAAACGGTGAAACATGCTTGTGTTCATCGCTCCCAGCAGCCCCGCCACGTACTTGGTAATAAACGTATGCGCTTCATCTGCCAATTCCTTGGCTTCCTTCTCCGTGATAGTCATTCCCGGTGCGCGATTGTCCCCGCAAAGGCGCCCGGTAAGAGCTGCCGCACGGCAGACCACCTCCAGCACCGCGTCCGAGATGGACATGCCAGGAAAGGCCTTCTCGTACATGGCCCCGGCAGCGTTCACAATCACGGGCTGATGATCGTCGCACTCCGCCTCATCGCCGGTGCAGTCGCTTGCGCCAGCCAGGCAGGCAGCAAGGCTGTCTGCGGCCGCGGGTGACACACTACGCGCCCGCTTCTTGGTAGAAGTTTTACGGCGCCTGAGCGGGGTGCCGTAAGGCGACTGGCGTCGCGCAGAGTCGAACGGGGCAACCGAGGCGTCGTGTCGCCGCGCAAACAGGCCGGCCACCATGGCCGGCCAGTACGCCACTGCATGACGCCAGTCACTTCCAGTCAACGTAGCTTGTATAAAACCAGGGGGTACCAGGCAGCTGAGGAGGAGGAAAGACATTCAGAAGCTATTAACGAGCACAGCCACCGCTAAAAGTCAGTCGCCGACGCAGTTGAATATCAGCCAGGGTATCATCGGCCGCACGTGCGGCGACAAGAAAGTACAATGGAAGCACAGTGAAATAAGCTTACCCAGGTGGATATTTGGACGCCGTACATAGACGGCCAAGGAAGAGCACACGTTCGTTCACCGCAATGAGGGAGTTTGCTACAAAGCCGTACCGGGCCTCCCCGCCTTGACAGAGAGCGGCGAGCAGCTGCGGGATCTTAGCGCCGAGATCCCTGAGCATCCCCAGCTTGACAATCTGAGGGCACAGAACGACGCGTGATATGAGCAGATTCTCTCAGGCAAAGTGAGAAAGTTAGTGTTGCCGGCCCGCACGAGCGCTGTACGACGTCCTTGCATCCACCAGAAGAGAAGCAGAGGAATTCTTGAAAGGCAAGCAACACACAAAGATAAATGCAAACGTACATGTAGGCTGTCAAAACTGATGATCTTGTACAGAGCCATCGTCCCCGTGCCCAAACCGTGCACCGCTCCCGGAATTGGGACAAACGGCGTGGCCGAGTGCATTGCCCCAATCCGCTTGATGCTGCCCGTGCCCGTGTGTTTGTCAAATAGCAGAGCAGCTTCGAGCTGCATCGCCAACGTTGCTGCCACCGAGCGCGAACACGCAGCCAGCTGAGCAGCGCCAAGATCGCCCTGTTCAGCCAAGCAGTGGCTGCACAATCGGTGGCATCGGCCCAGCATCAGCCCCAGGATGTGTCGTTCTTCGGGCAGGTCAGCCACGTACAGGCAAATTCGTGGAAACACGGTCCACGTCCCGTGCTCCTTCAATGTGACGTGCTCCCCGTCCCGGCTAGCAGTGATGAACCGGTCGAGAAGAACAGCGAGGCAGCGCTGCCGCAGCTGGTTACGGACAACCCGAAGCTTGTCGTCCTCATTTCTCGTGTGGGCGTGGCGTGGCTTGAGGTGTGGGAGATACCCGACAGTGACCCACTGCGAGACGCCGGTGATGACGTTGGGGAACAGTGTCCGGATTGGATACATGTTGTGGGCTGCAGTCAGCAAGAGAAGGAGATTTTGGCACGGGGGAGAACAGACGACAGGTTCGAGACCAAGAGTTAGGAGCGGTGCGCAGAATAGGTACCGCCAAAGCATCACAATGAACATCAACCAAATTGCAGACGGCTGGCAGCTGAGCGGGACATTGTCGGCTTACCTCCAGACCAAGAGACCAGGGCGGCGTCTGAGAATAGTTGCACCGCCATTAAGAAGCATTTTCCTGCCCCGTTCTTGCCGTGTATGTTCATGACGCTTTCCTGTTCATTGAGGTACAGGTCGCTGTCCAGGGTGCCCGTCCTGACCACGTCCCCGTCCACTTCTTTCTCCTCTCCCCCTTGATGACCAGCTTGGTTGCACTCTCTGCTGTTTCTACCAACACCT
Organism: Pyropia yezoensis; assembly: GCA_009829735.1. Taxonomy (NCBI): domain Eukaryota; phylum Rhodophyta; class Bangiophyceae; order Bangiales; family Bangiaceae; genus Pyropia; species Pyropia yezoensis. The sequence goes on from CM020618.1 coordinate 29,813,504, forward strand.
TCATCAGATCCCTTGAGTAAAAGTGCACCGTCTTTCCCGCCACATCGAACGGTGTCCCCCTCCAGTCCAGTTCTTGCATGCATCTGTCTGCGTCGTCTCGAAGCGACGCAGTAAAAGACGCGGCAGTCGGGAAGGCTGTCTCCATGGGGCCCTGCCGACTAGTCCCATGCAGAGCTTCCCGCTCCCCCGTCACGACAGTGTCCCAAAACTTCTCCTTGTCTGGTCCTGACAGGCCGCAACCGCCTACAGACAGCACAAAAGATCGGAACTTCTTAAGCGTCTGCGTCGTAAAAGTGGAGACGCGGCCGCCAGCGACGTGCTCCACGACGGGGCGCGTTCTGGATGTGTCATCCCACCGGCGGTAGAAGTCATGGATCTGCGTTGCCGTTGCCATAGGGCGCAGCGGGTCTTTGGAGGCGTCTGCCGCGGGCGGCGTTGCCGCTGCGCAGGCGGTGTCGGCCGGCGACGGTGTACTTGACGGAGGAGGTGCGCCGGAAGTGGTGGGGGGCTGCCCGGTCGTTCTGGAACAGCAGACGTGGCAGCGTGCCCATGGCCAGGAGAGGGATGGTTGGGGGGGGGGGGGGGCTCCCAAAATGGCAGCCCTCGGTGGCTGCGACGGTAGTGACGCTGCAACGAGGCGAAATCCTGAAAGGAGCGGGAGCACGATGTGCAAGCGTGAGGCAGCGGGTCCGGCGGTGGGAAGCAGTAGGAGTGCGCGCCTCTCAGGAAAGACAGAACAAGAAGGAGCAACAGCCAATGAAGCGCTTGTCGCCAAACGCGGCGGATACGCGCATGCTTGGGTAGATGACGCAGAAGGCGCCTGCGGCGCTGCCTCAACTTCCATCGAGGCGGCGCATCAGCAGTCGACAGCAGAATGGCAATCTCCGCTGCGCTGCCGTCGCCATCCCTGCCGTCCCGAAGCATCGGCATAGGCACCCGTCACGACCGATCGGGGGCAAGCGGCGCCGGAGGCAAGCGGCACCAGAGGCATGCAGCACTGAGCCAGCGACGACGCGTACGACGAAGCCAACCGCCCACCTCTGATGCGCACAACGAGCAAACCAAGCACATCACCAGTGTCAGTGGCCACGAAGTGACGCGTGCCATAGGCATGTACGGAGGGCGGGGAAGAAGACGGGTGAAGGACGAGCGTGGGGCACGCCAGCGAGGAAAGGATGGAGTCACTGCACAGGCAGTGGTGACGGGGTGGCTGTACGAGGTGAGGCTGGTACCGAGCGGCGCGTCGACTTTGCCGCGGGAAATTTCAGTGATTTTATGGAGGGTCAAAAACATGCACATAGTCGATAATAAATGCAAGTATGTAACCTGGACGACTTTGAATTGAATTTGGGTGTCCGACGCTAGGGCGCGCGCGGTGCGTCCCTCAGCAAGACCGCTGCGCGGACTGGTGCACGACGTCTACAGACCCTGTCCATGCCGCGGCTTTCGCGGCTTTTGCGTGGGACTTTTGTATCCTACGTGTGGTGGGCGACACTGCCTGGTGCGATATGCCCCTGCTCCTGGTGGGTGGCTCATGGCCATGCCGGCGCGCCCAAGCGCTGCGTTCGCCTCTGGTCGCCATCCCTTCCTCTGCTCTGGCTCACCTCCAACCCACTTGCACCTGCTTGCCAGGGCTGCCCCTTTGTGGCGCCTGTTCCTGTACCCCACCCTCTGCTATTGCTCCTCTTCCCCTTGGCCGGCACCTCTTCAGCTTTTTCTATCGTGCTTGGTCCCCCCCCGTGGTGTTCTGGATACCCTAACCCTAACCCTTCCGCTGGGTCGCCGCTCGTTCCTGGACCGGCCTTTCGTGGGCGCTTGTCCCGTCTAAACGCGCTTCGTCCACCCGGCGCTCTACCTGCTCCTCCCGGCGCTCTACCTCTTCCTCCTCAGCCATGGATGCCGCCGCGGCTCCGCTGGTTAGCGCCTCGGACATCCCGCCGGGCGCCACTCCTCCTCTTCCTGTCGGGCCCTGCAAGGGGGCGCAGGCTGGTCAGGCTCACTCGCTGGGAGATGGCGCCGCGCAGGCTGACGGGGGGCTCCCTTCTCTGCCCTCTTTCGGAGAAGGCGCTCCTGTGGGTGATGCGCTTGGCCGAACTCTGGCAATCGCCGACGACACGGTGGCCGAGATGCGTCTCCTGCGGCAGCGCATGTCGCGCAACCATTTGCGCACCGTCTTGGCTGTGAGCTACCTACGCTCTGTGCACCGCGGCGCGGCGGGATTTGACATCGACCACGTCGTCCAGTTCCTCACAACCACTGCGCTCTCAAGGCGCAAGGCAGCAGCGACCGCCGCGCGCGTGCATCATGGTTTGGTGCAGAGCGGCGGCAGCGCGGGGGTGGCTGTAGTGCCCGTCGCGACGGGCTCGGAGCCATCCATCATGGGGGCTGCTGGTAGCGTGGTACCTGTTGAAGCGGGCTCAGTGGGCGGTGCTGAGGGGAAGACTGTGGGCGAGAAATGATGGAGGGCAACATTGCGTTTAACTGCATCCGTGTGACTACTGCGCCCGTGGGCGTTGGATTTCCGGGTGACGCCTACGACCACGCTATGACAAGGTGCCTGTGGCGTCGCTCGCAGGTAGGTTTGGGTGGGTTGGTGTGGGGTGTCCATGTGTTGAGGTGCCTTTTTTGGGGCAGTACGGTTACGTATCTGTGAGGGGCAAGTGAGTGACGGCGACGGCTCGCAGCGACCACGACAGTGTCACTAGTACAAGGGCCATCCCCTCGTCTCCATCCAACCCACTTTCTACTCTCCCAGGCACAAAGCGTGTTGTTCCCGCATCTCCAGGTGGGCTGTGCGGCTAGTCAGAGGGTGCTTTGTCGCTGCCCCCCAAGCGCCTCCCCGACTGAACCGCTGCCGCATTGGTCTTCTTTTGTGCTGCCACACAGACTGGAGAACAGGCAGTCGGCGCGAAGGTAGGTTGCCAGTCTCAGAAAACCGGATGAAACAATTTCACGGCACTTGCCTGCTGTCAATCTATCGATTTCATTTTGGTTCAGGTCATCGACTTACCGAACAATCGCAGTAGTTGTGAGCGTCCACAATTTTAAGTTGTCAGCAGCCGCAGCTAAGGCGGGCGGCACCTTGCCCCCCGCGACGATGCCGTACCGGTGTGCCAAAGGAGCTTCTGCACGCCCGATGGCGTCCAGAGAGGCGCCCCCTTGTGGGCCCTGGCATATGGTACGCACGACAGCTCCCAGCAGGCGGGCAAGGGGTATGTGACTGCGGTGCGTCGCGGGTCTCCCAGCGTGACCCCGCTTCACGGTGCCTCGGCTCTTCCACTGGGGGCCTCGGGCTGATTATTTTCGCTGTGTCCGGCTCCACCCCTCCTTGCCCGTGTGTCTTGGTCACATCCCCTCTCCTGACCGTGCCGTCCCCCTCTCCTCCACTTCACGCTCCTGCGTTTTGCACTTGTTCAACCCACGGTCGGTACGCGCGCTTCTAGCAGGGCGACTTCAAGCGCCTGTCGTACTGACAGGCGCGCGCAGTCCTACCGCACAGGCAGGGGCCGCCCGGGGGAGGTGAGGCTACCACCGTGCTACTGGTGCGCGGTCCCTCTGCTCGCTCTTTGGCGGCACGTCGGCGGCGGCCTTCTCCGGCGCCATCATCGTCGCCTAGCCATCCGACACCGGGCGCCCGACTGCTGGTCGCTCTTTGTCTTTCCGTTCGACGCCCACGATGGTTCGTGGGCGGCCTGACTCGGGCAAGGCAGGCGGGGCACGCAAGCGAACGACCCCGCCGGCTCGCGCGGCAGCTGGCACGCTGACGGCCGCGGGTCGCCGCAGGCCCAGTATTGCAGTGACGGCAGCGGTTGCTGCCGGGGCGGCCCCCCCAACGCCAACTGTTGTTACAGCCGCTCAGCGGCGCCGCCTGGTCGTGGCCAGCGCCGCGTCGGCGGCGGCTGCTGTTCGTACTACGCCCAAGGACAGCTGTATTCCTCTGTCGGTACCGGGCTCCACTGCACAGGCTTCGGCAGTGCCCCCCGCCTCACCAAGTTTTGCTGGCGCGGATGCACCCCCCCTCCTATCGACTCCTAGCGCGGTGACGCGGCCCCGTCTCTGCGTGGTGGGTGATGTGGCCGCTGCAGTAGGGTCAGCAGCAGCAGGTGAGGCAGCAGCAGCTGCGGCAGCAGCGGCGCGCACCACCGCTCCCCCTCGCACAACTCCGTCCACTGCGCGACGGCTCGACGGAAGCAGCGCTGACATAGCAGCGGCGCCCGCTTCCATACCTGTTGCTGCAGCACCTCCTGCAACTGCTGCTACGCCCACGGCTCCGTCCGTCGTGCGATCTCCCATCGTTAGCAGGCCTGGAGTGGCAGCGGCGCCCTTTTCCCCTTGCGGTTGCCCACGTTTTTATTCCGACGCAGAACGACCTCAATCTGCGGTACGTCCGGTTGTGGTCCGCCCCCACAACCCGCGCGCAGATCTACTTGACCAGCAACGACGTCACGGGCTTGGCGGTCGAGACGATTTTCAATGGCCTCAACGTCACGGAGGAGGCCGCGAAGCTGGTGGTGCTTGAGAAGTTCCGGTTCCCAACGAAGAGCGACTGCGAAAAGTTTACCGTTGACAGCTTTGTTGGGTATGCCAAGCGGGACATCGCAACCTGGCACTACAAGGCCAAGGGCATGCTCTTTGCCTCCTACCTGGAAGGTCTTGTGTCCCGCAAGGAGTACGGGCACTTTGTGCAGAGGGGACGCCATCGTGTGCCGGTGCTGCCCCGTCACCAAGCACGCACCCTTTTGGAGAACAACAAGTTCATCACGTCGTCGACAAGCTACAACGCTCTGGTAGCTGCCATGATCGACTTCCTATCTTCTGTGCCAGAGGCATCTTGCCTGTTGGTCGCCTGCTCGCCGACGGTGTCCGAGGCGTTTCTGCGCCTTCTCAGTGCCCAGTTATTGGTTTACTTTGAAGGTACGCTATTGTGTGACGCATGTTTCGCCGGGCACGGTTTCAGGTGTGACGAGGACAGTTATTGCCTTGTGCGTCCAGACGAGCACTTACTGACGTGGTGTTTTGTGTTCGTCTGCTACTTTTTCCGTGTCTGGCGTTGGTGCGCGTTGTGGAGTGCCCTGCAGATCCGAATGGAGCTGACAACCTTGGCTGGGCTGCCTAAGCTGACCAGCCTTGGTACAAACGCGGACGAGGTGATGAGGAAGCTGTGGGCCATCGAGAGCCAAGAGACGGCTGCCTTTCACGACAAGAAGACCATCAAGTATGGGCGTCTGGTCATCGTCGACGGCGAAGACCCCGAGCGCGCCAACGTCAGCGCCTACACAGAAAATGTGCTGGCCCCGTTGCGCAGACAGATGCTTGTGGTGCTGCCCGCGGCCAAGGACACTTCTGGTACACCTTCTGACAGCCTCGGGTCTACTGGCCTGCGCGCTGTGTCCCCAGCGCTGCGTGCTCTCGCGCTGCCCGCTGACTATGCTCGGGCGCAGCTCTCTTCTGATGCTCGCACGCCGCAAGCTCCCATGGCGGCAGCACCGCCTACGGCCGCCGCTGCCAAGAGAAGGGCTGCAATTGCGAGTGAGCTGGTCCCCGCCGCGGCTGCGTTGCCACGAGCCGCTGCTCCAGCTTCCCCGCAGGTTGCAGCAGCTGCTGCTCCACTCGCCGCTCTTGCCGCTGCTGCATCTGTGCTATCGGACGCAGGTACCATCGTACCTCCCGCAGACGCTGCTGTGGAGGTACCTATCGCAGCTACAAGCGCGACGCCACATGCTTCTCTGCCGCCTGAGCTCTTTGCAGCAGCGTCGGAGTCAGGTGGCGCGGCCGTGGCTGCTGTAGAGCCAGCAGGACCCACATCTCAAGTGATGCCGCAAGGCCGCATGGGCTTGTCCGGCCTGGACTTGCGCGCGCTTCGCCCCACCAACTGAGCGGCCGCGCCAAGCTCATGCTGTGCATGACTGGAGGGGGATCGGGGGGCTTGTGGAGACGACAGCATTCCCCGTGGGTGACCACACAGCTCGTTGGTCGGGGACGGTGGGGATGAAGATTGGGAGGGGTGGGGAGAGCACACCGAGAGGTGCCATGTGGCTCACGGGTGGTGTCACTATTTTACCAGCGTGGGCACGCGGAGGATGGCAATGTCGGGCAGCGGGAGGGAGTTCGTAGGCGGCTGTGGTGGGGAAGGCGGGAGGGCATAGGCGCGTGTGGGTCGGGCGCTGTGCAGCTCCGTGGGTGGGCGGCGAGTAGAACGGCGTAGGTGGCTGCACCGCGTGGAGTAGCCGGGGTGTGCAGGCTGGTGGCACTGCCCGCTGCACAGTGGACCGCCAGCCGACGCAGCGGTACCCGTTCCGCCCCGGATGAAGGCAGAGATCCCTGTCGGGTGTACAGTACTGCGGGGAACGATGAAGTGTGTAGTTAGTCTATCTGCAATTTAACACACGCTTTGCAGATACGTTATTATATATTCGCACTACTGATGTTCCCCAAACACTTGGCTGCTAAGTATCACTAACAAAGCTGTACAGTCTGAATAATGTCACGGAACCAGGCATCGATCGAGAGCGTCAGAGATGTCCATGAGAGGGGCGTGCATGGGACTCATTGAACGTTTACGAATCAAGCCCAACAATACCATCAGGGCACCCCCCTTAATGAGTCCAAGGGATCCCATAAAGGCATGCCCCTTAACGGATTCATGGGAGTAGGGCCTCAATGGTGCTGCGCAACTTACTGATGATGACCGCTCGCCCTCGGTGCAAGGTGGCATCATTGTCGGGTTCGCTGCCCGCAACGGGGATCATCCCATGGGATGCATGCTTGTTATGTATTCGGAAAAGAAAAAAGTCGTGAGTTTCACCTCGAGCCCGGCAGCCGTTGGTGGTCAACACCGCGCCCCCACCAAAGGAAGCGGATGTGGAGGGTGTGCACGCAGGGTCGTTGGCGGACGCGGCGGCTTGCAAGTGCGTCGGCACCGAGCGCGGCGGTCGGCCACACCCTCGGCAGGGGTTTTGGCGCGGGGTCTGACGTGCGGCCATCCCGCTCTCCTCCCACGCTCTCCCCTCGCCCAACAGGGATGGACGTGGACAACGTGGGCGCGACCGGCGGCGGCGGTGGCGGTGTCGGCGGCGGCGACGACAGCGGCGGCGGCGGCGGCGGCGGCGGCAGCGCCGGCGTCGGCGGTGGCGGCGGCGGTGGCGGTTCCGCCCGCCCCCCCGTCCCCCCCGCGTCTGTCACGCGCGATGCCATGATCGCGCGCTACGGCCTGCTCCCCGTTCCGGCAGCCGCGCTGACGGCGAGCCCCGCCCTCGCGCGCCTCCACGACGACGGTGCCGCGTGGTGCCGTTACGCCGCAGCCCGGTCAGCGGTGGCGGCAGCGGCCACCCTTGGCGGCGATCGCGACGCCCCCAACAAGGATACGAGCGACGACGACGACAATGACGACTACGATGAAGATGGTACCCGCACGCTTGCCGCCGCTTCCCGCAAGCGCGTGGCGGCGGACCTGGAAGCTGCCGGCGTGGACGCGCCGACGCGCGACGCGCTCCTCCGTGGGATGGCCCAGCTGTGGACGGAGGCCGTGTCGGAGGATGGGCATGATCTCCGGTCCGCGTCGGTGGACACGGCGCTGTGGTCGCCGCTCGCGCTGCCGACGGGGGTGGGGCTGGCTGGGCGGTGGCACTACCGCGTCCGCTGGAGCTCCGTTGAGTACTATATGATCCTCAATGTGCAGTCGCTGCCGCCACCGGCGCCGCCGGCTTGGGGGAGGTGGGGGGAGGACCGCGACGGCGGGGGCGGTGGGGGTCGGGGGGGTGAGGGGGGTGAGGGGTGTGGCACTGGTGGCGGCGGCCATGGCGGTGGGGCTGGCGCCAACAGCCGCGACGGGGTTTGGGCTTTGGCAACTACCGTCGGGGGCTGGCGCCCCCCTCACGGCCGTGGAAGCAGCTGTTGGATTCCGCGGTTGATGATGCGGCGTCGACGGGCTTGGGGAGAATCGCAGATGACTATCTGTCCCAGACGGTGGACACGTCGTCGGCGGCGGGAATCAACCCGACGACCGTCCGGCTGCTGCGGACGTGGCTGTTTGGGTCGCCTGTGGCGTTCCCCGGCGTGGGCGACGGCCTCTCCAACTATGCGCTCACCTCCTTTGCGGTACAGGCGGGCCTCGGCGACGGCGTCCACAGCTCCTACCGCTACGCGGGGCCCATATGGACGTGCGACGAGTCGGTGATGGCGGCCATGCGGGACAACGGGGTGTGGGCGCGGGTGCTTGCCGAGGAGCACCTCCCCTCAGACGCTAGCCCCCACCGCCTCCGCCGGACGTGGGTGGATCATGCGGTGCGGGCGGCCACGTGCGCCCTGTCCACCCTTGACTTGTACTACCACCGCCGTGACCCAGAGGGGGAGAAGCGCGACTGGGGCTGCCGCGTCCTCGCCCGGATGCGGGCAGCGGACCGGAAGCGGGGGAGCGACGACGAAGTCGACGACGAAGACGACGACGAATCGGACGCGTCCTCTTCGAGCGACGGCGGCGACGGGGGCGGGGGCGACGGGGGGGGGCTGTCCTGCTATGAGGGTATTAACGCCGCAGACGTGTGGACGCTGGCGGCCGCCGAGGCCCTGCCGACGCGCGGCCAGCGGGGGGGGCTTGCCTCCCTCCCGCCGGCCCTGCTGCACACCCTCGTGCGTCGTGGTATCCGCGGCGGGCGGGACGAGTGAGCGGCGGTGGGGGAGGGGGGGGCGAGGGCGTCCGGCGCGAGGGACGGTGGGTGGCGGCGTGTTCTTCTTGGTTGCCACAGCCGCGTCGTATGCGCGAGGTGGAGACAGCCTGCTGCATAACTGAAGAGTATTAGCTTTTTTTTTTCCTTGATATCGCATCCTGTAGAGCTAACCCCCCCCCCCCCCATGGCAAGCGTCGCACACCGCTGGCAGGCTCGGCTCACCACAATTCCCCCGGCACGCAGCCGCCCTGCCACGCCCGCGCAACGGCACGACGCGGCGACGGCAGACCAGGCGCCCACGGCGGTCGGTGCCAGTGGCGAGAGCGTGTCGGGGAGGGGGTACCTGGCCCAGAGTGGAGGCCGCGGTACGGTGGCCCCCAGGCAACGTCGCCCACTTGCCCATTGTCGACTGCCGCTGTGAAGCCAAAGGGGAGCAGGGGCGCCGCGTCCCTCCCGCGTGGAAGCGGACAGGTTGAAGCGTGTGGGGGTGTGGCTACGATCTGTGGGTCCTCGCGGCGGATCCGGAAAAGAAACTAAGAGACAAAAACGGAGCGGGGCTGGCTGACCTTCGATGACCGGACTCCTGCTGACGCGAAACGTGGCATGTCTATACATAACCGGAATTTCACTAGAGTTCGTGGCTCATCTATGTATTGGTTAATTCCTGCAGGAGGCTGTCGACAGAGCGGGGGGGAAATTGTGGTCGCCGACTGGGGTGACTGTTGCCTCCCGCCTCCCTCTCTCCCGCCGCTCCCTCCCCCCAGCCGTCGCTCCCCCACCCCTTCCATTAACGGACGTTGGGGCGGCGGTAGGGGGCCGGCGCACGGCAGCGGCGCGCTCTCGGCCTACCTTCTCAGCAATCATCCCCCCCTTGCCTCTCTCCAACGCTTTTTGTGACACCCCCCCCTTTTATTCCCCCTGGGCTCCCTTCCCTCCCGCCTCTGCCATTATGACGCGCCCCGGCGCGGCGGGCGACGGCGCCTCCTCGTCTGGCGGCGGCGGCGGCGGTGGCGGCACTGCGTCGGGTGGGGTGTCCAAAGGCCCCTACCAACTGGGCGGCGGCTGGGGTGGCGGCGGCGGCGGTGGCGGCGGGCCTGGCGGCGGAGGCGGCGGCGGCGGCGGCGGCAACCGCCGCAAGGTGCCCGCCACGCACGCGTGCACCTACCCGGGGTGCTTCAAGACGTTTACACGGGGCTCCAACCTCCGGGCGCACGCGCGCATTCACACGGGCGATGAGCCTTACGAGTGCAAGGAGCCAGGGTGCAGTACGTGCTTGCTTTTTGGGGGGGGGGGGGGCGACCGCTTGCGTACGGTCCTCGTTTTTCCCGCCTTGCGGGTGCGTGTACTGAGGGGGCGAGAAGGCGCGCGCGCGGCATGCTGTTGTGGTGGGCGCGGTGGCGACGAGGGGGTTGGTGGTCTGGAGAGGGGTTGGCGGCAGCGGGTGGTCACATCCCGACTGCCACCCACATCTCTTCCCCTGGGGGCCGTCTGCCACCCGCCCCTGTGCCCGGGACCGCCCCACTGACCACTTCACACGAATGCATTGGCCGTCTGCTTTTTTTTTCGTCGCGACCCCGCGTCGCCCTCTGGATCCTCCCCTCTCTTGGCTACCCCCCGGCTTCCTGCCTCCTTGTCTTGTCCACCCTCCATCCCCCCCTAACCCCACCGCCCCCCTTCCCCAGACAAGCGCTTCAAGTGGAAGTCGTGCATGTCTTCCCACCAGCGCACCCACCTGCGGCGGCAAGCCGAGGCGTGGGCGGCGCCCCCCCGGCTGGGCGCGTCGGGGTGGATGGTTTTTGGCCGGCCATCGGCAATGGACACCAACTATGGGGCGGCGTCGGCAGGCGCGCTAGCGCGGCAACAGCAGCAACAACTGCAGCAGCTACAGTCCCCCTTTTCTCGGCGGCCACCGTTTGGGGCGCCCGTCGGGCTCGGAGATGGCGGTGGCGGCATCGGCCCGGCCGCCGCCGCTGCTGCTGCCGCCGCCGCCGCCTTCGGTCCAGCCGCCGGTGGTGGCGTCGGTCCCGGCGGGCCTGTTCGGGGCGGTGTCGGTGGGGTGCTGCCGCCGCACCCGTCACCGCCACCGCCACCGCCACCTCCGCTGCAGCGACGGGCGCCCACCCCGCCACGCGCACCCGAGGCGGCCTTTGGGGCGCTTGGCGGGGTGCCGACGTGGTCGGCTCCTCCGCCGCGGGTGGGCGGGGCCGCAGACCTGGTGGGCGGCGGCCACGTACCCTTCCCGCACACGGATGTCAAGCCGCTCGGGCCGCCGCCGATGCCCTTTGGCGGTGATACGGGCGGGGCAGTTGCCACGTCTGGCAGCGGGGGCATTCCCTTTGGCGGCCATGGCCCTGGCCCGGCAGCGCCTCCCATTCCGGCAGCGGCCATGCGCTCGCCCATGCCGCCACCATCGCCGCCGTCGCCACGGCGGTGTCGCCGGCCGGTGGAGGAGCCCCGCCGCGGACGGCTCGTCCACGGACTGCCCGTGCGGCCACCTGTGCGGGCGCCGGCAACGTCCTTTTTTGGCGACGTAGACACGGCCGCCCGCCACTCGCGAGCCACGGAGGACGCACGGTTGGAGGCGGCGGTTCTATCCTCGGCAGCATCTGCGGCAGGCGGTGGCGTCGACGGCCTTGGTGTCTTCGATGAGAGGGGCGGTGCTGGTGGGAGACGAGGTCCTGCAGCGATCGATACTACCACTGGCCGCAGCCGCCTGACTTCGATGGATGGCGCAGCCTGTGGGGGCTTGACGCTCCCGCCCACGGACCTGCTGTCGTCTGCATCGTCTGTAGCGTTGGCTGAGTCGCTCAAGCTGGGCGGCGCCGGCAGTGAGTTGTCTGCCAAGGACCTGTTGGCGCAGTTCAACGCAGGCACCCTGTCTTCCTTGATAGCGGATGCCGATGCCGCTTTGCTAACGTCGCTCAACCAACCCACTGGGAAGGATGACGATGATGAGGACGAAGACGAGGGAGGAGACGCCCTCATGGCCCCGCCGGCGGCGCTGTCGTCGTTTGGGTTTGGCGGCTTTGGCGGCCTGGGTGGCCTGGACGCGTCCCCGTTTGGGCCGGGCGGCTTCTCGCCCCTGCCGCCCGTCGGCCCCGCAGAGGCAGACGCGGCTGTCATGGCGGCCACGGCAGGCGGGGGTGCGGGTCTGCCGCTGCCGGGCGGTGTGTACCTCCCGCAGATGCCTCGTGCCGGTGAGGCGCCGGTTCCGTCCCCTACGCTTCCGGTACTCGCTGCAGGTGGCGTCGCACCGGCCGGTTTTGCTCGCGACGTGGAGGCCGGTGTCGTTGGCGTTGGCGGCGCCGCCGACGACGACGTACACGGCCTTGTCACTCTATTTCCCAAGTCCGCCCCCTCCGCCGGGGCCTCTGCTGGGCGGGGTGGCGCCACTGCGGCCGAGAGGGGACCTGGCAGTGTCGGGGCTGTTGGCTCTGTAGGCTCCCTTCTGGGGGGCACCCCCGCCTCGGCCGCCGCGCTTGCCACGGGTGGCGCCGGCTGGGCGGGCCCGGACAGCAGCTTTTTTGACAGCCTCTCCGTGCGACGATCGCACTCCCGCATTGATGCGGGCGGCTACAGCAGCCGCTCCCGCTCCACGACGCTGGACTCGTGGGCGAGCGGCAGCGGCCCTCGGGGAGGTGGCATCGGCTCCACGCCGCTGGTCGGCTCGGCGGCTGTGTCGCTGTCGCTGCTGCCGCCTGGGGAGCTGGACGCGGGTACCCTCCTTCGCCGTTCGGCGGCCGAGGTGGGGCTGCCCGGGGGGGGGCTGTCCATTGGCGGTCCCGGCGGCGGGGGCGCGTCGGTGGGGGAGTTCCTACCCCCACTGGGCGCGTCGGCCAGCCGCGGCGGCGCGCTGGGCGGCGGCCCCCCGTCGGGGCTTCTGCTTCCCCAGTCGCCCGGCGCGCCGCCGCCGGCCGCGTCGGGCGGCGTGGGCGCCCCGTTGGGGGGGGGCGGGGCGGCCGCCGGGGGGGGTCTGGGCGTCGCCGCCAGCCGCGGCGGCCGGCCCGGCGCGGGGGGCGGGGCGTCGGTCGAGGCGCCCGCGGGGTGGCCGACGTGGCCCGACCCGTCGCTGACCGACAGCTATGACGGGACCGCGACGCGGCCTGGGGCGGGACTGGGGATTAACTGGGAGCCCCCGGACACGATGCTGCTGTGAAGCGGTGCCCGCAGGGCGGGTGCTGGGGTGGGTGTCCCGTGGACGTGGGAGGGGTGTTGCGGGGCTGACGGCGCGAGCGACGTAGCATTTCTATATCTATTTTTGCTGAGCAAGACAGGGCTGCTGCGCCGGATTCGCTCGGACCCCCCGCTCAGCCTCCGTGGCACTGTGGGCGTGGCACCCCGTCCCCGCGCCCGCACCCGTCCCTCTTTGTGAACGCCGTCCGCACCCACCAGGGCGTGGCACGCACAAATGGGAGGGGTGGAGGGGTGGATGGGGGGGAACAGCAGGAAACAAGGCAAACGTGAAGAGAGATACGCAGCACCAAGACACAAGACAGACGAGGTTGGAAAAACTACCGCACCCTCGGACAATAAAGCAGAACTGTGGGCAGCCCCACGCGCGCCACACGCGATCAGCCCCCCCGCTCCCCCCCCTCCCGCCCTCCCTCAGTACGTGATCTGCCGGCCGCTCCCACCACAGCGGCTGCACGCCAGCCGCCCCGACGCGTTGCACAGCGCGCACGTCCCCCCCCGGGCCGACGCCCCCCCACACCGGTGGCACGCCTTTGTGCCCCCCCCCCCACACAGGCGGCAGCTGTCGGTGCTGCCGCCGCCGGTGCCCCCACCCCCCCCCCCGACGGCGTCGTCCGCGTCGGCCGACACGAGCGTCTGCCCCCCAAAGGAGGCGGCCTTGCGCATCAGGGCGGCCCACTCAGACTCGAGCGCCCCCGCCGCGCCCAGCTGCTCGTACGCCGCCCAGACGCCCTCCAGGTCGAGGGACTCGACGTCCGTGATGTTTCGCCGCGGCCGCGGGGGCGCCGCGCCGCCCGCCACCCCCCCGGGGGAGACCAGGTCCCGCCACGACGCGGACGCGTCCGCGTAGGCGGGCCGCGGGTGGCGGGACAGCTCGGCGAGGCCCCCCGACGGGGACGCGCGGTAGACAATGTAGGAGAGGGCGTCGGCGTCGTCGGCGGGGGTGCCGCCGGGGGGAGCCCCCGCGCGGGCCGCCCGCACCGCCCCCCGGGCGGCGGCGAGGCACGCGTCGTGGCGGTCAAAGCGGAGGACGTGCTCCCCGGCGGTCAGCCGCTCCACCGCGCCCGTCGACAGCTCCAGCGTCAGCGGCGCGCCAACCACCAGGCGCAGCAGGAAGAGGGTGCCGGTGGGGGGGGCTGCGCCGCCGCCGCCGCCGCCGCCGCCACCTCCGCCCACAAGGTCAGAGGGGAAGAGCGGCCGCGGGGGGCGCAGGGCGGGGCCAACGTCGAGGTAGCTAAACCCGAAAATGGCCGCCACCGACACGGCCGCCGCGAGCGCCACCCACCCAGGACCCGACGCGGCAAAGGACACCATGTCCAGGGCGGGCGCGTCGGGGCCGTTGGCCGCCGCCGCCACCGCCGCCGCCGTCGCGGCCGCGCTCTCCGCCACCGTCCGTGCGGCAGCGGGGGCGGGCGGCGGCAACACTGCTGGGAGGGCGAGGCCGGCCGCCGCTGCCGCCGCCGCCGCCGCCGCCACCGCTGACAGTGCTGCAGGGGCGGGGCCACGGAGCGGTCGGTGGGGGGGGGGGGGGGCCGTCATGGCCGGCGTGGCCGCCCCGGGGGGGGCGGCGGCGGGGGCGGAGCGGGGGTTTGGGGGGGCAGACCGCCGCCACCGCTGCCGTACGGTGGCGGCGGCGGCGGGGCTCCCCGCCAGGATGGCCGGCCGCCGCAGGGGGGTGGGAGCCACAAAGGCGGGCGCGAGCGTCGTCATTGGTCGCGCAGTGGGCCGCGACCCAGCCGACATGATGGCCGTCTGCAGGGGGGGCACAGGGTGCCGCGCGGGACACACGCGGTGTGCTCGGGCGAGCGCGACGATGACGGTGGGGCGCGATTGAGGGAGGAGGGGGGGGTGGGGAAGGCCGGGGGGGTGGGCCCGACCACGGCGATAAGCAGTCCACAAAGAGTGCGGTCGGGACGGGGCAGGGGAGGGCGGGGGAAGGCGACCAGTGTGAAGAGTAGGAGGAGGGAGGGTGGGGGCAGGGAGGGCGGGGTCAGGACAGGACACCTTGCGCGCCCGTCTCAGCCTGGCGCGGGTCTTGTAGGTCGTCGCCCGGACCGACAACGGATATACGAGCAGGGCACCCCCCCCCCTCACCTTGGTCTTGCCCCAGCAGCCAGCCGCAGGAGTGGGACTGGCCAACAGGCGCGGCGTGGAAGCTCCTCACCCCCCCGGAAGAGAGGCGGATGGCAGCTAAATGGGGTATCTGGGGGGGGGTTGGGGGGGGAGTGTCCCCACGCCCTCGGGCGGCAGTGGGCCACCTTCTCGGAGGGGGGGGCGGGCAATCGGCGGGTCAATCTTTGCCGGCGTCTGGCGGCAGGCAGGCGTGCGGGCGGCGGGCGGGACGAGGAAGCGGTGGGGGGGGGGGGGGGCACGCCTAGTTAAGAGGGCGTTTTTTGTGCAGCCTGGGTTTCACAGGCTCCCTCGTCTCCTCATTGGCCGACGAAGATCAATTCGATCGCTCTGAGAGGCAATTCTGTCACCGCATTGGCTCAAGAGCGAGATGTCAGGTCTTTTTCTTCTTTTGGGCCACGGAAGTTGAAGAATGTATACGTGTTCACCTGCACCCGTTGTCGCGGCCGTGTGGGGCAGGTGAGAATAGAAAAGATTAGAAAAGAATGCACAGTGAAGAGTCAACCGTTCCTCGAAGAACGGGTGCCGGAACGAAACACCACACCTTGGTGAAGTGCCACCCACCCCACCTCATCCCTTCGCACAGAGCCCAAAGGCCACCACCCTCGCCCGGCGCACCCCCCAAAGGCTCACTACCCGCCACACCCGGGGTTGGCGAGGTCAAACAGGGGTGGACCCGGCGCAGGGGGCGTCTTTTCACGTCTCGGGGAAGGTGCAGTCCCCCCATGACTGTGACTTTACCACCTGTGGCGGATATACTGTCCTCTGCATCTCGGAGGCTTTTCGACCCTCATAGTACACCTGCAGACGCTTCCCCGGGGCATCTCAGAGATGTCTGAGAATGCCCGGGGTAACAGCGACAGGAATGGAGTTGATGGGGGAAGGGCTGTCACCTTCAGACTCCGGCGGGGGGGGGGTTGAAGGGGGAGGCGTCAAGGCGACGGGAGGGGGGAGGGGTGGAAATGTCGTGCAAGGGGTTGGGTAGATTCACTCGCGGGGACACACTCATGCGCAAGATCCGGGTGGCCGCGTCACCGGGGCTGCGCCCGACCGTCCCTCACGGCCTCTGTGGCGTGGGGTGAAAATTAGGGTCATGAAAAACCCCCAATTTTCTTTCTCAGCCACTCACAGGGCTGCACGTTTCTTTGAAAAGGCTAGTGTAAAGAAACCCAGGCTGCACACCTTAACTAGACGTGGGGGGCGCTGGGGGGGAAAGGGCGGCGGGCGGCGGATTCGACTGGCCGCCCGCTGCAAGGGCGTGCAGCGCGCGTGCGGCTCGCGGGGCCACTGCGGCGCGTGGAACGCTTGGAGTGGGCGAGAGATCTGGAGAAAAAAATATCGGGGCTCGGTGGGGAGGGACAGAAATCGGTACGTATGTTCGTTGGAACCTTTTTTTTAGTGGAAAAAATGTGCGTGCTTTCCCACACACGGACATGCAACTTTCTCGGACAGACCTGTACACGCGCTCGTTGCAGTATCGTACGTAGGGAATTCTCAAAAGGATGAGCGACGTGGCGAGAAGACCCACGTCCATCCCAACGTATAGAGCCGCGGCAGCTGCCTGCACTGGGGCGTCGCCTTCGTATGTTTGTACTTATGTAGATGCGCACGCACTGGATGCTACGGTGATCCCGCCCGTGTGGCCCACCTCGCCGTGACGCCCACCCGCCGTGCCGCCGCGCCGGTCGCCGCCAAGGTGGGGTGCGCCGCCGCGGCCGCCGCGTGCGGCTCCGTGCGCCCGACCGGGGCCGTTTGCTTTTCTGGCTGTTCCTTTTTTCTTCTTGGTGGGGGCGCTGCGGCGCCTCTGGTGTCCCCGCCCCTCCCCGTAAAACCCGCAGTCCCCCCCCCCCCCCCCACCACCCTCCCCCCCCCCCCCCCCGCGCCCCCCCCTTGCCTCCCCCCCTCCTCTTGCGCGCGATGGGGCGGCCGGTGGGGGCCCCCCCCCGCCCGCCCCCCGCGCCCCTAGAGTCGGGGGGGGGTGGGGGGGTGGACCCCACCTGGGCCGCCGCCGCCCGCCTCTGCCTCTGGGACGCGGCGCTGCGGCGGCGGGCGGCGGCGGCGGCGGCGGTGGCGGCGGCACGGCGGCTGGGCCGCAGCGGCGGCCGCAGCGGCGGCGGCGGCAGCGGCGGCGACGGCGGCGGCGGCGGCGGCGGCAGCGGCAGCGGCAACGTCCGCAGCAGCAGCGGCAGCAGCGGCCGGACGGGCAGCTTGGCGCCGCTCCCCCCCGGCGGCGGCGGGGCGCCGCTGCTGCCGCCGCGGTTCCCCCCCCCCGGGACCCCCCCCCCCGCGGTGCGGCGGCTCCGCGTCGGCGCCCCGCGGTCGGTGCTGCCAGCGGTGGCGGCGCTGCCGCGGGGCAACGCGTGGGTGGGCCTCAACGCCAACTACCGGCCGTTTGCGCCCCAGCGCGGGGGCGGCGGCGGCACGCCCGCCCCGGGGGGGGCCCCGGGCGCGGTGGCCGCCCCCTGCGCGGCGCCCCGACCCGCAGACGACAGCGACGGCAGCGGCGACGAGGAGGAGGAGGATGACGGCGACGACGACGACGACGACGACGGGGAGTCGGGGAGGTGCGACGACCGCGCCGCCGCCCGGCGGCGGGGGGCGCTGCCGCCCCCCGCCGGCCGCTCTGCCACAGGCGGGCCGTCTGTGGCGGCGGCCGCGGCCGCCGCTGGGGATGCGGCGCTGGCCGCCGACGCGACGGCGTGGGCGGCCCTGACCGCCCGCGGCGGCGGCGGGGAGGTGCGCGCCCGCCGCCTCGGCCGCACCTACCGCGACGGCCACGCGGGGGCGGCCGCGGTGGTGGCGGCGGCGGTCGCCACCGCCGCCGCCCGCTACGCCGCGGCAGGCCGGTACAACGGCGGCGCCGCCGGCGGCGCTGGGGTGGACGGCGCCACGGCGGTGGCGGTGGCGGCGGCGGCGGCGGCGGCGGCGGCGGCACGGACCCGGCGGGAGCTGCTTGCCACCGCCGTCGAGGCAGTGCTGCGGCTGGCCCCCCCGTGCGGGGGGCGCCGGGCAGTGGCGCAGGCGGTCCGGGTGGCCGCGGCGGGGCGGTCGGCGGTGGCGGCCGCGCGGCTGCGGGCGGTCCGGGCGGCGGAGCTGGCGGCCGTCGAGGCGGCGGCCGCGGAGACGGCGGCGGCAGGGGATGGGGGGAGCACCACCGTGCGGACGCCGCGGGGGGGTTGGCGCGGGCGCGGGGGGGGCGGCAGCGGCGGCGGGCTGCCGCCGCCGTCGGGCGACACTGTCGCTCTCCCGTCGGGGGTGGGCGCCGCACGGGGTCTGGGCCTAGCCGCCGACGCTGCCGCGGCGGTCGCGGCGGAGCGACTGCGGCCGCCGCTGCCGCCGCCGCGGTCGCCGCCGCCGCCGCCGGGCGCGGGGCGGGCGGCGGCGGCGGCGTCGACGGCGGCGCCGCGGGTGGCCGAGGAGGTGGCCAACACGAGCGTCGCGGCGCTCCTCTGCCGCCGCTGCTGGCAGTTTGACTGCCTTGACCACCCGCACCGCAACGCGACGCCGCCGGCGGGGGGGGCGCCCGACCCGTCCCGGCCCCCGCCACGGGTGGCGGGGGAGTGCACCTGTGGGGGGGGGGGCGGGGGGGGCGCGCCCGCGCTTCCCGCGCCGGCCGCCGAGGCCGCCGCCCCCGCCATGGCGGCCGTGTCGGCGGTCCCCCCCGCCGCCACGGCTGCTGGCGCCGGCGGCTTGGACGCACTGGTGGACGTGTTGGCGGGGGGGCCCGCCAAGCGGCCCCGCCTCGGCGCGTCGTCCCCCTCCTCTGGCGGGAATGCGGCGGCGGCAACGGCGGCGGCGGCGGCTGCAGCTGACGCGGCGGTGCGCCTCTTTTACGACGACGTGGCGGGCGACGCGTGCGCGCTGGCCACCCTCCTCTCCCTCCGGCCGGGCCCGCCCGTGTCGTGCGCCGCCGTGCGGGCGACGGTGGCCCGGCTGGGCCTCCGCCCCCCCCCGCCGCCCCCCACCGCGGCCGACGTGGCGCCCGCGGGCGGCGGCGGCGGCGCCTCCCCCACGGTGGTGGCTGCCGCGGCGGCGCTGCCCCCCCCCACCCCGCCCCGCCCGCCCAGCCGGGGGGCCCCCGTCCGCCGCCGCGGCCGCGGCGGTGCCGCCGGCACGGCGCAGCGGCGGCGGCCGGCGGGCGGGCCAACGCCCGCGCTCGCCGCCGCCGCCGCGGCGGCCGGCCGCACCCCCGCGCGCGTCGCGTTTGAGCCGTGCGACCACCTGGGGCCGTGCGCGTCGGCGGCGGCGTGCGCGTGCGTCGCGGCGGGCACCCGCTGCGAGCGCAGCTGCGGGTGCAACACGCTGCGGGGGGTCGACGCCGGCGCCGCGGCGGCCGCCGCCGCCAGTTGCGCCCCCGCCGGGGCCCACGCTGCGGCGGCTGGCCTCTCTGCTGCCGCCGCCGCTGCTGCCGCCGGCGCCGCCCCCCCGCGGCCGGCGGGGCTGTGCCCCAACCGGCACCCCGGCTGCTCGTGCGGGCGGGGCAACCCCGCGTGTACCACCGCCGCGTGCGCGTGCCGGCTCGCCGAGCGGGAGTGTGACCCGGACCTGTGTGGGCCGTGTGGGGCGGGCGTGCACCCGGTGGCGCTCGCCGCCGTTGCCGCCGCGGCGGCCGCGTCCAAGGGCGGCGGGTGCGCGGCGGCGGCCAAGCTCCCCCGCGGCCTCTGCATCCGTGACCGCTCCCGGGGGGTGGGGCGCGTGGCTCGGGGAGGGTGGGGGGGGGGGGGGCGCTCCCGCGGCCGCGGGGGTGGCCGCGGCGCTAGTGCCGCCGGTGGCGGTGGCGGCGGCGGCGGCGGCGGCGGCGGCGGCGGCGGCGGCGGCGGCGACGGCGGCGGCGGCGGGGGCGGCGGGTCCTCCCCCGCCCCCCCCCCCGGCGGGGCGACGGTCGTCCGTCGGTGTGGCAACGTGGCGCTCACGTACGGCGACCGGCGGCGGACGGCGGCGGGCCTGTCGGCGACGCACGGCTGGGGCCTCTTTGCCGCCGAGCGGATCCCCCGCGGCGCGCTCGTCGACGAGTACACGGGCGAGCACGTGGACGACACAGAGGCCGACCGCCGTGGCGTGGCGTCGCGGGTGGGGCGGGGGGGCGCCAACGGCTCCCTCTCCTACCTGTTTGACTGTGTCGCGGGGGAGAGCCTGGATAGTGGGCGCTTTGGCAGCCGCCTCCGGTACGCCAACCACGCGCCGGCACGGCGGCGGGGGGGGCTGGCTACCACGGCGGGGGGGGGGGGCGGCGGCGGCGGCGGCGGCGGTGGCGGCGGCGGTGGCGGCGGTGGCGGCGGTGGCGGTGACGGGTCTGACCCCGACGGCGAGGCGGGGGCGGGCTGCGGCGGCGGCCGCCGCGCCGGAACGGTCTTTGCCAACGCGCGCGCGCGCAACCTGTGTGTCGGCGGGGAGCGGCGGCTTGGGGTGTGGGCGGAGCGGGACATTGCGGCGGGGGAGGAGATCCTGTTTGACTATGGAGGGCACGCCAACGATATGCTCTCGTTGGGCGTTGACCCAGAGGTGGATTGAGCGACGGCGGGGGGGGGGGGCGGAGGGAGGGGGCAAGGTCTTGGCATGGGGACGGGGGGGGCAACGGGGTGCCGCCGCGGCAACCTCCGTGGGCATCACGCACGGTACTGGATGGATGTATGTACGTACACATACATACGCACATGATGTGGATATTACCTCAGGACGTACGTTCACAACCTCATTCAAGGGAAGGGATGGTCGGCGGGCGGGGCGGGCAGCTCCCCCGCGCCCATGACCGGCGCCCCGCTGGCTAGGCAAAGCGGCACGCCGCCCACGCAGCGTCGCCCCGCACGAGCGTGCGGCCGGCGGCGAGCACGCACCCCCCCCCCCACAGCACCGCGTCGGGCACCCCCCACACCCCACCGACCGGCACCAGTCCCGCGCGCACGCGTCGCGGACCGACGAGGCGCCCGCCCCCCCCTCGGCCGCCCCACACACCGCCGGCGTGTAGCACGCGTGGGCGGCGAGCAGCGCGGGGCCACACGCGGCGGTCGCCGCGGCGGCCGCCGCAGCGGCGCCGCCGCGGCCGCTGCCACCGGCGGCACCGGCGGCACCGGCGGCACCGGCGGCGGCGGCGGCGGGGACGCCCCCCACCGCGCGGGCGACGCAGCCGGCGGCGGCGGCCGCCCGCTTGAGGCACCCCCCGCCGAGTGGCCACGGCAGGGCGGTGCAGGCGGCGAGGGAGATGGCGGCGCCTATGGAGCGGGGGAGGTAGGGGGGGGGGGGGGGGGGGGGGGGATAGGGGGGGGGGGTGGGGCGGAGGGTGGGTCGCCACACAAAAGTAACGGACACAGAACACCACAGCGTACACGGGTAGGGAAGTGGGGGGGGGGGGCGGGTCAGGTGGGTGCCCCAACGACAGGCCAAACGCAGCAGGGCAGCCCAGAACGTCAAGACCAGCCGCGGCCGACGGTCCCTGTGGGCTGGCCGGCCAGATGCTCGCCACCAGCGACGCCTTCCCTCCCCCCCCCACCGCCCCGGCCGTGGCGCCCCCACCACCAAACGCCGCCACTCCCCTCCCACATGGCTACTACCCACCGCTCCCCCCCCACCGCCCCCCACACCAAGCCATTGCCAACACCCCCCCTCCCGCCACAGACACCCCCTGCCGCCCCCCCAAAACGTACCCGAACAGCCCACCAGCCGGCCGCCAAGGCGGGCAGCGGCGCTCAGGGTCGGCGCCCACCCCCCCCCCCCTCGGGCCAGCCGCCCAGCAGACCCCCCCCCCGCCGCACGCATCGCACCGCCCGCACCACCGTTGCGCGGCAGTCGTCGGCGGCCGCGGCGGTCGACGCCGCCCCCCAGGCGTCTTGGTCATTGTCGTCCCCCCCCCCCTCCTCCGCCGCCGCCTCCGTCCCCCCCGCCGCACCGTGCCAGCCACCACCGCCGCCCGCGCCGCCGTCGCGACGGGGGCGCCCCCCCGCGGAGCGGAGGACGGCGGCAACGCCGCCGAGCGCGTCGCCCACCGACGTTGCCCGCCCGCCCGCGGCGGCGGCGGCGGCCAGGTCTGCCCACCCCACCCGCCCGCCCGCCGACGCGGCGGCGGCCGCCACGTCCGCCCACCCGCCGGCGGCGCCGCCGTCGTCGTGACCGCCATCGTCACCGGCCCTGTCGGGTCCGCCGGCCCCACCCCCCACCGCCGCACCCCACATCTGGGACAGGAGGCTGGATCGCGGGGTGCGTCCACCCCCACCACCACCCCCACCACCACCGCGGCCGCCGTCAACCGGCGACGACGACGACGACGACGACGACGACGACGACGACGACCGCGGCGGTGCGGCACACTTGGCCGCCGACGACGGCGGCGCGCCCGGCACCAGGTCCAGCAGCGTGCCCAGCGGGGAGCCCGGCGGCAGGGCGCCGCGGAGGCCCGCCAGCAGCGCCGCCCCCACCTCGGGGGGCGGCGCGGGGAAGGCCCCCGCCGCGGCGCCCGCGGCGGCCGCCACCACGGCCACCGCCGCCGCCGCAGAGGCCGCCACCGTGGCGGCGGCGGCGGCGGTCGCGGGGAGCGCCCACCGCCGCCGCTGCTGCTGCGGCTGCTGCTGCCGCCGCCGCCGCCGCCGCTGCCGGTGTGGCCCGCCGCCGGGGGGCATGGTGTGCTCGGGGTGGGAGGGGAGGAACGGGGAGCACGGGGTGGCTGACAGGGGCAAGGGGAGACGGGGGGGAAGAGAAGAAGGGGGGTGGGGTGGGGGGGGAGGGGGTAGGTGGCTGGGTTGGTGAGAGTGGCTAGAGGGGGCTGCCTGTGGCATCTGGCAGTGGGGTTGTGGCGGGCGATGCACGGGGTGGGTGGTCCGGAAGGTGGGGGCGGCACAGCCGTCGGCGACCGCCCGCCGGCTGTCGGCGCACGGTGCCACAGATCCGCCCCGTTCGCGGCCCGCGGCGCGTGGCCGACTGCAGGCAGCTGCCCGGCAGGTGTGCGTGCAAATGGACCGCCGGGGGGCAGAGCGCTGGGCGGCTACATACCCCCGCCCCCCCCACGCCCCTCCGCCCCCCCCGCCCCCCCCGCCCCCCCCGCCGTCACTAATACGCAAGCGGCCAGTCAGCACCGCCAACCTTCCTCCCCACCCCCCGCACGATGCGACGCGCGCCCGCCACGGTGGTGCCGCGCCGGCGGCACGCCGCCCACGCAGGACGGCGGTGGGACCGCCACGCGCGGCAGCGCGCGGGGCGCCCGCTGGGGGTGGACGCCCGCCGTGTGCCCGGCCGCGGACGGCGGCGGGTGGGGCGCCGGTGCGACCCGTCAGAGCCAGACGTGGGAGCCCGTAGGTAGAGGGACGGGGTGGGGGACGGTGAGGCCAAGAGTGGATACGGGATGGGAGAGGGGTGGGCGGCTCAGGGGACGGAGAGGAAACAGGAATGAGAACAAGTGCGACACAGTCGTAAAAGCACAGGGACACGCAGGGTGTCTGCAAAGAAGGCGCAAATCCGCCCTGCTATCATCGGCACCCGAAAAAGCCCTCGGCACTCCCTGAAAAAACCACCTCAACACGCACTGTCGTCTTGCCGCGCCAGCCGACCTGCACGGATCCCCCTCAAGAGGGGGGCCACGACGACATGCGATCGTCTCGGTCCCCATCAAAGCAAGGGCCGCTCTGCTCCCGTCCCCCCTCTGCGCTCGGGCCAGCCGCCCCACCACCCGCGGTTTTCCCCCACAGGCCGAGGAAGGAGAGGCGCCCCTGGCGGAGGCGCCACCACCGCCGCCCGTACCGCACGCTCAGCAGCACCACGAGGGGCGTGATGACCAAACCGTAAAAAAAGGTCAGTGCCAGTGCCACTGCCCGCACGGTCGGCAGGCGGTGCTCGACCCCCATCCCTAGCACCAGGGTCGACTCGAGGACGACCACAGCCCCCGCCAGGCCTTCGGTCCGATTGGCCACCGCGTCTACGCCGTCTGGCAGCACGGCGGTCAGACCCCAGGAGCGGTGGTAGCCAGACCAAGACGCTGCTTGCGCCTCTGTGACCACCAGCGCCCACACGCTGATCAGCGACAGCAGGCCCGCCCAATACACCAGATGGAATACCACAAAATGGAGGCCACTGCGGGTGACGGGGGTGGTCAGCGCCAAGCCCAAAAGAGCCCCCACCTCTGGCAGCACCACGACGCCAGCGAGGAGCAGGTCCCCAACTGTAGCAGTCGCCGGCGGCCTGCCCGCAGCGCTTGACCACACGTTGCTGTCATAGTTGGACGACAGGCCTTTGAGCCGCAGCGCCGCAGCGCGGTGAATCCCGGGCACGGCGCGCAGGCCCGTCGTCACTGCTGAGGCGGTCGCCCCAGCCGGCGTCATGGCCACGGGGACGGGGAGCAGGGCCAGGCACTGGGGGAGGGCGGCTGCCAGAGCCGCCTCTGCGCCGCTCGCAGGATTGATCTCCCGCGGCGCGGCCGACCACAGCAACGGCGGCAGCGCCCCGTGGTTGGCAGCCCCTCCCGCAACGGCCGTTGCGTTGGACAATGGCCACGGCGGCAGCACCAGCTGGGTGCGGTTCGCGGCGACCGCCGGGGGGGGGACCACGGCCCAGGTAGCTTGAGTCACAGGCCAGTCTGGCTGGAAGCGGCTGTTCAAGCAGAGCCAGGACCTTGGCTCGTCGCCCAGGCACAGCCCTTGTGCAACGGCGTCAGCCCAGGAAGCTGCCACCCCCCCAGAAATGTCCCCCGCCGTGCCGGCTGTGGGCCCGCCGAGGCGCCAGCTCCCCGTCCAGGCGGGCTGCGACTCTGTATGCGGGCCTCTGCCGGCCGCTGTCGGGTTGCCCCACGACAGCGACACAGTCGCGTCGAGCTCAGCGCCCAGCGAGGTGTTGGAAAACCAGGTGGGAGACGCCAGCGCCGCTCGCCCCAACGACAGCAGGCCCGCGTCGGCCATCGCGACCGGCCGCACAACCCCGTCAATACCCACATGGGTGATGATGGGGGTGCCGACGAGGGCCGCCCCGCCCACCCCACCTCCCGCGTCAGCCACCATCACCTGCGCCGCCCGGGTGGTGTCCACCGCCACGGGGCTGGTGCAAGCCGCGTCCAGGCAGACGCCCAACCGGAGGCTGCTGATGGCAATGACCGCAAACCCATCCACCTCGACGGCGTGCGCGGCGGAGCCGCCAAGGGAATTGCGGTAGAGAGTCGACGCGGCAGCCACAGCTTCCTCGTGAGGCACGATGGGCGCATCCGTAACACACATCTCAAAAGTCACGGCAACGCCGCCTGGGGACCCAGGACCGCCGTGGTCCCACGGGGACAAAGCCTCAGAGTCGCCCCCGGGGATGCGGTGGGTGGAGCCACCCTCGCGTCCGCCGCCAGCCTCAGCCACGAGGACGTGAAGGTTCCGCTGGAGGGTGGAGGGCCCCAGGTACAGGAGCGGATCGACCGGCCCGCACTGGTCGGTGAGGCTGCCATTGATCGTGGCAAAGTTGCACTGCAGGGCACACAGGCGAGAGACGGCGCGGCCCGGTGCGGTGTAGGCCGTCGAGGGGAAGTCTACGTCGGACGCCGCAACGAGGGAAACCCCACGGGTGCAGATGCCGCCCGCAACAGCCACGCCCGACGCCGCCAACAGCCACCAAGATCGCGTCGTGCGGCGCTGTAGGCGCCAGGAAGCGGGAGATGCGGGCCACGACCACACCATGGTGGCTACGCGAGCAGGGAGGAGCACATTGTACGCGTCAGGGGGGCGTCAGCACCAAGGCCGGATCGCCGTCTGCGTCCTGTACGCGGTTGGAGCACGACGCGGCCGCGTGAACGACCAGGCGGACGGCCGCAGGAACAGACACATCCAGCAGCGCAGCAATGGCGGGCGGCGCAAGCCATTCGACCCACGGCGCGCCCATCCCTCAGGAAAACCTACGCACGCGTGCTGAACAGGCAAGCCGGGAGGGTGTGGCTTGGTTAGCCCATCGGAATGACGAGGTCGTCTGCGCTGGCAGAAGGCCCAGCGCAGAGACCGTGACTCACAGCCCTGCTCGTGTGCTTCAATGGATATTCAGGAAACGGCCCGAAATCGGGTTTGCGGGTTGCAGATGCGATTGTGGGCCCCCTCTCACGGTACATTTGTACCGTACGCCCCAGCTTTTTCTCTCTCTTTTTTTGCGTATCTCTGGTGGCCGTGAGGCCAGGTGACGTCCACTCTGTTGCCCTACATTGCGCTGGTTGATGTCCGCCTGGATGCGGCGCAGGTCGGCAGCCAGCGCGCCCACCTCGGCCGGGAACTCCTCCCGCAGCGCCGACTGGGCCTCGACGGACGTGGCGGGCGCCTGCGCCGGAGAGGAGAGGAGGTGGCCGAAAAAGGTCTGGAAGAGGGACTCCCCCGCGGTGGGGAGGGAGGCGAACAGCGCCGTCGGCGGCAGGTCTTCACCCGAAGGGAGGGGGGTGGGGAGCATGGGCGCCCGCATCGAGTCTGGCCCATTCGGAACGTAGGTACTCCTCCTGCAAAAAGTTGAAGGCAGCGTGCTGCGCAGAGCATATAAAGATGATGGTGACGAGCGCCGCGGTTAGGGCCTTGACCGACCCAAAGGACGCTGGGAAGGAGATGACAGCCGCCTTGTCGGGGGACCGCATCTCCTCCGCCCACAGGGCGAGGTCGGCGTCTGCCGCCACCGCAGCGTCGCCGTCGGGGCCATAGGCGGCGGTGAGCACCGCCGAGACGTGACGGATGAAGGCGTTCCACACCGTGTCGCGGTCGTCGCGGTAGTAAGAGCCGTCGAGCTCGTCTTCCTCGCCGCTGAGGGAGAAGCCCCGGGCGGTCAGGCCATCAACAAAGAGCCCAGGCAGTCCCACCCTTGGTAGGCCGCCGAGAAGACGTCCATCGCGTTGGCGGTGCCCACACTGAAGGTCGCGTCGGTGAGGGGAACTGGGGTGTCCCTGAACTGGGGTGTCCCTGAACTGGGGTGTCCCTGAACTGGGGTGTCCCTGAACTGGGGTGTCCCTGAACTCGGGTGTCCCTGATCTTCTTGACAGTCTGCAACTCGCAGTTTCAGAAGGCGTACACGTATATCATCGCCACCCGCCGGGCGGCCGGCGCCTTCACCATTGCTGCCCGCCGGACGGCTGCCGCCATCACCGTTGCCACCCGCCGGGCCGTCGCCGCCGTGACCATTGCTGCCCGTCGGACGGCAGCCGCCGTCACCGTCGCCACCCACCGGGTGGCCGCCGCCGTCACCTGCGTCAGGACGGAGTTGGTCGAAGACGAGGGGGGCGCGGCGGCGGCAACAGCAGCCGCGTTGCCGCGGTGCACTCCTCCCCCGGCCTGGTGGTCAGCAAGAAGGGGATTACGGCAGCGGTAGGTAGTGCTGCCCCCGCCCCTACACCCTCGAACCCTTCATAACGAGAACAGACAAAATGGGGGCCCGCCCCTCACCCCCCCCCCATGTAAACAGCTCACTGCACCGGCCCGACCCGCCCAGACCCTCCCTGCAGTCCGTGAGCCTGCGACGCGGCATCCATTTCCCGCTCCCCAGGCCCGTCAGCCCCTACTGCGTCACCCCCTTCGCCTGTTTCCCCTGCCGCCTCCCCCCTCTGCCTCGACCGTTTCGGCCGCCTGGGCTCTTGCAGCGCAGCGCATGGTGCTCCACGTGTTAGTCGTGTCGGACGGGATACCCTGGCGGGTAGTGGCGCGGGTTTGCGGCCAGGCCCAAGACCGCAGCGCAGTCAACCCTGACGTGTGCATGAAAGAAGAGACAGGGGGAGGGGACTAGAGCGATGAGTGGGAGAGCTGTCAGAGGAACTGCCAGAGCAAAAATGAACGATCAGGGACGTGCCAGGGGAGAGGACCCAAAGACGGCAAAGGGCAAGGTCAGGTCACACAACTGAGGCGCAACATCAAGCAGCACCGATACAAGCAGACACTGGGAGAACAGCAGCTGCCAAGCCAAGAACTGTCGCGGTTTTCAGCCAGCAGGATGTTGGCCCCCTCAAACGCGGGCGCCGTACCTTCCATGTGCCTGAGCGGTGTGGCAGTATTGACCCCCAGGTAGGGGGGCAACACGTGCCATGCAAGGGGCGGCAGGCCACTAGCCTGATCCGTTCCTCCCCCTGCATTTGGGTCCATATTCCCTAAGTTTGGGATAGTTAGCTTAGTAGTAAATCCAACTTGGATTTGAGGGTTTTCTGCATTTATCGTCTTGAATTTTCGTGTGGCCCGGTGGGCAGGTGCTGGGGTGGGAGATTCTGAGTGGCGAGATTCTGAGTGGACCCTGGGGGGATAAGGGGAGGGACAGCGGGGCTTGGCCCTGCGTCCCCGTCCCGACCAAGAAACTGTTGGACCACACACCATCCTCTTGTTTGTCCGTGGGGGGTTTGCCCCACAACAGGGACAGAGTGTGTGCGACTTGCACTTCTTCCGGTTCCCCCAACACGGGAGGCAGCCCTTGCACACCGCCCCAACTTGGGTGCCGTGTGTGCATGTGGTTTTTGCCACATTTGGTGGATCAGCGGGGGACAGAGGTGAACTTTACCTCCGGGTGCACCCGGGTGTAGGGGGCCCTCTGTCCCAGAGGAACGGTGGCCTTGGACTGTGTCGTGTGGATCGTTAGCCAACACGGCTGGATCGGACCTCCCGACGTTCGGGAAACTCTCCGGTGACGACTTTACTCCGGCGCCTTGGAATACTGGCCAGACACAGGGTGTACCTGGGGTCGCGGAGGTGCTAGAGGCACTCCAGCCAGCAGGGCCGTGGGTATCGGTGCGGGCGGTATGCCACCCCGACCCAATCGGGTGTTCACCCTGAGGGTCTTCCTCGGACCGGTGGTTCGCACTTCGGCCACCGGGTGGTACACTCAGAGGGAACGTCCCAAGGTGAGAGGACTGTCCCCGCGAGATCCACTCGGGTTGGATTCAACTTCGGCATAGAGCCGTCGCCAACTAGGCGGGTGGAGGACGGCGGACCTTCACTCGTCGGTGATGGGCTCGAGCCTGTGACAGGGGTCGTAGCAAGTTGCTACCCCCGCCACCCTCAAAGAAAGTATCTTTGATCGGGAGCCAAGTTCGGCTATATCGACCAACATGAGGGACCGGCAGTAGCGGTCACCCTCAACGCGGGCGCGAGTAGCGACCCGAAGTCCGGAAAGGAGAAGCACCAAGCCAAGTCGGCCGCCTCTCCTCGTCCCCATGTGAACATGGAGAGTGTTCCACCCAGGTTGAGGGTTCAAGTTGAACGCCTCTTGGACCAATATCACAAGTTGTGGGATGGTCAGTTGGGACTCATGAGAGCCACCCAACACCGGATCGAGTTGAAACCCGGTGTACCCCCTATACGCCAACAACCGTATAGGGGAGGGCCCCGTTCAAGGGCCCTCGTTAAAGAGCGCTTCAACAAAACTATTGTTCGGCAGCTGCGCCACTATGTGAGTGAGCACGTGAAGACGTGGGACCAATACATTTCTATTCTTACTACCGCCTACAATTCGCAGGTTCACTCATCTACCGGGGAAGTACCCCTCGCTTTAGTGACCCCCCGTCGCGTGCGGTCTATTGCCGTGCGGCGGCCGCTCCCAACTAGGGAGGATGGCGGCAGTACGCCTACTCCTACTGAGAGTAAGGCGGAGTTCGCTGCTAGGCTTGAAAACCTCATCCCTAAAGTCAGGGCTGAGATGGACAAAGCACAAAAGCGCTACAAGCGTACCCTTGACAAAAAGGTGCGCAACGCCAAGCATGTCCCCGAGCAGGGTGACTGGGTATTGGTCCACTCACACACCCCAACTGGGGGTAAGTTGGTATTCCAGACGAAGGGGCCGTACCAGGTCCTTCGTACTGATGGGCGGCGCTTCACTATCGAAAGTGACGATGGGGTCCGCACAGTGAA
The DNA here is from genome assembly GCA_009829735.1 of Pyropia yezoensis. Lineage (NCBI taxonomy): Eukaryota > Rhodophyta > Bangiophyceae > Bangiales > Bangiaceae > Pyropia > Pyropia yezoensis. Next base: position 29,843,292 of record CM020618.1, read on the forward strand.
CGGACAGGACGTGGTCAAAGTTGCACCACCGCCTGCAGGCGACCCAGCTCGGGCGCGTGCTTTGGAAGCGTGGCGCCTCCCCTCACTGCCTGCGGCCAAACAGGGCCAGCAGGAGTACGTGTTCGATAAGTTCATCGACCACGGATGGGATGAAGACACTGACCGCCTCATGTTGAGGGTGCGTTGGTTTGGCTACAAAGCCAAGGACGATACGCGGGAGTATGTGGAGGACCTTCCTGCTGGGAAGGTCCGGGCATACTGTGCCCTGAATGAGATAGACCCTAACAGCCCTCTCTCAACGTGAGGGAAGGCCGAGCAACAGTGCCAAGAGAGTGCTTCAAGTCGAAGTGGTACGCAGAGTGGCTTTTAACTACAGCCCTAACCCTCACACTCTCACAACAAAGGCAGCTGCCAACTAGGCATGCATGCTAGACTCTCCAACCCCACGGCCCTCGCCCTCACGTAGAGGCGAGCGGCGAGACCCAAGGCGATAACGCTCCCCACCAGTCGGCGGGGCCGGCGGCTCCAAGTCGGACCCGTCGCGCCCCTCACGGTCGCGCAAGTGGCGACGACCGCGGCCGCTCTTCTGCTTAGTCTTGCGCGCAAGTTGGCGACGCAGACGCCGGACCGACTCCGACTCAGACGGAGTCGAGGACTCCGAGACGGAGTAAGACAACTCGTCTTCCGACACGGAGGGAGAGCGCCGCGAGCGTCGGCGACGACGGCGAGGAGGCGAGTATGCCCGGCTCGCACGACGTTTGCCACGCCCAAGTGGGGCTGGCTGGGGCATAATAGCCCCAATGCGAGCCAACTAGGCCGTCATAAACTCCGCCACCGACTCGCAACTCGCGGTCGCCACTGCAGTACGAACGCGCTCCTCAAGTTGAGGAGTCTCGGAAATTTGAAGGGTTGCGGTCGACGCGGCCAACCAGGAAATGGTGCGCACCAACGTGGTGATCATCATCTCTGAGGTTAGAGGCGAGATTCTGAGTGGACCCTGGGGGGACACCGGGGTGGACGACTCAATGGCCACGCTAATCGGGATGTCCCCGTGCGGTTGGTAGGGGACAGGAGGAAGCGGAGGGGCACGCCGAGGTGGCGGGACCCGGGTGTAACTGCGACCCCGACTTGGGGCCCCCGCAGTGGGTTGAGTCATATGGTCGTCATATGAGGGCACGGCCATAACTATGGGCTTGTCCGGGGGTGGCGCAGTGTGGCGATCCACTCCCGGGGCATACGGGTAGTCCCCGATGCCCAACCCCTCTCGTAGGACCACACGGCCGTCGTGAAGTTCACGAGCGACCCACACGAACTGGCGAAGTGCGCCATCGTCCTTGGGCCCACGAGTGGGGCGGCGCAACTTGTGCTCAATGCTTTCCCACTCGATTAACTTGTGGAGGCGGAGCATCTCCTCAAGTAGAGTGAGTTGTCCTGATGAGCACCCCTCAGCAACTAGCTGAGGGGTGAGCTGTTCCAAACCTTGGATAAGCCGGAGGGGGAGATGCCAGAGCATCCCCCGCCGCTGAACACAAGACACCCAGGTCGACATGACCTCGAGGAGCCACTGGGTGGCCAACATGGCCCACACCAGGTGATCAGGGCCAGCCGTCAACATGACGGAGCCGAAGTGGTCAAGCAACCGTGGCAGCTGTGGGAGATTGGGCCGGAATTCGGTACCAATACTTTGGAGATTCGGGTCAAGTGGACCTGACCGGAAGTCGAAATTCACCCGACCCACGATGGTGAAACTTCTGACTTCTGGACGGAAATTCGACTAGGACTTCCGACATACTAGAGCAGGGTAAAGCTGCTGGTATTTGTTTCTTGGGATTTTTGCACGGGAGCCAGACGGATTTCTACGCTTTGAGTGCTTTGCATGTGGAGTGATATGATTGGTTTGTTTGAGGGTTCATTTTCTGAGTGTTTTGAGGGGTTGGGTGAGCGTGTGAGGAGGGTTGATAAGGAGGGACAGCAAGGCGGGGAGGGCCCACCTTGGCTGGCCAAGCAAGTAAACACCGTCTGGCTCCGACACATCTTGTTCGTGCCTTGGTGAGCTGACCCGTTCACCACACGCAAGTTCCGTGTTCGGCTGTGTGGAGGTGCTTGCTTCCGGTGTCCCAAGTTGGGATATCGGCAATACTCCTCTTCCTTCCCTGACTCGGGGTTGGTGGTTGGGAGTACTGCTACAGCAGCAACGCCGGGAACCCGTACGGGACCTCAACTTGAGGCCACCACTCGGGCTTCTTCGGATAGTACTGCTCCTTACTGGCAGCAGACTGTTGAGGAAACTCAAGTTGAGCCGAGGTCACCAAGTAGGGACCTCGCCGGAAGTCTGTCCCCATCTGCACATCAAAGTGATGCGTGTGCGGATCGGCCTCGTGGAGGTACGGGGGGCGAGTTGCCACAGCGTCCCACGTGAAGGTCGGCAAGTCGCCGGGACCCGGGATATTTCACCCGCGGTCCACCATGGCCTTGGCACGCTGGACGTCTTCGACCTCCTCGCCGTCCAGGAAGGCAAACTGGTCCGTCCTGAAGCTGGCAGGGAACCCGACCCTACGGGGATACTTCTCCCGTAGGCGGTCCCATACCCGACCCATCGCTGCGCCAAGTCGGCCACAGCGAAGAACAGTCAACCCCTCCTCATAGAGAGGCCAAGCGGGGTAAAACCACCGCCCCAAGGCCTCACGCGGGACAACTTGTCCCGCCTCCGGGGGAGATCCCGCCGTCAACCCAAAGCCGGGCGACGCGGGAGTCCCATCCCCCGGAGCAACCGCGGAGCCCCCGCCGGAAGTCCCGGCGGGTGCTGCACCGTAGGTGGTGTCCTCCATACGCTCATCTAGAGAGTTCGTCTCCACTCCCGGGGTCGCCATGGCTCTCCCCAAGTTGGGGAGAGACGCTCTGGCTATCGCAGCACGAGACCCGCCTCGAGTTGAGGGGGACTCGGATCGTGGGTGTACGGGTGGCCTCCCCAGCGTGGGGCGGCCCAGTGGAAGGTGAAGGGGAGGTGGTGGTGATGGTGAAGTGTGAACTGAGGAGAGCAAGCTGCCGAGTGGGCAAGCTTGAGGTGAGGGGCGGTCAACGTGACCGCCTCCACATCCGCGTTACGTACTCGATGGGGGACAGCAAGTCGCGCCCCCAACGCCGAGCTGTGCGTCTACGCACCCCCTCACAGGGCCGACCGGGTCGGTCGGAACTGAGGAGAGGGGAGTGTGGCAGTATTGTCCCCCAGGTAGGAGGGCAACGCGTGCCATGCAAGGGGCGGCAGGCCACTAGCCTGATCCGTTCCTCCCCCTGCATTTGGGTCCATATTCCCTAAGTTTGGGATAGTTAGCTTAGTAGTAAATCCAACTTGGATTTGAGGGTTTTCTGCATTTATCGTCTTGAATTTTCGTGTGGCCCGGTGGGCAGGTGCTGGGGTGGGAGATTCTGAGTGGCGAGATTCTGAGTGGACCCTGGGGGGACAAGGGGAGGGACAGCGGGGCTTGGCCCTGCGTCCCCGTCCCGACCAAGAAACTGTTGGACCACACACCATCCTCTTGTTTGTCCGTGGGGGGTTTGCCCCACAACAGGGACAGAGTGTGTGCGACTTGCACTTCTTCCGGTTCTCCCGACACGGAAGGCAGCCCTTGCACACCGCCCCAACTTGGGTGCCGTGTGTGCATGTGGTTTTTGCCACAAGCGGGGAGAAGAGCTCCACCTCGCACCGGTCATCCGCGCGGTAGAGCGCCGTCTGGATAAGCACGCTGTTGCTATCGACCCACTCGTCCCGCCCCGCTGAACAGCATCCGGCGGTGGGCGCGGTGGCCGGCGGCGCAGCCACTGTCGAGACGGCGCCCCTGCCGCTTCCATGTGGCCGCCTACCGCACTGGTCGAGCTGGGTCGTCATGGTGGGGTCCCCATAGCTTCCCGCCCCCCCCTCGTTTGCAACCGGGAACAATGGTGGGGGCAGGGCAACGCGGGGGGGGGGGGGGGGCTGACCATGCACAGATCTACCCCCAGAGGACGCGGAGGGGCACACCCAGCTGCCGCGGCCGGCCGGCCGGCCGGCCGCACAGCAGCGCGGCCGCCGCGGCGCCCCCGACGGTGTCACGGTGGCGAGCCGCGCGCCGGCCGCGGGGCGCGCCGCCCACACCCCCCGTGCGCGGGGTGGGTGACCCGCAGCGGCGCACCGCGGGGGGAGCCGCAGGGGCACAGGCACGGCCTTGCATGTAGCGACGCCCCCCACCCAAACCCGAAACGCGTCGTGTGGTCGGGCCTGTTTGTGTCGGCCACCACCACGTGGCTGCAGACCGCAGGCCAGCGGGTCGTGCCCGCTTCAGAGGCGGCCATCATATACGCAAAGCAGCCGCTGTGGGCGGTGTCCTGGGGGGGCTACTCATCCTGGTGGGCGTCGTCCTCGCGGGTCGCGGCCGCCGCCCGTCGGTGGTAGCGGTGGAACCCGGCGGGGATGCCGCGGGGGGGGGGGCGGCCACCGCCTCGACCGCGCCGACCTTGGCGCCCTGAAGGTAAAGCCCCACGACGCGGCAGCCACCTTGCGGGCGTGCTGCGCCGCGTCGGAGACGTCCGAGTTCTTCCTGTACGCAGTTGTGGACGGGCCGTGGCAGCGGCGAGTGGGGGCGCTTGCGGCCGTCTCCGCCACCCGTCGCGGCGACATCGATGCTCTTTGCCCCCTTTTTTGTCTGTGGGTGCTCCTCCAAGGGTCTGGCTCCCCTGCCAACCCGGTGCGATTCCAGTGGCAGCGCCACATCCACGGCCTCCGCTGCGGTCACTGCCATCATCCTTGGTCGCCAGCCCGCCTGGGGGGGCGATTTTGGGGGGGTGAAATGGGGTGGGCGGCGGCGGTCGGGAAGGGAAGGGAGGGTGGTTTGAGACTCTAGAGGGTGGGGAGAAACATGTAGGAGAGTTTGGTTTGGATTGGAGCACGGGAAGGGGTAGGTGGGGGGGGGGTTCACGCGTGAATTCTAGCCCCTTCATGCATATAGGGGCGATTTGGGGGGGGTGAAATGGGGTGGGCGGCGGCGGTCGGGAAGGGAAGGGAGGGTGGTTTGCCACCGTTGCGGTTCATAAGCGGCAGTACTCGCTGCTCAGAATTGCATGGCAGAGTGCCCTTCTGCAGCCTGGTGGCTACCACCGTTGGCCCTGCCGTCGGGGCTGCCGCCTGCGCGCCAAGGCGCGGACCGTGGTTCTGCTGGTGGCCTCCCACGGCTTTTCTGCTGTATTGCTGTCGTGGCAAGCAGGTACCAACGCACTGGCGAGTAAGCCGCCCTTGACGGCCATCCGGGAACGGTCGCCTGTGCTGGCCACCGCCGGCTCTGTGTCGGGTCTCATGCCCCAGCCCTTGCTACCGCGAGAAGGGCACGTGCCTTGCTTTTGCCGGACAGACCGGGGAAGCTGCCTCGGGCGCCACAAGCCCCCCGCGAGAGCCGCCACACGCGTACAACACTGCCGCACCTCCGTCTCGGTCGCCACCACGGCCCACGCCTGTTCATCTCATCCGGCCGGCAGAGGTGTGCCGACAGTGGTTTGTTTCGACCCGTCGGGCTTGCAAGAAAACATCCGCCCCCGTCCGTCCGTGCAGGAAAGCGCGCATCGGCAGGCAGAGAGGCACCTTACGATGGCATGGGAGGGCCACGGGTGTTGGCCGCCCGCCGCTGGCGGTGGCCGCCGACCGAGTCAAGGTCCCTTGGCCATAAACTTAGTCGGTGCGAAGTGCCGCTCTGCCTACGCCAGGGGGCGCAAGGGCGGGTGAATGACGTCACCCGCTGTCATGGGAGGGAAAGACGCCAGGCTGGCCAAGCGGGCAAGGAGGGGGCAGCGAGTGGCGCACCCGGCGCCACGGCAGCCGCAGAGGCGGGCGCGTGACCAGCGCCCCCCGCGACGGCCGCTTCGCTGCCTGCAGCGCCCGCGCGCGCAACGACCAAGGCGGCCACCCGCAAGAAGAAGGAGTGGCCCTTGGCACGATGCGGGTGCTCGTCACCGTCGCTATCCTGGCCGCAACCGCTGCCGCCATCATTGCACCCGCCTCTGTCAGGGCCACCGCACCACACGCTGCGGCTGTGTGGTGGGCAGCACCCACCGTCCGCCAGTGCCTGCCATGCGGCGGTGCGATCCGCGGCCGCTGCACGGCCGGTACAGTATGTCATGCGGTGAGGATGGCTAGCCAGAGGCACCCGCACTGACTAGGGCTTGTCGGGGGAGATGGTGATCGATGACCTTCCATGGGGCGCTTCCTGTATGTACAGTACCTACCCAGTATTACTTGTGCACTTTGACTCGCCCGGTTCGACGTGTGACCAAATCGGAAAAACGATCTCTGCGGTGCCGATTTGTGGCCATCTGCCGACTTCGTCGCTGAACGGCTGTGTGGCGCGCTACAGAAAAGTGCTCACCGCTTTGCCGCTGGGGCGAGTAGAGTCTTACAGGCGCCATGAGGAGAAAGGTCAGAACCCCTCTGAGGCCCCAGCAGGTGGGAGCCATGCACAAGATGGTCGCAGCCGGAAAGCTCTATGGCGCCATCGCCTCCTTTTTGACCCTAAAGCAGAGAACGAGCGGTTGCCTACGTGACGGTACGGGCCGGGTGCCCCCATACTGGGCCTCACAAGGACACCCGAGTCCTTCCGAAGGCTATGAGCCCTCAAGAGCTCCAAAGCCTCAACGGATGGAGAACGACAACCCTTTCGCGGCAATGACCGCAACAGTGGAAAAGCTCAATAGGGAGCAAACCCAGCCTCTGGGGGGGTCCTCCCTCCCTCCAGTGCCCCTCTACACCGTACGAAGGACCGCGAAGTTGTTGGTGTTTTCGTCCTATACCCCCGCCAGAACATGGCTCGCGCGGCGTGCGCGCGGTGGTGGCGGCCAGAGGGGCATGTACCAAGTCTTTCTGGGTTTACTGCATCGTGAAGGACGGTTCCAAGCAGCATCAAACAGATTCTCAGGATTGGCCGTCTTGGGTGGAAAAATAATATTGGCTAGGTACTGTACGTACTGCCAACACCAACTGGCGTGGGTCCTGACCCAGACTGCTCAACAACACAGTACAGTGCACGGCGCGACAGGACGCAGGCCGATGGTCCGCCTCCCCCCCCCCCCCCCCCCGCGCCCTCCCCTCCCCCCGCTCTTGTCGCATTAATCCCAACCTCTGTGTCCTCCACCAGCTGATGAATCGCGTCGTTGACGTGCCACCACCACTCGTCTGCCGCCCGCTGCCGCACGTCGAGCGCCCGCCCGTCCATTGCCAGCGCCCGCGCGTCGGCGACCGCCGCGGGCCAGTCGGGCGTGACCACCGTCGGTGGCAGCTCTGGGAGTGCCTGTATGGGGGGAGCGCCAACACAGGATGGAAATTCTGCCAGCATTGGCTTCCAGTCCTCGCCCACGAGCCTAGTCGGGAAAGCCCACACGCACCGCTGGCGGGGCGCCAGGGTGGCGTTGGCGGCCGCCCGCCCGCCCGCAAGCATTGTATTGATCGTACACATGCACATTCTGCCGCAGAGCGGCATGGCGTGGAAGGTGCGGCGGAGGTCGCCGCGGCGGGCGGACCCTCGACGTCCTTCCTCCCACGCGGTGGCATTGGCGTACGTGTAAACACCGTTCTGTCGCAGCGTCGTCCTCGACGCGGCCACCAGCGCCGGGTGCACCCGGCCGGCATGTCCCCGCTGCTCCCTGCTCCGAGCAAAACAACCGACACGGTCAGCGACAGATACATTAGCAGGCGCCCAACCGCCGCCCGCCGGGCCGGGGTGGACCCCCTGAACCACATGGCGTGGAGCGCCGGCGCGGTCGCCCCGCGAGTTACGCGTCGCACCTGTTGGCGCACCACAAGGGGGGTTGGCCGCTCCCCACCTTGTCCCTCTCGCCCACGTAGCCAGACGCAGCAGCGAGAACAACGGATGCCCACTTTCTCATCGCCTGCCCCCTCCCGCCCGTTCCCCCCGTTATAAGGGCCACGCAGTCCTTCACGCCCTCCGCCACTTGTCACGCAGCCGCGTCCCCCCCCCCCCCCCCCCCGTCCTCCCCTTGGTGCCCGCCCCCCGCTGCTTGCGCCGTGCGGTGCAGTGGCCCCCTCCTGGCCGCTCACCCGCCGCCCGCCCTCCATCGTGCGGCTCTTCGCGGGTCGCCACACGACCCTGCCCCTTCGGCCACCGGGATCGCCTCCTCGCCCGCCCTCCATCGTGCGGCTCTCCGCGGGTCGCCACTCGACCCTGCCCCTTCGGCCACCGGGATCGCCTCCTCGCCTGCTGCCACCGGGTCGCCGCTCGCATCCCCCGCCTCCCGGTGCTCCCGCGGGGCCGCCCAGGATCCGCGCTCTCCGCTCCCTGCACCAGACAAGCCGGATACGTCCTCCGCGCGAGTCACCCTCCGGGCACTACCCGCGCCCGTATGTCCCTCCCGCAAATCTCCAACAGCACCGCCACATATGACGCTCACCGCCCTTCCCATCTGCTCCGCTGATACGGGCACGTCCGGGCACGTCCGTCACCGCCACGGCAGGTCCTTCAGCGCATTGTCAGGGGCGTCATCCCCCTCCTCCTGCCACGTACAGCGGCGGCCTCGATGACCTTTGCGTGGTCGAGGGACACCCCCCCGTGAACCCTCTTCATGGTCGTCCACCTCGAACGCAATGCGTTCCCCGCGATCCTTGCCGCCGTTGTCGCGGCACTGAAGCCCTTGGCGTGGGGCTGGGCCACACGGAAGTTCCGCGGCCATTCGCCGTCGTTGGTCTCCATCCAGGCGATTATGTCCCTGACCAGTGGCCATTGCCGTGCGCACAGATTCCGCTCTGCTCGACTCTCTTGGTCCGGCTCCCAGTCAAACCCTTGGTCAGTGAGCCACTGCTCCTCCGCCACGTCTCCAAGGCCGCGCTCAAGCCGCACTTGCCGCATGCGGGCACCCAACGAGCAGGCATCGTGGACGCTCAAGTCCCCCCTTTCCTCCTTGTACACCATCAGCTCAGTGCGGACGGCTCTCCACTGGTCCGAGTCCTCCCGCACAAAAGGCGTAAGCGGAAGGACCGAGATGGATGGCAGTGCACTGTTCAGCCCGGTCATACCCGCGTCATCCAACACCTTCCAAACGGCACGCTCCACAGCCGCCACCGCCATACGAGTGGGAAGATCTCCATGTGGTCCCACGTAAGAGTAGACGAGCGTCCGCCAAAAGCTCATTGGGGGGTGATTCTGGTAGTGCGCGTCAAACTAGGTCGGCAGTCGGCCACTGTTGCCGATACCAATTACGTGCCGGTGCTTATCGTCCCTGATATCGAAGCCGCGCTCAGCCGTAGGTGACACAGCAGCGTAGTCCTCGGCACATCGTTTGCCGACGTAAACCATACCCCGGCATGTCTTGCATTCACTCTTGACATAGACGTAGACGTACACAAGCTTGGCACCACCCGCCTCTGACCGAGCCCGCCTGGCTGCCTCATCGGTGGCCAGCGTCTGAGAGTGTAGCGCCCCGTCTGCTGCCACACGCGCGGCCTCTTCCATAATTGATGGCATTGCCTTCTTCAGCAACCGCATTGTCTTGCGCCACTTCCGCTTCTCGGACCGGGTCGCTCGTGGTGGGAAAGCACGACGACCTGAACGGTCCGCCTTCCCGTCGAGCGACACCCACGGGGCGGCCACAGAAGGAATCGTAGTGGATGCCCCCCACTCCTTGAAGACCTTCGTGCGGGTTCGAACAGGAATGCGCATCGTCCCGAACTCAGTATCATTCGTACTGAACCGCCCGGCCTTCTCTGCTTCACTGTAATTGTGTCCCCTTGGCTTCTGTCCACGCACTGCCACGGCTGGGACATGAGAAACGCCAGCGTCCCGGCGGGTGTCCATCCCGCATCCGTCGTCGCTGCCACTGTCAACGACGCTCCAATCCACGCCGTAGCGCTGAAGCCGCTCTTCCTCGTCCATCGACTCCTTGTCGCCTTCTCCGACGGCCTCTTCCTCTGCTCCAGCGGCACCGTGCCCACAAACAACATTGTCCGCCGTGCCATCCACCCGGCGCGCCGTGTAGGGGGTCTCTGCGGCACAAGCCACCGCCACGCGGGCAGACACGCCCGACTGGCGCGCTCGCTTGCCCGGCACATTGACGGGAGCCACCTCGTCGTCTGATGAACCAACGGACGCGAACACCGGCGACTCCGGCGCCGGCGCAGGGGTGGGGTCTCCACCAGTCGGGGAATCCTCCTCGGACATTATGACTGGCGCCGCTGGCGCAGGGGGGGCAGCACCGCCCGGCTGGCGCGGGTGCCGGCGGGATCGCCTAACGGGAACGACGTCGTCACTCGCGGAGTCATCGCCGGGCACGGGCACCGGCGCCGCTGGCGCAGGAGGGGCAGCACCGCCCTGCCGGCGCGTGTGCCGGCGCGCACGCTTGACGGGAACGACATCGTCACTCGCGGAGTCATTGCCGGGCACGGGCACCAGCGCCGCTGGCGCAGGGGGGGCAGCACCGCCCGGCTGGCGCGGGTGCCGGCGCGCACGCTTGACGGGAACGACGTCGTCACTCGACGAGGCATCGCCGTGTACGATCACTGGTGACGCTGGCGCAGGCGTAGGCGCAGGGGGGATAGACACCCCGCCATTACCGGGCACGTGCACCGGCGCCGCAGGCGCAGGGGGGGTAGACGCGTCACCACCCGAGGAGCCACCGCCGGTAGGCACTTCGCCACTCGCAGAGCCCCCGCCGGGTACGTGCACCGGTGCCGCAGGCGCAGGGGGGGTAGACGCGGTAGATGACATCCCGGAACTCTTGCCCACGCACCGGCGCCCGCATACAGGCACCAATCGTGCGTGGGAGGATGATGCATCCGTGCCTTGTTGATCCCAAAACCCTAATCCCCGGTGTGGTTCACCGCCGTCATGTTCACGGGAAAGCCGCCCGCCCCCACCCCGACTTGTGGTACCTGGGACACACATGGGAGGTGGCCCAGCAGGAAGTAGTGTACCACCACCCCCCCCGACGACCGGATGAATGCAACAACAGCGTCTAAGTGTCTCTCCGTCCTCAGGGGGCACCACGCCTCGCACGCCCAAACGTCGCACATCCGTCCGGCCAGCGGGAGACCCATGGCGTACACACGCACTCGGGCCGGGGTACCGGCCCCTTCCATCGGGAAGAAAGTCACATGGACCACTGACCGTGCGAGGGGGTGGTTGCGGGGGTGCCGCTACAACATAGCCGCGCGGACGAGAGGGGAAGGCGTGCGACCCGTGGCCAGGGGACAAACCAGGCAAACCGGGGGGGAAGGCAAGCAGTCCCGGGGGGAAGGTACGCGGCCCGTGACCAGGGGGAAAGGCAGGCGGCCCCGGAGAAAAGGCGTGCGTCCCGTTGTCATGGCCAGGGGGGGGGGCGTACATCCCGTGACCAGGGGGAAAGGCAGGCGGCCCTCGAGGAAAGGCGTGCGTCCCGTTGCCATGGCCAGGGGGGGGGGCGTACATCCCGTGACCAAGGGGGAAGGCAGTCGGCCCCGGAGGAAAGGCGTGCGTCCCGTTGCCATGGCCAGGGGGGGGGGCGTACATGTCGTGACCAGGGGGAAAGGCAGGAAAACCCAGGGGAAAGGTGTTCGACGCGTGGCCAGGCGGCAACCCATGCAAATGCAAGCCGGGGGGGAAGGCAGGTTGGTCACCGGAGGGCCCGCGTGGTCCGTACAGTGGGCCAGGGGAGACACCTTGTGAGGCAGACGCAGACTGTGTGACAGAGTTATCGGGCGCTCGTCGGATCCTCACACCACCCCGCCGCAGCGTCGTATGTGGCATTGCGGGCCAGGACACGCTCGGACACACGCGGTCGCTTGGAGTACCAACGGTCGCCAAAGAAGACAAGGGAACCTCCCAGACTCCAAGGACCTTCTCAACCGCAGTTGTTGCGACGAGTTGGGCGAACGCGGGCGAAGACGGAATGGTCCCACAGAGAGACCCCGGGGGGGGGGGGGGGGGGGGGGAGGGACAGATGAGGGGCACCGGGTGTCGCAACAGCCCTGGGACGTGCACCAACAGACAGCCAAACCCCACCTACACCTCCCCACCCCCTCCCTACCCTACCCGCACTACCACTACAAAGAAGACGAGAAGGAAGACGAGCACCCGGCGTGCAGAGGCGCACCAGCCTCACCCCGCACAACCCCCCTCGCTACCCACACTACCACCACAAAGAAGACGAGAAGGAAGACGAGCATCAGCCTCACCCCGCACAACCCCCCACGCTACCCGCACTACCACCACAAAGAAGACGAGAAGGAAGACGAGCAACCGGCGTGCAGAGGCGCACAAGCCTCACCCCGCACAACCCCCCACGCTACCCGCACTACCACCACAAAGAAGACGGGAGGGAAGACGAGCACCCGGCGTGCAGAGGCGCACCAGCATCACCCCGCACACCCCCCCACGCTACCCCCCACCACCCCCTCTCCCCTATCCCAGACGTCTCCATACTAGCTCATGCAGCTCCGCGAAGCGCTGGGTGGGGGCTTCGATGGAGCGGGGCGGGTGGGGGGGAGGCGTGTCAGGGTGCTAAACGGAGACGGGGACTGTGACGCGACACGTGCGTTTCGCACGACGACCCGAGCCCACCTGGACGACCGGCCGCACTGACTTGGGTGGCGGCTGTGGTGACCCAAAGCGTATGCATGCGACCACCCAGTCAAAAGTGACGCAAAGGCCATGCAGGCGAAGACCCGGCCGGTGGGCCCTTCCGGTCGAGGTCCTCCCGTTGGGATCACAGGACATCCTCCTTTCTCAGCTGGGAGATTGTTCAGTGAGTGATTGGCCCAATGACAATGAGACAGCGTGCTAAATGGTGTCCGTCCACCTCACCAGAGGCTCCCACGTCGACTGCCACACACGCTCTTACCTGCACGGTAAATGAAGCCTTGTTTGACACCATCGGATTGTCACAATCCACACTACCAGGGACTCTCAATCAGCGCCAACGACGTTCAAGGCGTTCAAATCCGACGGCAGTCGGCGAAGAATCCTATGACTCAATCTGGACTCATCCTTCTTGGACACCCCCTTTCACTCACGTACGGAGACCGAGCGGAGACTGCCACGCATGCCGATCGTGGCAGTACGGCACACAGCCTCAGTGTGCGTGTTTCAAAAAGAAAGTCTGTATGTACACTGTCAGAATGGGTATTTGATGAGGCAAAGGGCGTCATCATGTTATTGCACCCGTCCCACCCTTGACGCACCCCCATCCCGTACGTGCGAAAGCAAAAAACCTCGCCGTCGCCCCCCCGCACCGCGTTCCTCACCCAGTCGCACTACGTTCGATCTGTGATACAACGACGTAAGGTATACTATTTCCCTAACAGCCGATCAGACACCAAAAGCACACAACCGATTACCACTCACTAGACCAGGTAGGGTGCGTAGGACAGGTACTCCCACTGCGCGATACAGTCTGGCAGCCACTGCTCACAGACACGGACGCCCCCCCCGCGCCCACTACGAACCTTTCCGGAAGTCCCCCCCCCCACCTTTCCCCCCTTCTTACTAGGCTTGACCTTCACACAGCCTACGACAACCACATCGACACTGTCAGTGTCGTCGTCCACTGACACTCCCCCGGCAACGGTGATGAGGGCGATCATATCGGCACGGTTCATCGTGGTGGTCCCCAGGCGCCCCACTGTAGCACAATAGAAATCCGTCGCACGTCCACTCTCGGGGAACACTCACCAAGGGGGATCGGCACCAACGTCACCGGGAGGCCAAGGTTGCTGTCCTTGGAGCGCAAGCCACGGGACCAAGATGGGAGCCCAAATGGGAGGGGTTTGTTGTTCTGCCTTGGCCGGCGGTGGATTCACCGCCGGCCCCCTCGTTATAAACCCTCGGAGACACTACTAACTACCCTCCACCCCAAGATGCAAGTCCCTCTGGTCATACGTAACTTCCAGATACCGTGACCAGTACGGACTCTCAAATTGAAAGCCAAGGATTGGAAGTAGCCCCCCCTAACATTAGGGTCACAATACGGCCATCCATATTGCTACATATCCCCCACTTAGATTCGGCCCGTCCTCGGGTCGAGTTGCATTCGGGTTACCGAATGTAAGTTGGTCGCGTGACTGTTTACCAGTCGGGTGGGGCTTTGCGCCCTGTCGCGACAGACACCCCTTTTCGAGGTTGCCTGAGGGGGGTGCCCCCCTTTGTGTGGTACACACACGATCCGTTTTCCGGACCGTTAAATTCCCGATGCGGGTTTCTGTTCGCGACCCCCCTTTTCGAGGGGTGGTGCAAGCGGATCCGTCACCAGGTGTCTGGTGGTAGGGGAGCCCCTCTCGTGTTACCGAGTGAATGGGGGCGGCCGCTCCCGCTTTTCGCGGGGGCGGTTTCGGGGTGAACCCCTCTTGGCTGCCCCGTACGGGGGTGTGGCCCCGTCCGGCCCAGGTGCCTGGGTGGAGCGCGTTCGTAGCCCTGTGGGGAGCGGGTCGACCCGCGTGCCTGCGGCGCTTCTCGTGGCTGTTTGTGGTCATAAGCGCGGGTGCCCGCGCTTCCCTGGCTCGTCCCGGTTGTCCCACCGTACCGGGTCGTAGCCGTCGACGGCTTGTGGGCGCGGGGGACTCTGCCACCCGTTATCATGTCCTATCCCCAGGTGCTTGGGGAGGAGGAAGACCTCCTGATCGGGGAGGAGATGGAGGACGACGCGCCTGTCGGTCCGGACGCCGCGCGTTACGGGGCGAGTTCGTCTGAAGACGAAGAGCCTGCGGTGTCCGTCCGTCTGGCGGCCGGAGGACTGTCGTCCGTGTGCAGCGGCACGACGGTGCCGTCGGTCGGGGGTCAACCCTGCGGTCAACCGCTCGTGGCGGCTTCTACCCCCTCTCTGCCGGCTGCCCGGATGGAGCCTGGTGCCGGTGCCGGCTCGCCGCAGCTACCCCAAGATGGCCCGCCCTACGGCGGAAGTGGCGACCCCCGGCCGACTCCGGCTGGGCAAGGTGGTCCGGGAGTCCGGACGGTACATCCTGAACGTGATCCCGACGTTGACGCGGGTGGTGGTGGTGGCGCGACACCCGGGGTGGCCGGTCAAGACGGTGCGGGTGCCCGCACGGCTGGTGCTCAGGCTCCCGAGGCTGTCCAAGTGCCTCCCCCTTCCGAGGCGGGGGCGACGTCGACGGGTGGGGCCGGCGCCGGTACCTTACCCGCGGTGCCGCGGGCGTCGAGCGGTCGAGACGCTCCTTCCCCCATGGTGGTTGACACCGGGAGCTACTCCGGGCGGGTGCCCGCCCTACTTCTTCCTCCTCGTCCCCGTACTCCGGCGCCGGTGCACCTACCCGTTGGGCTTCCGCCGGCGCCGGCGCTTCTTCCTGGGCCGGCCCGGGTTGCCCCGTTGGGTGGCCGCGTTGGCTTGGTCGGTGGCGGCGTCGCCTCTGCGGTTGGCGGTACCGCCTCCGCGAGTGGCGGCGACGCCTCTACGGTGGGACATCCTCCGTTGTCGGTCTCCGAGTTGGTGGCCCGGGTGCGCAGCTTGACCGTGCAAGAGCCCATGCATTCGGGCGGTCGGATGCGCGTGGACTTCCACCCGTCGGGTCGCCGCGGAGGTACCTCCCGTCCGGTCCCGTTGGACCCCTGTTGGGAGCGGGAGTTGGCTCGGCTGGTTGCCCAGCCTGACGCGGCTCGCGCCGAGCATCATTGGATACTCAGCCAGCCGGACGACCGGCATGCTCAACTCTGGCGCGCCCGGGTCGGGCGGCCTGAGGCTGCCCTCCTCCCCGCCTTTGGGGTGTGCGACTTAATTGCCCCCGCGCTGCCGCAGGAGGTGGATTACCCTGCGGGTGCCCGCGGGGTGGCTGCTACCCAGACCCCTGTGGCCTTCGGGCAGCTCGTGCCTGGTACCAACCGGTATCCCGGTTTGGATTACTACCCGGGGGATCCCCCGTATCTGTGGCCGACGCCGCCTTTCCCGACCATGGATGGCCTGAAGTCGGCGTTCAGCTGGCGTCGAAACCATGGTGTCATGGCGGACCCATTCCGCACGGATGTAGCGTGCGCGTTGCAGACCGGTAACGGTCGTGCGCCCGTATACACTCTGTTGCGCCCGCCTGGGTGGCAAGAGGGGTGGGAGCCCGCCCCGGCTTTCCGGTTTGACACCGGTCCTTGCCTGCGCTACTTCGGCAGTGTGCTGGCCGCTCGGCCCACGCATGCGCTGCAGGGTGTCTTTACCCTCGAGGTTACCCTCGGGCAGGTTTCTTTCTTCCTGTTGTCGGCCCGCCGACAGGGCCGGCTCTTCCATCTTCCGACGGGTGTCCGTCGGCACCTTGGGGAGCTAGGCGTTACCGCCATTGCTACTGGGACGGGGTTAACCCGTGAGCTGACTGCGCTCGTGGCCGTTCACGATACCGTGAACTGGTCGGCGGTGGCGACCTTGCCGCCGTTCCGCGACGCGCAACCGGGAACGCTCCCGTTGCCTCGTCACTCGCTACGTATCCGCCGAGTTATCTCGGGTGAGGATGGATACCAGGGGTGGGCATCCACCGAGTCGGTACCCGGCCTGGGTATTCCCGTGGTCCTGCCCGACCCTCTCCAGGTGGGAACCCCCTGGTTCGGTAAACCGACTCCTATGGGGACGGGTCGCCGTCGCCGTGAGTGGGACTCCACTTGTGGGCGCCGCGAGACGTATCGTCGTCGTGGGGAGTTCCACCGGGTTCCCGGTGGGCGTTCTGCCCAGGAGTCTGGTCCTCCTTCACGGTCGTACCATGCTCCTTACCAGCTACCGCCGCCTCCGGCGGTGGCGGTGTCCACTCCTCCGGCTGTAGCTCCGGTTCCTTCGGTGGCATCGCCGGCTCCCGTCATGCCCGACCGGGGTCCTCGCTTGTGGTATGAGGGCGTTAACGCCCTTCTCTCTCGTGAGTTGACGGAGGCGCCTCCGGTTAGCTGGGGGGACATCCCCCCAGCTGCTGCGCTGGTCGGTGTGGCAGTATCGCGACTGCCTCATATAACGGACCCAGCGATCGGTGCTGTAAGGATTTGGGCTGAAAAGCCCATATCTGGCCCAAGATGTCAAGGATTCAACCCGTGGCGCAGTGGTCCCCAACGCCTGGCTAACATATGTTCCATGGCGTGGGTCCGATTCCGGGCATCCAACATCGATTTTTCCAGCGCTTTCAAGGTGACTTCTGCTACATTTGGTGGAGCAGCGGGGGTGTACGGTGACCAGCGAGGCGGACGGGTACCCTCCGGTTGGGGCCCCGGAGGCACGTTCCAGGAAGCGTGTGGAAGGCAGTATGCCGTAAGCCGTCCGTCTACCTAAGTACCGGAATTTCCAGCTGCACGGTGGAAGTCGTCTCGGAGTAGTCGCGGAAGTAGCCGGGAACGTTACTTGACCGGGGCGGTCAAGCCTTCGGAAGGAGGATATGTGGCAGTATCGCGACTGCCACGTATAACGGACCCAGCGATCGGTGCTGTAAGGATTTGGGCTGAAAAACCCATATCTGGCCCAAGATGTCAAGGATTCAACTCGTGGCGCAGTGGTCCACAACGCCTGGTTAACATATGTTCCATGGCGTGGGTTCGATTCCGGGCATCCAACATCGATTTTTCCGGCGGTATCAAGGGGACTTCTGCTACAGTCGGTACCGCGCGTTGCCTCGGTTGGGTGCTCAACCGCCTACAGATGGCTCTGGATGCTGTGGAGGCTGGTGACAGCACTCTGGTACATCTTAGCGCTGAGGTAGCTCAGGCGCTCAGCTCAACCGGCGTGAGATAGCCGACCGTTGGAGTACGGAAGTGTACGCGACGACGCGTGACTGGCCCCCTTCTGCTGGCGGGGGTAACCCCTTCTGATGGTTGTGGGAGTGAGAGTGAGGGACCCGGTGACCCTTATGGTGGCCGGGTATTAGTGAGTATAAACTCATCCCCTTTGGGGGCATTGCTTGCCTCTGTTTGCTGCCCTGGGGAGTACCCCTTCTGGCTCAGTGGTGCCTTGCCTCCCGTCCAACTTCTTCCGGTTGGTTTATGCTTGGGAAGGTCATCCTCCCTCCCTTTGTGTCTTGGCTTGGGGAGGTCATCCCCCCTTGTAAGCCCCCTAGTTACTTCGATATTATCGGAGTTAGCCTCTACCTTGAAGTTAACTTATTAAGGTTCAGGTTTTACATAGTTACCTAAGCTTGGCTGGACTTAGACACCCAAGTCCGATTTGACTTAGAAACCTAAGTCTGCCAAAACCATGTCACACCCTACTTAGTAGGTCTAAGCCCCACCCCCCAACATTTGAAGTCGGTGTCGGTTGGGTTGTTACATGAGGCGGCGTCGCCTCATGTACGGCATGAGTAGCTGGCGGGTTATGTTCGCCGCCTGTTCCCAGGTGGGTGAGTCGTAACCGACCCACATTACCTTGACGTACCAGGGTTCTGGTAGGTCTGGGTCGGTATGTCCGACGATGCTCTCCACCTGGTACGGGATTCCATCCGTTCCCACCGGGTCTTCCGACCGGTGGGTGGTAAGCGCCTCATGTAGCAACCCAGCCGGTACCGGCTGAGGATGTTCTGGCTTTGGCGCTGGTGTGACACCGTTAATACTGATGCGTTGTATCTCCGTATCGGAGTGGAGGATAACAGAGTGGTCATCTCTGTGGAGGATCTCGTACGGTCCCTTGACCGGTTGCATGAGCTTATTCCCTCGGAACTTCTGGTGTCTGATATAGACCCAGTCGCCTGTCATCAGGGTAGCGTTGCGCACCCGTAGTCGGGCGTCGAAGTTCTTCTTGTATCGAAGTTGTGTTCTGTCAAGGGCACCCTTGAGCTTAGGAATCATCCACGATAGTTTGGCCAACCAAGCTAGGTGGATGCGTTCGGCCGGTCGGCCCTTCGGTGTATCATACCGAGTGCACCTGCCGGGTGGCAGCGTCAGGTTACCGACGCCTAGTGGCATGACCCACTCCAGTGGGGCGATGTTTGTGCTCCGATGTGGCCTGGCATTGCATGCCAGGGTGAGTACGGACAGAAGCCTGTCCCAAGTGTTCGTGTGCTCGGCCACGTAGCACTGCAGCATCTTAACGATGGTGCGGTTAAACCGCTCCTCTTGCCCGTTGGGTTGCGGGTGGTAGTCGGATGCCCGACGTGGTTCGATGCCGAACATGCCCATGACCTTAGTGCAGAATGCAGACGTCAGGTTTGCTCCGTTGTCGGAGAGGAGTTGCTTCATGACTCCGTATGCACTGATCCAGTGGTCAACCACTGCGTTCATGATGGTATATGCCGTATCATTCGGGATGGCTGCCGCTCGTGACAGCTTAGTGAATCGGTCTGACATGACTAGGATGTACCTGTTTCCTTCTTCCGTTACCGGAAGTGGCCCGAGTATGTCGATAGCGACCTGCTCGTCGGGCCCATCAGGTGGGAACAGTTTCATGGCAGACGCCTGCCTATGTAGACTCATGCGGTTACGTGCACAGGGGTGGCATCCCCTTACGTTCTCGACCACGTCGACGGCCATCGCTGGCCAGTAGAAGAACCTTCGCATTGCTGCGAACATACGTGAACCCCCCGGGTGTCCGGCTGTAGGGTTCTCTTGTTCTCGTTCCATGACGGCTTGCCGTAAGGACACGGGAACCACGACTTGATGTCGTCCATCGGCGGGTGCCCGCTGGTATATGAGTCCGTCTTCATTCTCGGAGAAGATGCCGGCCGTACCAGCCAGGAGGTTAGTGCGATGGCTTCTACAGTCGTCGTCATTGGCTTGTGCCTCGCGGAAGTCCGCGAGAGTCAGTGGGCATGCTCGGTGTGCCATGGTATGGTCAACCATACCTTGGGTGGCGTTACCCACCAGGCAGACCGGTACCACCGGGATGTCCTCGTCCACCGGGCGGGTATCTCCGCCCGGGGTGTCGAGTCGAGACAGCGCGTCACCGAGGTGGTGGGTTGACCCAGCCTTATACACGGTGCGGTAGTCGTGCTCGGCCATCTTGAGCCTCCATCGGGCTAGCCTCCCATGGCTGTCGGAATCCTTGTCACCAAGGTTGAGGAGCCATCGTAGGGGTTCGTGGTCGGACCTCACGATGAACTTAGGGCCCTCCAGGTATGGGCGGAGCAGTTGCACTGCCCATATAACCCCGAGGCACTCCCGCTCGGTGGCACTATAGTTACGCTCAGCCGGGTTGAGGGTCCGGCTGAAGCACCCTACCGGACGTAGATCCGAGATAACGTTATCGGAACCGATCAACGTCTCTCCCTGTAGCAGGGTGCATCCCACTTGGGTGTCGCACGCATCGACATCGATGACGAAGGTACCCCGTCTGTGCGGTAACGCAAGGACGGGTGGGGATAGTAGGGCTCGCTTCAGCGACTCGAATGCCTCCTCTTCGCTAGGCGAAGGGGGTTGGAGTACCTTGGGCAAGGTACTGCTTGTAAGAGCCGTTAACGGTTTAGCTATCCGAGCGAAGTCCTTGACGAACCGTCGGTATACGTTGCACATTCCCAGGAAGCTCTTGAGCTGCGTCTGGGTGTTAGGGAACCGGGCATCCCGGAGTGCCCGGGTATTGGCTTCGAGTACCCATAGTTTAACAGGGGTTATCTGGTGGCCCAGATACTCGACCGTATGTTGGAAGAAGGCGCACTTCTTCAGACGCAGGGTTACCCCGGCGTCCCTCAAGAGGGTGAGTACCTCGTCAACATGTTGCACATGGTCATCCATGTTACGCGAGAAGACGATGACGTAGTCGAGGTACACTAGGCAGTTACGCCACTTCACCCCCGACAGTATAATGTCGATAGCCCGCTGGAATGTAGCGGGGGCGTTGGACAATCCGAAGGGCATCCTTAGGAACTCGTAAACTCCACTGTGACAGACGAACGCCGTCTTGGGGATATCCTCGTCCGCCACTGGGATCTGCCAGTATCCGGCATTGCAGTCGATGGTGGTAAACACCGTAGCTTCCCCCAGGGAGTCGATGCATTCATCCATCCTTGGTAAAGGGTATGAGTCTTTCTTGGTAACGAAGTTGAGGCGTCGATAATCGATGCAAAACCGAGGGGTTTGATCCTTCTTCGGTACGATAACGACTGGGGCACCCCACTCCGACATCGAAGGCCGTATCACCTTCGCTTCGCTCATCCTCTTCACTTCTCCATCAACGATCTCTCGTTGCATAGGTCCCGCTCGGTGCGGTTGTGACCGGGCGGGGCGTGCGCCTGGTACCAGGTCTATACGATGTTGGGTTGCCCCAATGGTACCCAAGGCCCCGCCTGTCCACATGACGTCATGCTTTCTTAGCATCCGTCGTACCCCTTCGGCTACCGAAGGGGGAAGGTGGTCGAGGTAAGCCTCGGCCAGGGCCTTCAGTGCTTCTTGGTCCTTTGCCGGCATGTCCGCCGAAGGCGCCGATGGGTTAGGCTTCCCGTCATCGGGCTGCTGTCGCTCGGTGGTCTCGCCGACCGCCAGCACCTCAAGTGGTTCCACTTGACCTTCCTTGTCAGGGGTAAGGATATCTCCTTCGTAGAGCTCGGCAATCCCGAAGATAGTCCCCTTCGGGAGGGTGACTGCCATTCGGCGATAGTTCGCCATCACTAGGAGGGACGACCCTCCTGCTGGGAGGTCTATGAGACCGTTGGCCATGGTCAACCCATGGCGCTGGTACGTCCGCAGGTTGGACCGGACTCTGCAGATGCCTGCGAGGTCGCAGTTAACCGGGAGGACTGTCTCCGACAACGGCTCAAAGCGAGTTCGCTTGGCCAACCGAAAAGTCTTCGGCTCGACGCTTGCGTACACCTCAGCCACGTTAACGTGGCTCCCTTGCAGCGTCAGGTCCCTGACGATAGCCGTATGTCCTCGCTTCGTCCCGTCGGCTTCTTGAAGCTCGACGGTCCTCCGGCCTGGCCGGATTGCATCCACGTGAACGTTGATGAAGGTGCATCCCAGTATGCAGGGCACCGATAGGGTCTCACACACCAGGAAGTCAACTTCCGTAGTGAGCTCCCCGATGGTGACCTGCAGCGACATCGCTGCGGTCGTACGAATGAGACGACCATTCGCATCCTTGATCGTGGGTCCCCGAGCAACTCGGACTCGCGGCAGCCACTTGTCCGGGAGGGTATCCTTCCGGATCAAGTTAGGTCCAGCCCCTGTATCCAGTACAGGGTAATATGATCGGGTCGACTGGGGGTCAACCCCCAGTGTGACTGATACCTTGAATTTCTCCGAGGTAAACAGCACAGGTCCTACACCGATATCCGGTGTTCCTCGGGCATCCTGGACAGAGCCCTTGGCTGGTTCAACGTGACGGGGCATCCCGTCCTCGCCTCCCGTTATCGGGGGATTCTCATCATTCCCCTGACTCCGTGTCGTCGGGGCCGGAAGGTGTACCCGGGGATTGATGCGGCGCCGGCTCAAACGCGCTCGCCGTGGGGCTTTCCCCGCGGTACTCCGGGGTGGCTTGCTTGGGTTACCCCAGAGCCCCCCGGTAATCCTTCCTCTTACTCGTTTCCCGCCCTTGGTAGGGTGCTGTCCGCCGGGACATCCGGCTGAGGAGGTGCCTCCTCGACGGCCAGTACTCCACCTGGAGCTGGCTGCCTACCCGGTGCGGGTCCGGGTGCTCTAGTGGGATACCCCCCGGTGGATGCCTTGCGTTGCGCCGCTGCCCGCCGAGACTCCTCGGGGATGAGTGGGCAGGAAGACACCCAGTGCTGGGGATCCCCACACAACATACATCCGGACGTGCCGGTCCCCCCTTGAGTTCGTATCGGGGTGGCCCCGTAACTGCGGTTGCCTCCCTCTGACGCCCGAGTGCCTGCTCCCTAGTAGGCCTTTGGTCCTTGGGTCAACCGGAACATGGACTCCCCCAACCGGTTGGGTCGGCCCGCAATCTGCGGAGGTGCCTCCGTGCGCACCGCCCATGTTGGCAAGGGTTGGTGAGGGTTACCCGTCACCGGGGAGTACCCCGTAGTCCGTACGTACGGGACGCGACGTCCCGTGCCCTCGCTGACCTGGAACTGGGTCCCCTCCGGAGCGATGTACGCTACCGTACCTTGCTCATCAATCACCGGCGTATCCGGTAACAGCAGGTGGCCCTGTTGGTCAACCAGTGGTTCCTCCTCGCCCGTGGGGGCGAACTCGGTAGCCACCAGTACCGGTGCGGCCTTTCGTTCCATCTTGTCTTGCCTCGGTACCGGGGTAAGATTGAGCTTGCTCCCCTCACCCTTGGGCTTTTAGGCAAGAGCACACTCCGGGTGAAGCACCCGGTAGGCGTCCCCCAGGGACTTGCACATATGCATCAGTCGACTGAAGTTCGTCCGTGCCGTGTTGGCGCCCCGTGCGGATATCCGCACGTAGTTGGGTACTCCTGCGAACAGGATGGCCCGTAGCTCCCCTTCTCCGAGGAGCTTCCCCAGCTCGTAGTCGAGCTCTTGAATCCGTCGTCCGAACATCTCCTCATCCTCCCAGCTTTGGGCGGTGGCAGTGCGCAGGGCCCGGTAGTGGTCCTCGCACTTGTCCTCACTGAGGTAACTGCTCAGCAGCTCCTTGAGAATCCCACGGTAATCCATGGGGGTGGCCGCAACCCTCATTCCCGGCATCGGGGATGCCTGGCGAAGGATGCCTCGCACCCGTTCATCAACAAAGAACGGGAGGATCTCCAGGGCCAGCCCCTCGTTAACGAGGGCCTTGTCCGCGGCTGCCTTGAAGCTAGTGAAGAAGCCGATGACTGCCAACGGGCGTCCGTTCGGCCCCCCGAACATAGGGAATCCCTTCATAAGGGTCTGCATAGAGCGGATCGCCCGATGCGACGTATTACGCATCGATTCCGATAGGGTGGTAGAGCGGTCCTCCAAACGATAACGTTCCGGAGTAAGAACCGACTGGAAGACCTCGTTGACGATCTCCGTGTCAGCGTCCTGGATATCCAGTCGCTTAGCCAGTTGATGAGCAAACTCATCGGACTCCATCCGCTTCAGTAGGCTCGCAGTTACCTGCGCGGTCATAGCTTCCACCACTGAAGATGGTACTTCAGGCGTCGGCACCTCGGGAACCCGAGTTGCCTGGCCTCCTTCGTCGTGGGGATACTGTGAGAGGGTACCCCCTCCGCCAATATCCGACTCTCCACCGGCGTAAGTATCCTCCGGGTCGTGTCCGCGGAGTCCGCTTCGGGTGCTCCGAGCGTATCGCTCCGTGTGACTCCATTCCAACTCTGCCGACGAGTCGGATCCATGCCCCATTGTGTCCGGGGGCTGTCCGGGAGATGCTGCGCCGGGGTCGACCCCGGTGGACTCCGAAAGTAGTCCGGCCGGTTCAAACCGTACCGGTGTGGGTGGAACACGACGGGGTCCCGTCGTGTGGCGTGTTGACATCAACACTGCCATTGCGTCCTCCGTCCGCTCTTGACGAGCGTCGAGGCCGGAAAACCGGGCCTCGATGCGGGCCAATGATGCCATCAGGGAATCCCCTGGTGAAGGAGGCGGCGGAGTGAGGTCGGTCGATGACAGTTGAGGCGGGCCCCCGCCTCCTGCCGTCCGAGCCGTGCCAAACGTCGATCCGGCACCGGAAAGCATTGGCGTCAAAATGTTGTCGATCGGGTTCCCGATCCCGGTTCCCGTAGTTACCTCCGGAGTCGGCGTCGACGCCGATCCGTCATCTTGGACGTTCCCCGTCTCTTGGGTAGACATAGTCACAATCAGTCAACCGACGTAACAGTCACCACGAATAAGAGAGCGAGCGGGTAGATTGGGGAGAGTAACAGTAGATCACAGTCAAAGGTAAAAACTCAACACAATCGATCAGGTCGCAACACCACGAGTACAAGAAAAGGACCGGATCCCTATCCGTGTGCCAGGGCCGAAGACGGCGTCACCACAAGGGTGACGGAAACCCGTCCCCTGCTGCTTCACCAATGTAGCACAATAGGAATCCGTCGCACGTCCACTCTCAGGGAACACTCACCAAGGGGGATCGGCACCAACGTCACCGGGAGGCCAAGGTTGCTGTCCTTGGAGCACAAGCCACGGGACCAAGATGGGAGCCCAAATGGGAGGGGTTTGTTGTTCTGCCTTGGCCGGCGGTGGATTCACCGCCGGCCCCCTCGTTATGAACCCTCGGAGACACTACTAACTACCCTCCACCCCAAGATGCAAGTCCCTCTGGTCATACGTAACTTCCAGATACCGTGACCAGTACGGACTCTCAAATTGCAAGCCAAGGATTGGAAGTAGCCCCCCCTAACATTAGGGTCACAATACGGCCAACCATATTGCTACACCCACCCGAAGACCCT
Organism: Pyropia yezoensis; assembly: GCA_009829735.1. Lineage (NCBI taxonomy): Eukaryota > Rhodophyta > Bangiophyceae > Bangiales > Bangiaceae > Pyropia > Pyropia yezoensis. The sequence goes on from CM020618.1 coordinate 29,868,480, forward strand.
TCAGCAGCGTCACGCCCGCCGCACGAGCCGCTCGGGCCCTCACCACCCCCGGGAACGAGGCGGACACATAGTCCTTGTATGGGCGCCAGCATCCTCTGGCAACAGAGTCTGTCAGCCAACCCTGGCGCACAATCCACGTTCCACGGGCGAGGGAGAAGAGCGGCCGGGCGGAATGAAGCGGACGACGACCGACGACGAATACGTCCAACTCCTTGTAGTCGGGGAGACCCAGGCCCGCCCCCCGGTCGCCCGTCGCATTGGGAACAGCCACTACTGCCTCATATCCCCCCAGAGTCTCCAAAGCATGCACTGCAACGGTACACAAAGCGGCATTGCCACTGCTCCACGACATACAGGTGACGCTCGGTGCTTGCACCCCAGAGGTTGCCATTGAGGTCGATAGCATGCGGGGGTGTCCCGTCCCATCGGGGACACCACCAGAGGCGACCCCAGACCGACCGACGCTGCCCCCGGCTGTCGTACCGTCGACACCGGCTAGCCCACAACCGTCCCAATCGTACCAGCCGCTGTCGCTGCCACTGCCACAGCCGCTGCGACTGTCACTGCCACTGCCACTGCCACTGCCACTGCCACTGCCACTGCCACTGCCTCTGCCTCTGCCGCTGCGACTGCCGCTGCCACTGCCTCTGCAACTGCCACTGCCACTGTCGCTGCCTCCGCCTCTGCCGCTAAGACTGTCGCTGCCGCTGCCACTGCCGCTGCCGCTGCAGCTGCGACTGTCGCTGTCGCTACCATAAACAGGCGCGTCGGTGCGAGTAGAAGTCCCACGCCTGGCACCAGACGCCTCCACGTACCTCGCCGCCGACGGACCGGCGGCAACTCCATTCTTTTCCCCGCTGCCCTTGCCCCTACCAATGTCCCTTGCGATGCCTCCAGCTGCGACCCGCTGTCGAGCCGGGCCGCGCGGTGCCTCGCCCTTGTGCAAGCCACCCGACACCACAAGCGATGACGCGCCCGCCCGACGCTCCGACCTCTTACCATTGTCGGTTGCATGTGGCTTGCCCGCCCGACGAACAGCCCGTGACCCTTTATCGACATTCGCACCGGCGAAACGGCCACGGGTAGAGTCGGTAGCCACACGTCCACCGCTGCGCGTGGCTCCCATCTCACCGCGCTGGCATACGCCGAGTATGTCGATCGGGTGAGGGTGGGTGGGCTGGGGAAGGCGACACCTACACCACAACAGCGGACAGGTGGGGGCAAAATGGCTAGGTCGGGCGATGGTGAGGCACAGGTACGGGAACGACGGGGGCGGGAGACGGGGTGCAGGCTGGCGGGGGGAGTCTGGGTTGTACCGGTTCGTCGAGCCTTCGACCGGCTGGTCATTGAAGATGCTACAAGAGCGGCTGTTGCACCTTCACCTCCGGACCAATACGATTTGTCCAGTGGTGACTGACCGACAGTGTCCCGTGGTCGCCGGGCATGGCGTATGGAGCGCTGATGTCAGCTTTTACTGACACACGGTGGAGGCGTAGGCACGGGGTAAACCAAGAGGCGACTGGAGGGCACGCTATGCTTGAGCAGTGAGTGTGGTGCGTGGGAGGGCCCCCCGCCGAGTCGTCTCAACCCCCCTTCCGCTCCACCGATCCGTCCCGACTGCCGGGCTCCCTCGAAAGTAGCCTCAGGACGGCTCAACCCGGCCGCCTGTGGGTCCTGCCCACGAACGCACCCACGGCCACAGCAGCCACCAGGCCTGCCCGACAGTCGGCTGCTTGAGCGGCTTCCCGTAAATCCCTCAGCACCAGGGGCGACACGCAAACGGCTCGCCCGGTCCCAGCCACATTCCAGCCACTCCCCGTGTCGCCTTTCCACAGCGCCACCACACCACATTTACTAGACAGTTTTTGCAGCCCGGTCGTGGGAAGCATTCGTGGCTGGTTCGCACGAAGAGCTAACGATAAATCAATCCAATTGCGACGGTGAGCTGGAAAACACCGTCGATCTCGTGGGATCGGACCTGAAGACCACTCGACTCCCCCCGAAGCGCATCCTGACCCACGGTGCCGCATCAAGTGCAGAATAGGGACCGAGACCAGGAACCGCCCGGGGTACCGCCAGTTCATTTCCGCTTCGATGGAATACCCAGAAGCGGTAAGGGCAGAGAAAGTGATGCGCCCGCTGTGTCCGGAGGGGGCACGGCTGCGGCGGGAGTAGGGCCGGAGGAGGAACGGCTGCTTTAGTGGGCCCACAGGCCTCCTGCACGGGATTCGGGTGGGCGGGGGGTGGGGGCCGACAGGCCACAAACACGGGATTCGAGGGGGGCCGACAGGCAACCTGCACGGGGTTGAAATTGAGGGGGGCCCACAGGCGACCTACACGGGATTCGGGGGGGGCCGACAGGCCACTTGCACGGGGTTGGGATTGAGGGGGGCGCACAGGCGACCTACACGGGATTCGGGGGGGGCCCACAGGCGACCTACACGGGATTCGGGGGGGGCCGACAGGCCACCTGCACGGGGTTGGGATTGAGGGAGGCCAACAGGCGACCTACAGAGGGTTGGGACTGAGGGGGGGGACAGGCCCCCTGCACGGGATTTGGGTGGGGGGGGGGGGGGGGCCGACAGGCCACAAACACGGGACTTCGGGGGGGCCGACAGGCCACCTGCACGGGGTTGGGATTGAGGGGGGCCCACAGGCGACCTGCACGGGATTCGGGGGGGGGCCCACAGGCGACCTACACGGGATTTGGGGGGGGCCGACAGGCCACCTGCACGGGGTTGGGATTGAGGGGGGCCCACAGGCGACCTGCACGGGATTCGGGGGGGGGGGGGGGGGGCGACAGGCCTCCTGCACGGGATTCCTTTTTGAGTCTTTTATTCTTCCGACAACCGGTCCGCTGATTATTTTTGGCCGCCGCGGGACGCGGCGTGCCGCCCGGGGCTGGAGCGCAGTCGCGGCCACTGCGGCGCCCTGAGGAGCGCCACCCTCCGTCGGTCCCCCGTCGCCGTGCCACGACCGCTTGCTCTCCCCCCCTCCGTGCGTTTGCCGGGCGCCGCTGCTGCGGCGCCGCGCACGCACCGCCGGGGGCGCCTCCACGGCGCCTCCACGGCGCCGGCACCATGCCGCGCGTCGCGTGGCTGCGCCTTCCTCTCCCGCACTGTCTGCTCCCTCGCGGCCGTCCACGGGCGGCTGCGTTTGCCGCCTCTCCTGTCAGTCGGCGGCCGCCCGCGCAGCGCGGCCGCACCAGCGCCTGCGGCGGCCGCACCGGCCCTGCACCGTCTCGCATGCGCCCACTGGCTCCTGTGTGGGCGGGGGGCGGCGGCGCGCGTGTCCTCCCCGCCGCAAGAAAAGCGGCGCGGGGTGAGCGCCCGCCGCCGACCGGCTGGGTCGGCAGCGTCCGTTTCTCCTCGCGCTCCCTCTCCGCCCGCCCCAGAGCAGCTGCTGCTGCCACGGCATCCCGGGGGTCACGCGCCCATTGTCTCCTCCCCAAGCAGGTCGCGACGGGCTTTCCCCGCGGCGCCCCCCGCCGGGCGCGTACTCAACCACCACTGGTCGGCGGGCTGGCGGGCGGGAACAAGTCACCACGGCAGCCAACGCCGCTGTTGGCCTGGACCCCCCCCGCTACACCTCGTCTCCAAGGTGCGGGTCGTCCGTCACGGCCGTCTCTGCCTGGCCTTTGTACCTGTACCTCTCTATTCTCTCCTGTTGGGACGGCGTAGCCGTTCGACTGGCAGCTTTCGGGGGTGCCAGTCTCGCCCACAAGGAATAAACGTCATGTTACTGGCGCATCCTCACCCGGTTAGGGGGGGGGGGGGGGGGCAAATGTTCAGGGACATAACTCACAATTCATTTTATTTGACGTCTGACAGGGGCTGGTGTCGCCTACAGCCAGCTGACTGCCGACCTTGTGACGGCGACCGGTGCCGACTCTAAAGCAGCCCCGCGAGCCGGTCCAATTCGACCGGCCACAAGGGCTTCCTTGAACGGATGGCCTGCTCACGGCACGGACGAGGCGCTGCCCCTGCCCGAGGCCACCCACGGCCCGTAGTGCTCTAGTAACCAATGGGAAGCTCGGGGGGAAGATGCAAACGCAGCCGCCCGTGGGCGGCCGCGCAAGAGCAGACAGTGCGGGAGAGGGGGCGCGTAGTCCCCGCCGTGCGCGGCACGGCGCAGGCGCCGGGGAGGCTCCCCGGCGGTGAGCAAGCGCCATCGCCGCGGCGGCGCCCGCCGAACGCACGGACGGGGAGAGGAAGAGAGGGCGGTCGTGGCGCAGCATCGGGCGACCGACAGAGGATGGCACCCACCTGGGTGCCGCAGCGGCGGCGACCGCTCTCCCACCTTAGGCGTCGCGCCCCCGGCGGCGCAGCTGCCGCAAATAATTCCTCAGGCTGGTTACCGGAAGAGTCAAAGACTCAAAGACAGAACGCGTGTCTGCTCTTCTAGGGTACGGTTTGCCCCGCGCCCAGCCGCGAGGGGCGTGTCATCTGCGCTTTAAATAAAATTTGACGCAGCCGTCCGAGTGTTGGCGCCCGACTCGTTTCTTTCTCCCCTCGGTTCCCATGCGTGGCGGGGGGGGGGGGGGGTTGGGGGCGCGTGGGGCCGGGGCCGGGGCTTGGGCGTGGCCCCCAGCCCCGGCCCCGGCCCCCGCCTCTGCCCCTGCCGTCGTCCAGTACTAAAGGGGGTTTTCCCAGCACGAGCGCGGTGCGGCCTTAAACGATGGCACGCACTCACCCTGCATCCCGTCGACGACACTACCCCGTGCAAACCGACCTCCCCCACACCCGACGCGGCGCGGCTCGTCGGATCGCTCTTCCTTCCCTCTCCCCCTCCCCGCCACCCGCCCCCTCCCCTCTTTCACAACCACCCCCACAACTGCACGCCCCCGCAACTCCACCCCCCCTCCCCCCACAGCTCCTCGGGGTGCTCTCCCTGTGTTGATATGGATCCGCCTGATGTCCCGCAGCGGTGTGTGGCCAGCGGCAAGCGGCCGTTACGTGACCTTCGCGACCCGTATCCGGGTGGGCCGGGGCGCTCGCCCCACCCCCCCGGGTGTTTTTTTGCCACTGCCACACACCTCACCCTTGTCCCTGCATGCTGTCGGTACGCCCACCGGGAGCAGCGTCGACAGAACGACCCATCTACCCGCGTGACGACCCTGAGCCTTGGCCGGCGGGGGCACCCACCGGCGGTCGGCATCGCTCTGCGGCTGGACCGGCAGCGGTGGCACCTGGTGCTGGCCGGTACGGCTTTCGTTCTGGGTCTGGGTCTGGGTCTGGGTCTGGGGCTGGGGCAGCGGTGCCTCCTGACGCTCGCCGGTACGGCTTTCGTTCTGGGTCTGGGTCTGGGTCTGGGGCTGAGGCTGGGGCTGGGGCACCTGTGGCTCCTGACGCTGGACGGTACGGCTTTCGTTCTGGGTCTGGGTCTGGGGCTGGACCGGCACCTGTGGCTCCTGACGGTGGCCGGTACCGCTTTCGTTCTGGGTCTGGGTCTGGGGCTGTACCGGCACCTGTGGCTCCTGACGCTGGCCGGTACGGCTTTCGTTCTGGGTCTGGGTCTGGGTCTGGGGCTGGACCAGCACCTGTGGCTCCTGACGCTGGCCGGTACGGCTTTCGTTCTGGGTCTGGGTCTGGGGCTGGACCGGGACCTGTGGCTCCTGACGCTGGCCGGTACGGCTTTCGTTCTGAGTCTGGGTATGGGGCTGGGGCTGGGGCACCTGTGCCTCCTGACGCTGGCCGGCATGGTTGCGACGCTCGCTATGGGTCGGCGGCGGTGGCACCCTCCGACGGCGACCGGTATGGTCCTGAGCCAGCGGCGGCGGCATTCAGAGAGCTGATGCGCACGACCGAGGCGCTTGGGACGCGGCTGATATGTGACTTACACGCGGGCGAGACGGGCGCGGGGCGAATCCCCGGCCACAGGCGCGCACATGTGGCGGAGCCACCGTCGTCGCCACCGCCGCCGTTGGCGCCACCGCCGCCGCTGCCGTCGTCGCCACTGGCGCCGCCGCCGCCGCCGCCATTGTCATCCTCGACGTCATCACCCTCGCCTTCTTGCGCCCCTCTGTCACCGCTTCCGCGACGGTTGGCTCCCCTCATGCCTCTGGCCCCGACGTCATCATCTTCGTCGTCATCGTCTTCGTCGTCCGTCTCCCAGCTTCCACCACCACCGCCACCGCCGCCGTTGTCCCCACCGCCGCCGCTGCCGTCGTCGCCACTGGCGCCGCCGCCGCCGCCGCCATTGTCATCCTCGTCGTCATCACCCTCGCCTCCTTGCGCCCCTCTGTGACCGGTTCCGCGACGGTTGCCTCCCCTTATGCCTCTGGCCCCGACGTCATCATCTTCGTCGTCATCATCTTCGTCGTCCGTCTCCCCGCTGCCCCCACCACCGTCACCGTCACCGCCGTCTGTCCACCCTGTATTGCAGCCGGATCCTAAACCGGAACTGGACACCCTGCCACCGCCACCGCTGCCGTCGCCGCCGCCGCCGCCGCCTGTGCTGCCGCCGCCGCCACCGCCTGCGCTGCCGCTGCCGCCGCTGCCACCGCTTTCGCCGCTGCCGCTGCAGCCGCCGTCGCCGTCGCCTCTCCGTCGATCGACTCGATTGGCACTCCGTCGGTCGTCGCGAATGGTGGCACCGCCACCGCCGCCCCCACTGCCACCACCGCCTGTCATTCCTGTTCTGGAACCGCCTCCAAAGCTGGAACACGGCGTCTTTCCACCGTCATCGTCATCATCGTCACGTGCACCCGCTTTTCCCGGTTTCTGACGACCCATCGGCCGTCCTTCGAGTATGACCCTCGTCACGTGCCAGCTCCGTGTGTCGCGTTTTCTTTACATCATCTCTCTCTCTCGTGCCTTTTTTGTCGTACCTCCTCTCGTAGCACTGTGGCGGACACGTAAGCGTCCCCACTGTGTGCTGTTTGTGTGCATGGTCGCATTATACACATCATTGTCTCGGGGGTACCCCCGCCACGACCAAAGTGTGTAAAGCGTGTTTTGAACGGTTGCTCTCAGCGTACGTTTACCTCTTGTACCGTGGGAGTGGGTGTGCGTTGCATAGACTTAGAATTTGTGGACACCATTACCTCTTCCTCGTGTCGCACGAGACACAAAGAACCGCGTCACACGTGGGGAAAGCCCGCGAGCTTTTTTATTTTTATTTTTTATTACAACAGATAGATAGTACGAAACAGATATGGAGCGGTTTTACAGCAGCTGTCCATTTTGAGTTCCTGCCCTTGCCGCTGCCGCGGAACCCCACACGCGTGGCAGCAAGTAGCTGGTTACACGTCGACCAGCGCCGGGCATGCTCCGGGTGAGTGGTACGCGCAGGCGACGTTACGGAAAAAACGCCCCTCTCAGGCAATCCGACCAATACCTTTGCTTCTCTGCTTTGAAACCACTACCGGTGCAGGTGGGGTGGCTGGGCGAGCGGGAGGCCACCCACACGGGCCACGCAGGCGGCGGCGGCGGACGTCTCCTCCCGCACACTACTCGCGCAGGCGTCTCCCGCACACTACTCGCTCGGGCGTCGCTGGGTTGCGGAGCTAGTAGCACGATCGGGGGGGGGGGGGGGGGGGGGGGGCGGGAGAGAGGGGTGCTGGAGGGGCCGAGGGGTGTGACAGTGGGGAAGGAGTTGAGAGCACAGCAAGGTGTCCTGCAGGGGGGTGAGGCAGAGGAGGGGGGGGGGGGGGGGGGGGGGGGGGAGGGGGAGGGTCACCGAGCACAATGTCATCGCCTCCTGGAGCGGGGCGTGCGTCGTGCGTTATGGTTACCGCGAACAAGTCGACACTGTTTTTCCACCCCCCCGTTTTCCATCAGCACCGCCTGGTCACTGGGGGAGGAGAAGGCGGACATATGGCGGCTTAGCGGACGCCCTCGGTCGTGTACGATGCCATTCTGGTCGGTCGGCGCTACTGCCCCACCGGACTGAACCAGATCGTGGAACCGGGCACGCCGGTGACTCTGTACCGAAACCCGTACAACCCTTTCGACCCCCACGCCGTAGAGGTCTACGTCCATGACGCGATGGTATGCATGTGCCAGTCTCGGACAAGGGGCATGGGGGGGGGGGGGGGGGTTGAGTTGTGTCTTGTAACCTTCCGGATTGCGCGCTACTCGCGTCCAGAGTCTTTGTATAGGACTAACGCGCTGTATGCCTTGCTGTGTCAGTGGAGCCTGGTTGGTGAAGAACGTGCGGATGGGCGCTGTCAATGCACCCACCCCTACCCTACACCCTGTCGCTCCCCATGGGAGAACAGGTCGGGCATGTGGATCGTCATCACGCACCGCGCTTATCCCAGCTGCTCAGACAGCTGCCCACGGGATCGTCTGTATGCCGTATTTCGGCAGAATTGTGTGATGTATGTGACTGTCCCGGCCTGGCGCACCCCAATATCTTCATTCGTATGTCCCTGTGGGGACTTCAGCATGACGCCCGCGATCGGCCGCGGCAGGGTTGACCCGTTCGACCCTGGCCTGGTGCCCGCCTGACTGGGGCGGCTTGTACGGGCTGTCGTCACGGTGGCCACGCGGGCCATGGAATGGAGGCGGTCGGCCCACCAGCGGCGTGGTCCACGGCGCGAGGCCGTGAGCGCCGGCGGCGCGATGCGCGGACGGGGGTGGTAGGGGACCTGGGCATACTCGCTGCTCGCGTGGGGCCACATCGGGCGAGAGCAAAAAATTCGTTTGCTGCCTATACGTCTGCGACCGACCCAACCGGACCCGATTAGCCACATTTCCGTTGCGCATGTGGTTTCAAATGGGACAACAACACGGGCGACGACATTGAGGCGTCGTCACGGACGGTGGGGTGGGCACCCACAGGATGTCGCCAGCGCGCAGATAGTAAGGACACTGCCTGTAGTCGAGGCCGGTAAGTGCGGCGGCGTGCCGCTGTGAAGTAGTCGGCCTGGGCGCCCTGTCGCAGCACCCATCGCATGGTGGCGACTACCAATCGCTCGAGCTGTTGTAGACAAAAGCAAGAAGCGGGGGTAAAAGCGGTGCGTATGACGCCTTGAGGGGGGGTCGATGCAGGTTTCATGCAGGTTTTTGCTCGAGAATTGCCCAAAAGAAGCAAGCAATATTTTGACAAGCGATAAGCAGTGCTGCGCAGGAGACCACTGTTGCAGGAGACCGCTCTGCACTGGATTTGTCGACTCGGGACTGCGATGACGCAGTCGTTGCCCCTGCCCCAGGTCTTGGTCAGTGGGTCATCACTTCGTAATTTCGTACGGTCCCTCTTTTTAATCCTACCACTGTACTTTTCATGTACACCCCCCCCCCCCCCCCCGCCCTCCCCCCCCCCCCCTCCACACTCCCCATCCCTCGGCCTTCATCGTTTTCCACTCGTTTCGTGAGCGAACTGGTACAGCGCTTGGTACCAGAATTCTTCCAAGTGTGCAGCGACCAGCAGAGCTACACAGAGGCGCATCAAGTCGAAGTTCCTATTGGTCGTATGCAGGTGTACGCCTGTGGCACGCACTGGGAGAACGGTCTCCCCCGGGAGCGCACGCGCCCATTCCCATGTAGTATCCGATAGCCCTTGTGGGATGTACTGCGAACACTGAAAATCATCTTTACCCGGGGCCAACTTGGCACGCAGCCACGGGAAGAGGCGACGGAGCCATGGCGACGACACCTCGTCCATTGCCTCCACACCACAGACGCGCAAAAAACTTTTCACCATGGGCGGCGTCACAAGCGATACCGCGTCCTGCTCAGCGACAGTCGAATGGCGTCCTTGCCGTCCAGGGCACATTTCCACTGTCGCCGGACGTCAAGCAGCGATCTTTCGTCGCAGCGTCTCCCCCAGGCCTGACAGCGACACATACTCGCTTGTGGTGCTGCCGGATGACCGAGACCGTGCTGCCCCCACAGTTAGTTTGCGGACGACGTCTCTGACCGCACCCCGTATGACAGTCGCTAATGGAGACCGCCCCGCCACGGGATCCAAGGCCGCCGCCACCGCCCCCGCCACGGGATCCACAGCCGCCGTCGCCCTCGCCACGGGATCCACGGTCGCCGCCGCCGCCGCCGCCACGGAATCCACGGCCGCCGCCGCCCCCGCCACGGGATCCACGGCCGCCGCCGCCGCCCCCGCCATGGGATTCACGGCCGCCGCCACCGCCCCCGCCACGGGATCCACGGCCGCCGCCGCCGCCGGCGCCCCGCCACGGGATCCACGGCCGCCGTCGCCCGCGCCGCCCCCGCCACGGGATCCACGGCCGCCGTCGCCCCCGCCGCGGGATCCACGGTCGCCGCCGGCGCCGCCGCCACGGGATCCACAGCTGCCGCCGCCCCCGCCACGGGATCCACGGTCGCCGCCGCCGCCGCCGCCGCGGGATCCGCGGCCGCCGCCGCCCCCGCCACGGGATCCACAGCCGCCGCCGCCCCCTCCACGGGATCCATAGCCGCCGCCCCCTCCACGGGATCCATAGCCGCCGCCGCCCCCGCAGTGGTGACTGGACCAGCCCCGCCCCCTACCGCTGGCGCGATACCAGGCGCACCCACAGACAGTCCAGGTTCATGCGCAGGTGAGCCGCTGCAGAAGACAATGCTCTTGGGGATGAGTGGTTCCGTCACATCCAGCAACTCGGACGGGATATCTCCTAAACCACACGGCAGCGCCAAAACTTCGATTGTGTCGCTTGCATGTTCTTGACCGCCGTACACCATGATACACACATGTCCAATGGCAGCTCGATCCGTGTCCGTCAAGCTTTCGACATACGTAGTCAGGTGTGACCGGATGACACCGACGACGTTAGGGATCCGACGGACAATGGTATCTGCCAGACCGTCTTCTGGTCCCGAAGGCAATATGACGGACATGCTGGGATACGCGCCGCCCTGGCACGACGGCTTCCTCGTGCAGGCCAGTGGAATTCACTACACGTCAACGAGGTATGCACTGGCACCGGCCAGCGTGTCCTCAGTCGTACGCGGGCGCCTTTTGGGGAACACACGCACACAAAGACGGAAAAGAAAGGGCCCCGCGGCCGAAGAGGTCATCAGTGGGGAACGGCGGGCAATCGGGGGGACAGAGTGCAGTACACGGGGTGTCGAGGGGACGGGAGACCGGAGAAAAGTGATGGGAGGGACAGGAGAGATGGGAGAGATGGGAGAGACAAAGGTGATGGGGAAGACGGGACAGACGGGACGGAAGGGGGTGACGGGGGACACGAGTGGGGCCGAGAGGGCGGGCGAGCGTCGGCGATAGGGGCCGGGCCAGGGAGGGGGGCAGCAGGGTGGTAGGTGCAAGCCCGCTCGCTCTGACAGGATGACTTCCATTTCAAATGAGGTACATGTGGCCTGCCCACCACCCCAATTTGGCCCTCACACTGGTCGTACAACAACGGACCCTCATGCAGAGCAGTCATTGGCCAGAGGGGCAGCATCTGAGTCATATCATTGGTCAAACACGATTTGCTCTTGCTCTTGTCCACATGGGGCAAAATCGGGAGAACTGCAACACATGCCATAGGTGCAAATCTACGTAGCCATCTACATGTCCACGTATTTGTGTATCTGACTATGGACGCACCACTCACCGTTCCCATGTCGGAAAGCCGTGCATGCGGTTTTCTCCCGTGGCGTTTCTCCCTAGGGTATCCGACACACGACCCCTTCCTTTGCAGCCTGCTGTTGTTTATACAGTGCCCTCCCCACCCCTACTTTTGCGTCAACCCCACCACCCTCCCCCGCTCCGCGCCCCCCCCCCCCCCCCCCCCCACCCCCACAGAAATCGTGCCCGTGCTCAAGATGCCCGAGAGGACCAGCGTACCGCGCCGGTGGAGCCAGACGTGGCTACTGCTGCTCAAGCCTCAAGGAATTTGCAGGCCATGCTGAGCGACCTCCGCGCGCAGCCTTCGTCACTCCCGCGACACAAGAGCTCCCCCAGCCACACATGGCAAGGTGTTGACGGCTGTGTTGGAGGAGCCGACCAGCGGCCGCCGCAGACAGTCCACGACGCACGTGTCAAGAATGTCAAAGAGTGCCGTGCCACGCTGACCTTGGCCCGTGCGGCACACGAGCGTGCTCAAGTCAAACTGGGTTAGGTATCTACGGCACAAGAGGTGGCGCGTACCGAGCTTGCGGTCGCTCGGGACCTGGCCGCTGCAAGCACGGCTGAGGCCACTAGTTCGTGTACCTGTCGGAAGCAGGCGGAGCGTCGTACCGCGCTTTTGGCGGACAGTACTCGCTCGGCCAGTCGTGCACGGGATGTGGCCGGGAGGGAGCACAGCGACGCGGTGCACGACCTCAAGAATGCAAAGAGCGCTGCACTCGACGCGGCCAATCGTTTATCCGTCGCCCGCGACAGGTTAGCTGCTAGAGAGGCCGAGTTAATTGCGACGCGGGCACATGCAGCCTCGACGTCGGCTGCCCTGTCTCGGCTGGAACCGGTGCTTGTCGGTGCCGTGGCCACGGTCCTTCGGCAGGCTGGCGCGACTTCCGCTACACAGCCTGTAGTGTTCAGGGTCATGGGGTGCTTCGAGGCACTCGGTCCGAACCCCGATGATGGTGCCCTGTCTGCTACAAGGGCTGTCGTCGACACAGTCATGGAGGGACTTGGCGTTCTTGTCAACAAGTCTGTTACGGACGGAACCGTCGCACGGAAGCGACTCTGTGACCTGACGACCGAATTGAGGGCCCTGGAAGCGACATGTGCTACTGGAATGGCTGTTATCCATGAGGACAGGGAGGGCCATCAGGCACCCCCCGGTGCCCCACGGACGTCAGGCTAGCAACATGCCGGGCGTGGTACTGGCAACGGTTGGGGTGGGTGATAACCCCCCCCCCCCTCCCCCCCCCCCCCTCGCCCCCTCCCTTTGACCAAGGCACCGGCAATGTACCGAGGATGGACCTGTCCAATCCGTATACGAGAGAATATCGACAGTGACAGGGGGTTGATGCGGGATGTCACCCGTGGTAGTGTCCTGTCAACTGCTCGTTCATATGGTACTTGCATGTGAACCAACAAATGCCCGGCCACCATCCGCCCCCTCCAACCCCCGCCCCCTCCAACCCCCCCCCCCCCCCCCCCCCCCCCAGCTCCCATCCCCCTTGTCTAAATGCAAACCCCCAGGATTCCTCCTGGCCCCATTCCTGATCGTAAACGCCCGCCCACGCGGGATGAAACGCAAGGGCGTCGGGACGGTGGCGACAAAGTGGCACGTGCCCATCTTCCATCCACTTCGTGGCCACGGGGCCACCCGTCTCAGCGTCGTGTGGGCGGCCACCCGTATCGGCGCTAGAGACGGTTGTATCTGGAGGCGGTACCCTGCACAGACGCACTGTCTATGTGCACAAGGCCCGCCCAGTCCGCGTGGCGGTCTCGCACAATGTCCCACCATTCATCTCACATGGTTCCCGAGCTGGCCATGTACTCAATGTCCCCTACCACGTGGAGATGTGCCTATGCCCGGGACAGCATCACATTCATGTGGCGGGCATCCCCGGTAAAGCGCATGCTGCACTCCCGTGTGTGTCTGTTGTCGGTGGGGACGGACTGTGCGAGTGACAGCAGCACGCAGTCCACCGACGCACCCTGACAGCCGTCAACAGTAGACACTTGTACCGTGTACCGATGGTGCGTCTGTCGAGGTGGGGGGGTGGCCACTCGAACCCGCGTCACAGCGGCGCCGAGCAACCGTTGCTGGGCCCTGTACGGGGTCAACACGAGCACTCGCAGGTCGCATGAGGGATGCGACGTCCAGCCACGAAGCAGGTTCCTCAACTCCTCCTCCACCACATGTACCTCCGCCTCGTTTGTCTTGCTTCCAGTGCCACGGTCGGATGCTTCCTGTCGAGCCGTGGGCGGTAATAGGGAGGTACTTGTGATGTGGAGCGGCTTCCGTCCCGACCGCGCCAGCCAGTCGGGTAATACCCGGGTGGCGCAGTCCCACAACGCCTTCGGCCCGACCGCACGCGCACCACCCGGGATCGACGGGTAGAACAAGCGTCGGTCAATGCCCCACAACAGGAGCCGCATAAGGTACTGCTCTCTTAGTGTCAATGGAGGGAGGTCCGGTTGAAGCCGCGCAAACACGCTGTCACCCATCGGGATGAGGTCGCCACTGTACCACATTCCACAGCTTTGTGGCAGCTGTGCAGGGTCACCCATAAACACGAAGCAGCGCGTAATCTTGGCGGATTCTAGACAAGCCTCCCCCAACGCCCGGACAGCCGCAGAAACGGCCGCAGGGATGCTTGTCGAGGCAGCCTCGTCTACGGTGACGGCATGGTAGCCGAAGCTGCCGATGTCACTTCCCGTAGAGGAGGCCGTGGTTGTCACAACAACCGGCACATCCCGGGCGACTCGCTGGCGCAACCGCCGCATCGAATTCTTGACCGCCTTTGTAGCTTCCGCCAGCTCGTACTGTGCTGCCTGTACAATTCCGATGTCGACATGGGGCGCCCCCGTCATTGGTCGCAAGTGGCGGCTCCCCGGAAGAACAATAAGCCAGCACCGTGCGCTCTCCTTGTGCGACGGCCGTTCGTGCAACCTCCAGCCGCTGCACCACGTCAGGGTAGACACTAGGCAGCAAATCGTCGACGACGGCGTCAATGTGGGTGACGGCAACCGGGTCGTTCTTAGGCGGCACTAGACCGACCCGTAACAGCACAGGGAACGAAGTCCCCGGCGAAGACCCTGCCAGTTGTGCCAGATACCGGCGACCCCAACTGTAGCCTTGCAGCAGACCGTGCAGGGGCAGTAGTGCAGAGAGAATCTCGTCGCATGCGGCGTTGGTCCTCGACACAACCAGCAGCCTCGTGGAGAGAAATGGCTGATGCAGGCAACCAGACCGAATGAGGTCACCAACACGCAGCCAACACGGGGCGCGGCAAACGCGTCAACGATGGCCCTCACGATCCCCCCCTGGGACTTGTCCAGTTGGATCGATACGTCGAGGCGGGGAACGCGCGGAGGCCCACTGTCGGGACGTCGCTCCGGCGCTGACGGCAATGTGCCCTAGACAAGGGGGGTTGATGTATCCGCCCTCTCCGACGATTCCAGGCTACTACGGACAGAAAATGGCAGACGCGCCCACTCTCCGAGGCCGCTGCACTCCCACCAGTCGGAGACAATGCTCAAGGACAGGGTCCCCACCACGAACCGACGGGTGCCGTCGGAGCTGTTGGTGTGACAGGGCAACAGGGGGGCGTCTGTGTGTCGCACAGAAAGCCACAGCAGCGTCGCCTTGGTCGTGCCAGAGCCCGACTCGACTGGTTTCGCCACTACGCTGCGTCGGACACAGTGCGCGTCGACGGGGGTACTGAACGAATGCTTGCTGGTGTCCGCCTCTGCCTGGTCCACCCATACGTTACACAGGTCCCCCGGTGAGGCAGCCGCCGCGTCCTCTGGCGGTCGAATGCGTCGGTCGTGCCGATCCCCGTCCTCCGACCCATCCTCGCAGTCGGGGAGTGGGTGACCTGACACGAAAACACTAACGTCGACGGTCAGTGCCTGTGCGGCGTCTGAGTGTGTGGCAGGTATTACGTAAGACAATCCATAGCGGGTACGCAACACATCCGTGGGCGCACGTACAGGTGGGGTAAGGTCGCGGGGGGGGGGGGACCCAAGCGATCCCTGCCATGCATCGGCCGCGACAGCAGAGGCGGCCATACCGGCTTTGGCAACCACGAGCCGCAACACACGCCGCCGCCATTTCGTCGCTGCGTCTTTCGCGGCGTTCGCATCCTCCTCGCCACGCAGAACAATGGTATCGACCGGCTTCCAAGTCGGCGTCGCGTTCCCCAGGGCGCAGACGCCCATGGCTTTGCGCATTGCCAGGCGCGGAGTCAGTTGCGGTAGATCCCCCACGTGGACCAGTTGCTGCTGCCCAGACGAGCCCCGGGGAGCTCCCGCGTGCCGCGTGACAATGACTGGTCCAGTTTCACCCCGTACTGGGCGACCCCTGGGGCAGGGAGGAACAGCCAAGCCATCAGCGATGGAGTACGAGGTCGTTACCGGCTCCGAACGGAGAGCCACAAGCTCCTCATCGTCGTCAATGATCTCAATAGGGCAGTCCGCCGTACTCGTCCCGCGCGTGTTCACCGGCACAGATACACCTACACTCGTCCCCGGTGGGCCCCGCGGCTGGCTCTCCAGGTCACCGAGCAGCTGGTCAACTGTGCAACTCAGTGGCCGCAGGTCCCGACTGATCTTGCCGTAAAACAGGGCGCTTCTTACCTCGGCCAACCCCTCCAACAATACAGCGCCACTGCCCAACAAATCCCCACCACAGTTCGCCCGCAACAGCCGGTGCTTTGTGCTTGCCATCGCCGCTCGCGACACAGACAACGTGTGTGGTAAACCGACTCGGCCACGGCGACACACGGCACGCCAGTACAGCTTTGCGGCGGAAGCCACCACTTCCCGGGTTCTGTCGCGGGGGTCGGCAAAGGCAAGACGCCATAGCCACGGTAGGGAGTCAAACCAGGCATCTGCCACGGGCCTCGCGGACACCCTAATCTCGTCTGGACAGCCTTCCCATGCGGGCGACCCCAAAAATCGGACGCACCGCGCCAGCAGGCGCCGCACGTCACCCATGACCGACGCCATCGTCCTTGCTGGCAACCTGCCACCACCCTTGTGGTACAAGTGATTCAGGAAATATGTCAAGCGGGCCCCCGCCGCGTGTCTGCCTTCGGCGGAGCGCATGGAATCAGCAACTCTCACGGGCAGGGCGACGACAAATGCATCACAGCACCGAACAAGCGCCGTACACACAGCGAAAGCCTGGAAGGGTACGTACTCGCCCGACGGTCCGTCACGTGCAGCTGCAATGGGCAGCGTGCGAAAGAAAGCGTCCACGGCAATGGCAAAGATGAACAGACTGCCGGGAGAGGGGCACGGCTTGTGATCACGCAGGACCGTGCCCGCCACAGGCGCCTGACCGGCTGCAGCCGGGGCTCGACCAGCGACGCCCTCTTCAACAACTGCCGCGGTGTCCGCCTCGTTGGCAGCCGTGCGGGTGAAGACGCTCCTGCAAAGACGGAGTAGAGCGTCTGGAGACCATGACCGCAGCTCGCCCAGCGTCTGCGTTGCACTTGCTGGTATCGTCATCATCGTCTCGTTTCCGGTCTCAAACCAATGCGCCAACAGGCACATAAGGTGATGTGACTCCTTTCGCAGCGACACGTCCGCCGAAATCAGCAGTCCCAGACCTGTGCCCGCAAGCGTGTACACGCAGGTAGTCAAGTTTCCCACCGCTTCGCCACTCTGGACATGGGAGGGGGTGCGAAGTACGACACAAACGCAGCGGAGAAGCGTGGTGACGTATGTAGTCACCCCTGCACACCACGGACCAAACTCGGGGGTCTCCGTGGCGATAAAGCCGGGCACGAACGCGATGATACCTGGCACAGACAACCACCTGGTCGTTCGCGGGTGGGCAACAATCGCCACAGCGCGGGTCCCCGCACAGAGGGCATTCCGTTCTTGCCCACCGTCTTTGCACGCGGCCGTGGCCGTCGACATGCGAAGCACAAGCACCGTACACATCTTCTCCGGTCGTGATCGCAGAAGAACATCACGGGCTGCGTCGTCCGTCGCCGCGAGGGCCAAGTCAACCACCAGTGACAAGTCCCGGGCCGCAAGCGCAGCCAGAGCATCCGCCGCCGCCGCCGGCCAGTAGCCCAATCGCCATGCAAGGGAGAGAAACCGGAGGATATCACCCGTGTTCGTATAGTCGCGGACGGATGTCCGCGTCTGACGGCCCGACAACAACAAGAGGCATGTGGCCTCCACGGCGGACTCGTTCAGAAGACCAGACGAGGACAGTATCTGCGGCTGCTCCTGCTGCTCGCCGCCTACGCTGGGCCTACGGGACGGCAGTGAAGACGCACTTTGACGCGCGGACCATGTAGTCCCAGCCCGCTGCCCGCTGCCCATCGCAGTGGCACAAACAGCCAAGGCCGACAGGCGTGATCCCATAGACCACGACTCCGGGTCCGTGACGGGCAAGACGATGACAGACAACAGACAGGCAACGACCTTGGCAGGTAGACAAACAACGGAAGAGTCCTTGTCACAGCGCAGAGCCGCACACAGTCCACGGCGAAAGACATCCATGACGTCACTTCGATCGGCTACAGGCCATACGAGCTCGCGCAACTTGAGAACCACAGCGTACGCGACGATGGGGTCTACCGGAACGCCCTCGTGGGGCGCAAGAAGACGCGCAGCGACATCGGTCGCATCACGTATCAGCGCTGACAACGTGGCCGTGGGGGGGGTTCCGCCGCCCGTCAGCAACTGTCGGCAACCATCAGCAACGAGCACGTCCAGCTTCTCTGCATCGGTGCCACAAGGCACAGAGGTGGTGGTCGGGTCACCAAGGCGAGCAGCGGTTGCTGATAATGGTACAGGCGTTGGTCCCGTCCGCTCAGGAACACTTCCATGGGAAGGAAAACTTCCATGGACCGTAGCTGATCGGGCATTTACGCCTGCCTCGGCATAGTCCCGTCCACCGACCGTTGTGTGGGTAGCCACAACAGGCCGGATGTCGTCTGGCGAACCCTCCTCGCCGTTGCCGTCTTGGAAGTCCATCAAGCAGTCTGGCGGTCACAACCAGGGCACCGACGGGACCGACGGGGAAGAGGATGAAAGGAGGGGAGCGGACTGGAGGAGCGGGAGGGCAGGGAAGGAAGGAAGCGGGCAGCAGCGGGTGGGGGGGGGGGAAGCACACGGGGGGCACCAGTTGTCGCAACGGCCCCCCCCCTGCGGGGAAGACGTGCACCGGTTGACAGCCAAACCCCGTCGACTTCTCCCCCACCCCACGCGCCCCCCACCACTCCCTTCTCCCCGTACCCCCCCGCACCCGCACCCGCCCGCCACCTCCCTCCCGCACGTCCTTTTCCCCACCACAGCGCATTCATGGGATTCGGGGGGGGCCCTACATGCCATCTGCACGGGGTTGGTTTTGTGAGTGGCCTACAGGCCACATACACGGGATTTGGGGGGGGGGTGGGTGGCCCGACAGGCCACCTTCACGGGGTTGGGATTGAGGGGGGCCCACAGGCGACCTGTACGGGATTCGGTGGGGGGCCCACAGGCGACCTACACGGGATTCGGGGGGGGCCGACATGCCACAAACACGGAATTCGAGGGAGGCCGACCGGCCACCTGCACGGGGTTGGGATTGAAGAGGGCCGACAGGCCACATACACGGGAATGGGGGGGGGACCGACAGGCCAGCTTCACGGGATTGGGGGGGGGGTGACAGGCCTCCGGCACAGGTTGGGATTCGGGGGGCGCCCGACAGGCCACATACACGGAATTCGGGGGGGGCCTACAGGCCACCTGCACGAAGTTGGGATTGAGGGGGGCCGACAGGCCACATACACGGGAATGGGGAGGTGGCCTAGAGGCCGCCTGCACGGGATTCGGGGTGGGGCGACAGGCCACCTGCACGGGGTTGGGATTGAGGGCGGCCGACAGGCCACCTACACGGGATTCGGGGGGGGCCTACAGGCCACCTGCACGGGGTTCAAATTGAGGGGGGCCCACAGGCGACCTACACGGGGTTGGGATTGAGGGGGGGGACAGGCCACAAACACAAGATTTTGGATTCGGCGGGGCCCTACAGGCCACCTGCACGGGGTTGGAATTGATGGGGGCCCACAGGCGACCTACATGGGGTTGGGATTGAGGGGGAGGACAGGCCACAAACACGGGATTCGGGGGGGGCCGACAGGTCACAAAACAGGGCATTCGGGGGGGGGCGACAGGCCACCTGCACAGGGTGGGGATTGAGTGGGGCAGACAGGCCACATAAACGGTATTCGGGGGGGGCCTACAGGCCACCTGCACAGGGTTGGGATTAAGGGGGGCCGACAGGCCACATACACGGGATTTAAGGGGGGGCCGGCAGGCCACAAACACGGGATTCGGGGGGGGCCTACAAGCCACCTGCACAGGGTTGGGATTGAGGGGGGCTGACAGGCCACATACACGGGATTTGAGGGGGGGCCGACAGGCCACCTGCACGGGATATGGGATTGTGGGTGGCCGACAGGCCACATACACGGGATTTGGGGGGGGGCCGACAGGCCACATACACGGGATTTGGGGGCGGGCCGACAGGCCACCTTCACGGCATTTGGGGGGGGCCCTACAGGCCATCTGCACGGGGTTGGGATTCGAGGGGGGCGTACCCACACCGCGCCGCTGTCCCCAGTAGCCGCCCACCGGCAGCAACCGCCCGTCTCCGGCACGTGCAACAGCCCCCTTCCCCGCGCGCGGCGACACTCCCCCCCGCCCCCCCCCCCCCCCCCCCCTGCTCCCCTATGCCCAACATGAGCGGGCTGTCGCCTGGTCGCCCTGACGACATTGCGGTGGATCCTGGGCGGCACCTTGCTGTCAGTTTTATCCGCACATTATCGGCAGATGGCAGCAAGGCTGTCCCGACCCCCTCATCATTTCCAGCCCCGAGGCCATGGTGTATCGACCCCGACGACAATTCCGCTGCTTGTGACCTTTCTCAGAGCCGCCTGTACGCCCTACTGCACAACCGACGCACGGTGGATCGCGTTGCAAAGGCTCGACTGGCTGTGGAAGCCACGGACCAGACGGTCAAGGTCGCCACAGAACGTACGGCGGACCTGGAACGCTTACGGGATGCACTCGGAGAGCTCGCCAAAGCTGCGGCTGCACATCTTGCGGCTCTTCGGACAGTCTCCAAAGGAGAGGCCGAGGCAAAGCGCTGTACGGACAGTGTACAAGTAGCGCGGACGGCCTTGAACAAGGCGGAAGCGAGCGTAACGGCATGTGGCAGAGCCGTCGTTGAAGCAGAGGAGCAGACACAAAGGACGGCCGAGGAGCTACGCATCGCGTCAGCGGCCTCGTCTAGGGCAGAGGAGGAGCTACGGGACGCGCAACCCACCCTCGCAGTGGCGGTGTGGCGTTTGTGGCCCTCGTTCCTCCTCCGGAGACAGCGGAGTGCTGGCCTACGTTGGGTCGTCAGCGGATCCTTGGTCGGCCGTCACGGGATGGCGGGACTTGCTGGCCGCCCGTTGTGGACTGACCAAGGGAGGCTGTTGTACCCCCCTGGACTTGGTGCCCTTGGATTTGACTGTTTTCTATGCATTTGTCTCTTCTCGATTTTCCTTGCGTATTTTCGTGCTTTTCGCCCTTTTTCTCCCATTGGGTTTTTCGGGCGGATTGCATCTGTGTGTGGGGGGTTTTCAATTGCTTTTCTTTCGAGGAATTACTGTTGGCGCGGGTGCCCCGGTGTGCTCCGGTGTAGGCCGGGTGCATGCTGGCACTTGGCCCGCTGGGGAGGGCGCCTGGGAGGTCACCTGGAAAGCTCTTTGGAGGGTTCTCAGGGGCTTGGCCCGGGGTCCCGACGAGGTCCCTCTTGTAAAACAACGTTGCTTTGGGTTTCTCCTTCCCCTTGGGCAAAAGCCTTTTACCTTTACCTCGGACCTTGAGGTGGGCAAGCGCGCGTGGGGTTCCCTGGCCCGTTTCTTCTAGTGGTTACCCGTGGTCCCTCTGGGGTGGATTGGGTTCCCTGTGGGCACGCGGTGGTCATAACGCTACATTAATGGTGGAGCAGCAGGGGAGGGGCAATCTATCTCCTGTATCAGGTTGCCTCTCTCCCTCTTTTGAAGCGGATCGCCGTGCTCTCGTGGTTCCTGTTCCTTCCTAGCGGGGCCTGACGGCCTGCTAGTCGAGTGCCGACGGCCAGCATGGCGGACCTACCCCCTGACGGTCGGGGCCGGGGCCGCGGTGCGCCATCGGACGTGTCCCAAGTTACGCCGGCGGGAGAAGGTGAAGGCTCAGGAGTTGGCTGTGGCCGTGGTCGCGGTGGGCCCTTGAGACATCCCCCGCCCCGTTCTCTTACTCCGCCCTTTGGTGGGCCTAGCCGTGGCTTACCAGCCCTGGGGCCAACTGATTTACGGTCTGTCCTAAACGACTTTCGAACGGACATTTTGGCCGAGGTGTCCCGGGCTGTGACTGCCAGCCAGGCGGCCAGCACTCCCACGGTCGTTGAGGATCAAGCGGGCCCACCAGGTGTCATCGGTGGCTCGCGCACAAGCAACAAGAGCAAGGGCCGTCGTGGTCGCCGTCCTCACCGTCGTGGCCCTTATTCGTCGTCGGATTCGGATTCTAAGTCATCTACATCATCGGCCACCGAAGGTGACCAGGACGAAAGTGAACACGTGGCTGCCAACGTCTCGGAAGGCCCCAAGGTAATCGCGGCAGCGGACGATCGCTTTGCCCGTGTTTTGGACTACAGCACGTATCGGCTGCGGAACCGGGAAACCAAATACGGCACGAAGGAGGCCAGTAAAATGGGGAGAACGGCCAAGAACATGAAACACTCTTTTGGGGGCTACCCCCCCTTCTCTGGCAAGGAGCCCCTGAATGTCTTCGCATGGCTACGCAAGTTCACCAAGGCCTGCGACGATAAAGGCGTGTCGGAGGGGATGGCCCTCTACGCGATGCCCCACTTTCTTTCGGGTGACGCGGAGACGCGGTACACGCGGGGCCCTCCCTGATTCCGCCAGTACGTCGGGTGGTTGCTCTATAACGACGTACCCCGAGGCCATCAATTGGTTTTTGGAGACCTACGCGGAGCCGCATACGCTGGCCCTGGCGCAAGACAAGTTTAGTCGGGCCGCGAAGGAGTCGGATGAGACCGTTGAGGCCTTCGATCTACGCCTACGAAGCCTCTCTAAGTCTCGTGGGAATATCCATTCCGAAAGGACTATGAAACAACAACTCATTCAAAGCCTACCGGAATTCCTGCGTACGGACGCCTTCGTCTACAACGACCCCGCCTGCACGTACCAAATGTTGTTTACCTACACGGCCGGCAAGTTCAAGGCGGCCAAGGATGTCATCGAGTTGGCCAAGGGGGGCTCCAAGGGGGAGGACGGGGGTCGAAGGACCTCATTTATCCCACAACCCCCTACGCCAGGGCGGCGGCTTTCTGCAATGGCCATCGGTGAGGTGAAGGCCACGGAGGCAACAGACAAGACGGCCAACCATCAGGCCGATGATAAGGCTACCCCCTCGTCTTGGGCCTACGAGCCCGCTACTCGTCGCTATCTGGCCAGCCGGACGCAAGAGGGACGTGGACCGCTGCGTTGCTACGTATGCTGGGAGGCAGGCCATATGGCCCACGAATGCTCCAAGCTATCGGAGGCCCAGCGGAAGAATGTGATCAGGGCCCGCGACGCGTTCCTGCAGTCTACACGGGGCCACAAGAAGATGAACGATGAGGCCAAGTACTGTGAGCAGCAAGACATCAACCGTCGGACTCGAACGGCGGTCGTACAGGCCCTCTGCGATGGGATTGAACAGTCGGACGAAGAGGAGGACGTCCGTCGGTCGGCCAAGTCTCTACGGGCCATGTCGGCTGGACCCCCTCCGCCTTCGGGGGAAGCGTAACGGGGAGTGGGCCCTCACCTACTCCCCGTTCAAGGGATAGAACCTGCACGCCTACGATGATTGCATGTACTACTACGCCTTGTTCTACTGTACTCCATTGCGGGGCCCCTGCTTTTGGGCCCAAGGAGTGCAACCCAGGGAGACCCTATGCGTTTAAAGGGACCCTCCTGGTACTACGAAAGAGAAACTTCGAAATCAACGTGGCCATCCAGTTGACGGCGCAACACCCGGCGAGGCCAACGAAGGCGGTCTTGAACACCGGAGCCGGCCCAAGCGTCATTAGGGAGGACTTCTTGCCTAAGGACTGGGGACGCTACGCCTATAGGCCCCCGAAGTCAACGCGGGTCTGTGACGCATCGGGACAGCTTCTACGAGCCCTTGCCGTACTGGAGGTGGCCGTCCTAGCTGGGAGAAAGGCCAAAGTGTTCACCCTCGTGATCGTCAAGGCCCTCTCCGCTCCGGTTATCTTGGGGATGGACTTCCAGAAGCAGTACGTCAGGGCCATCTACCCGGGAACGGAGGCCGTGCGTTGGAATGACGGGGCCCTTACTGAGGCCATCAGGGTATGGGAGGGCAAGGACCTGCCGGCCCCCAACAAGCATGCCAACTCTCCGCGGATTGACCCGGCGGCCCTGTGCCTCTCCAAGTCCGTTACAATTGAGCCCTACTCGATTCAGGCCGTCTACGGTCGATGCGGGACTACTGGGCGGTGACTGTTGTGGGAGAGACCTGTTAAGATGGCCGAGAAGGGCGTCTTGTTGCACAACGCGCTGGCCAACGTCAAGACCCGGCGGGACTTTAAGTTCTTCCTCACCAACATCACCAGCCGGCCTGTTCATCTCCCCAAGGGGTATGCGGTTGGCCTCGTTGAGCCCTACGATGGGCCTGTCTACAAGACCTACGAAGGGCCGTGCTCGCCCCCTGGCGAAGGGGCCGCCCCAGTCGGGACGCTGGCTGAAGGTCCAAGAGTCGAAGCCGGTGAAGCGCAAGGGCCCAAATTGAACTCAGGGCAGGCCAACGACGCTTCACATACGAACAGTGAAGCGGAGGCTCGAAATCAAGACGGCCCTAAGATGCCGCGGATTGCCTACGAGTTGATGCCACCCGAATTGCACGAGGCCGCACGAGATTTGGTGGCCCGCTACGGGGGATAATGGGATGGCCGGCTAGGCCGTATGGACATCACGCCCCATCGTATAACGTTGACGCCGGGGGCCAAGCCAGTACGGTCGCAGCCCTACCGGACGGGACTTTACCACCGCCAGTTGATAGCGAAGCAGGTGGCCAAGCAGCTCAAGTTGGAGGTTATAGAGCCCTCGCAGGCCGAGTGGTCCTTCCCGGTGGTCATCGTGCCAAAATCCGACTGCTCTCCGAGGCTTTGCGTGGACTACAGGCGGCTCAACGATATGACGGTCAAAGATACCTACCCCCTCCCACGGATGGACGACTGCATTGACTTCCTGGGGGAGGCCACCGTCTTTTCAATGTTGGACTGCAATATGGGCTACTGGCAGATCCCTGAGGCCGTCGAGGACCAAGACAAGACGACGTTCACCTGCCATGAGGGGACCTACAAATACGTACGGCTTCCATTTGGCCTGACCAACGCACCTGCTACCTTTCAAAGTGCCATCGACATGCTACTTGCGGGCCTCAAGTGGAAGACGGTGCTGGTTTACCTGGACGATGTTGTTGTTTTTTCCCGGACGGCCCAAGAGCACCTGGGCCACCTCTATGAGGTCTTCTCC
The DNA here is from genome assembly GCA_009829735.1 of Pyropia yezoensis. Lineage (NCBI taxonomy): Eukaryota > Rhodophyta > Bangiophyceae > Bangiales > Bangiaceae > Pyropia > Pyropia yezoensis. The sequence goes on from CM020618.1 coordinate 29,893,592, forward strand.
CTGTTAGCCAAGGCCGGCGTATCCCTGAAGGCCAGCTAGTGCTTCCTCTTTCAAGAGGAGGTCGAGTACTTAGGCCTTATTGTCGGCAAGGGGCAGGTCCGAGTGAACGAGAAGAATCTCGTGGGCCTTAGGCACGCGGAGCCGCCCAAGACAAAGAAGGGCCTGCGCAGCTTCCAAGGCATGTGTAATGTCTATAGGAGGTTTGTGAAGGACTACGCGGAGGTGGCTTGGCCTTTGACGGCCCTCACCAGTACGAAGATCTCCGACCCGCTGCCCGAGTTGACGAAGGAGCAGCTGAGGGCCTTCGAGGACCTCAAGTGGAGGCTGACCCACACACCCATTTTGGCCCTCCTGCGACGAAAGGGGCAGTGCACGGTCGACACGGACGCCAGTGCTACCCAAGTTGGCTGTGCCCTTCTCCAAGAGCAGCCAGAGGGTGGCCTCAAGCCTGTTGGGTACTGGAGTCGGCCCCTGTCGCAGGCCGAGAGGAACTACAGTACCACAGAGCGCGAATGTCAAGCCGTGGTGTGGGCCCTCTTCCTCCTGCGGCCCTACCTTTTGGGCACACGCTTCATCGTGAGGACGGACCACACAGCCCTCAAGTGGATGCTTCACATGGACGGAGCACATGGGCGGTTGGCCCAGTGGCGGCTACGGTTGGCCGAGTTTGACTACATCGTGGAGACGCGGGCCGGCGCGGCCCATCATGCAGCTGACACCATGTCAAGGCTCAAGACGACGGGGGTCGACACGAAGCCCATCCCGGAGGAAATCCCCTGTCTACTCACGTTGACCCACTTCGCTCGTGGCTGGGTGGCCCCCTATCCCAAGACGAACAAGGGCTTCCCCCCCCTCACTGTGGAACGTCTTATTAGGGCCCAATCTACGGACGCACGCTGCGTCGAGATCCGGGCCGAGATGGACAACAATACCCACTCAAGGTTTGGGGAGAGTCCCGACGGCCCACTCGTGCGGCTGAGCCCCCTTGACACGGCCGTCCAAGTGTACGTGTCCGAGGGCCTACGCCAAGAGATCCTGACGCTGGAGCACGACCCGGCCCACGCCGGCCACCCGGGGGTAAATAAAATGTACACCTCCATGCGGCGGGCCTACTATTGGGAGTCTATGGTGGCCGATGTCTACACCTTGGTGGCCAACTGCAACGCCTGTGCCAAGGGCAAGGTGAGGGGCCGAAGACGGACCGCTCCCCTCCGCCTATTTCCTGCGTCGGAGCCCTTCACGGACGTATGCTTGGACTTGCTCGGCCCCTTCCCCGTGTCGGCCAGCGGTAATTGATTCCTGTTGTTCATCGTTGACCGCTTCTCGAAGCTGACTCGCGTGGTCCCAATCCCGAGGGAGGACGCGGAAACGGTGGTCTCGGCGTTTTGTGACACGTGGGTGGCCTCTTACGGCCCACCGGACACCCTCTTGACGGACAATGGGCCGCAGCTAGCCTCCGCCTTCTTCCGCGGGTTTTGTGGGATGCTGGGCATCCGCCACCTCACCTCGACGACCTACCATCCGCAGACGCAGGGCCAGGTGGAACGCTACATCCGAACTATCGTGGCGCAGTTGAAGGCCTACGTATCGGAACATCAAGAGTCGTGGGACGACCTAGTCTCTGTCCTTACGTTGGCCTACAACTCACGGCCGCAGCAGAGTACAGGTGTGGCCCCCCTCGAGTTTGTGGTACCAGAGCGGGTCCGCAACCTCTCCCTCGAGCGAATGCCGGCCACGCCCTACCCCAAGGAGGTACCCAAGACGGCTCGGGCGGCCCGCGAGTAGCATCGGGCCCACCTACGTAATCTGGTCCATTGGGTACGCAAGGCTTTGGCGTCCGCCCAACGAAGATACAAGCGGGCCTACGACAAACGGGTCAGGCCGGTGAACAAGACCCTCCGGGTGGGGGATTGGGCCTACATTGATGCCAACATCCAGAACCCCAAGGAGCTGGACGAGACGGTCCTGGGGCCCTACCAGATTGTGGGACGCGACGACCACACCTTTACGGTCATGATGAATGGCCATCCGGAGCGGGTTAGTGGAAACAACGTGGCCCGCGCCCCTACCCCCACGCACCAAGCAGAATCTTTGACCATCGTACGGGGGCCGCAAGGCGTGGAGGTGCCGTGGGACCATCGGGAAACAGGCCACCAATTTACCTGGGAGCGCTTCGTGGACCACACGTATGACGTGGAGGGCAAGCTGTCGCTGCTTGTACGCTGGTGGGGCTACGCGGCCGAGGAGGACACTTGGGAGCCGCACGACGGTCTGGACGAGCGCAAGGTGGCCGAGTACTGTCGCAGGGTGGGCGTCTCTGTGCCCCCAACGTCCGCCGAGATCAGGGCGCTATGGGGCCCCCCCCAAGACCTTTGTGACCCAGACGTGGAGCTGGAGGAGGGCCCCGTGGTGGATGACTACGTGGGCCTGGTGGAGGCGCTCACGCTGGACCAGGGCCCCCCGTGGGCCTGACGTGTCTCCTCCCCTCTCGGCCTGGTCATCCTCTACGAAGTCAACATTGCGGCCCAACACGGTGGTCAGGGGTTCGAGTCCCCCATGTTGTACACGTTATCCATGGGGATATTTTCCGTGACACGAGGCAAGACGATGAAATTTCAAGCGGAGAGCGGAAAGAGAGCCTACCACTTGACACGTGGCAGTTGACACGTGGCCGTTCTCACGCCCATCCTCTTCCCCGTGGTCGGAATCGACCTAGTTTTGTCTTCTTCCCGCGCGGTAAGACCGGATTGAAGACGCTGCAAGATTGTCGGATCAAGATTTGAGTTTATATGGGCTTGCAACACCCATGTCATGTCGGGTGCTTACACCTAATCATGCTCACCTACTTCCCCCCCATCACTTCCCTCGACGGCCGGCGGCGGGAGAGGTGGAACGGCAGCAGTGTGATTAGCGGGCGGGTTGACCATCATCCCCTCCTCCTGGTCCCCCACCATCTCTCGGGCCTCCATCACGTCCCTACTGTACCGCAGCGGGGAAGCGGGCATCTGGGCCATCACGACCGTAGCCAACATCAACCTGGCCGCCTTGGTGCAGCCCAGCTCCGCTTCATGATGCACCACCGTGATGGCCTCGCTGCGATCGTCGGCCCCCGGGACGTAGGCGTCATTCATGGCCACCATCTGCTTGCGGAAAGAGTTTCCGCGACTGCCACCGTCAATGGCCAACATGGTACGGTGGGCCAACGTCGAGGTAGTCCACCCGCGACCGCGCTCCCGCTCCCACGCTTGGGCCCATCCCGCCATGTCGTGCTCGTCGGCCGGTAGGGCACCCACCGCCGACTCGTACGGGACCGCCTCCTGCCCCTCCGCCTCCACCGGGCCCTCCATGTCGACGTCAAGGCCCACAACAAGAAGGTGGACGATGTCGGCCAAGCACCCGACGAGGGGGTAGCCGACAACAAGGTGACAGGGGAAGAGGGGCGCTGACGAGATGGCCGACAAGGGGACAGGAGCGGTGAAGGGGGAGTTCCCCCCTGGAGGTGGTGGTTGGCCGACGACATGGACCGGCAGACCCACGCTCCCCCACCGATGGCCCTCTTATCCCTGCTACCTGGTCCCTCACCTTCGCCCCCTGTGGCCTTCGCTCCCCTCCGGCACACTTAGTGTGGCCCGGGCGTACTCCTTCTGCACCCCCTGTTGCTAGCGGACGGCCCACCGACACGTCACGGCCTCCATCGTGTGGTCCTGCGACTACGTGGGCCGAGTGACACGCAACGTTCACGCCCGGTCCACGTCATGGTTGGGCGTGAACGGCCACCCTCTCCTCACTGTCTCTCGAGGCCCCCGAACCTGACCTGTGTGTGCGGCCGGCGGGGACGCTCGGCCTTGGCGAAGGGGCCGTGTGGCGTTTGTGGCCCTCGTTCCTCCTCCGGAGACAGCGGAGTGCTGGCCTACGTTGGGGCGTCAGCGGATCCTTGGTCGGCCGTCACGGGATGGCGGGCCTTGCTGGCCGCCCGTTGTGGACTGACCAAGGGAGGCGGTTGTACCCCCCTGGACTTGGTGCCCTTGGATTTGACTGTTTTCTATGCATTTGTCTCTTCTCGATTTTCCTTGCGTATTTTCGTGCTTTTCGCCCTTTTTCTCCCATTGGGTTTTTCGGGCGGATTGCATCTGTGTGTGGGGGGTTTTCAATTGCTTTTCTTTCGAGGAATTATTGTTGGCGCGGGTGCCCCGGTGCGCTCCGGTGTAGGCCGGGTGCATGCTGGCACTTGGCCCGCTGGGGAGGGCGCCTGGGAGGTCACCTGGAAAGCTCTTTGGAGGGTTCTCAGGGGCTTGGCCCGGGGTCCCGACGAGGTCCCTCTTGTAAAACAACGTTGCTTTGGGTTTCTCCTTCCCCTTGGGCAAAAGCCTTTTACCTTTACCTCGGACCTTGAGGTGGGCAAGCGCGCGTGGGGTTCCCTGGCCCGTTTCTTCTAGTGGTTACCCGTGGTCCCTCTGGGGTGGATTGGGTTCCCTGTGGGCACGCGGTGGTCATAACGCTACAGGCGGTAGACCGACACGAGGCGGCCAGAGAACATGCCGAGGCGTCCAGTCTGGCAGCCTCCGAGGCGGCGCGCACCGTTGCCGAGACCAGCAGTGCCGCAACAGGGGCTCGTACGCTGGCCGAGGGGACCGCCCGGGAGTTGGAACGGGCACAGGCTCGTCTGGTAGAGGCCACGTCGGATCTCGCCGCGTTGCGAATGCGCGGTCTCGACTCCTCTCACGAGAGTGAGGAGGAAATAGCGGCGGTCGCGGCCCGGGGCGTGCGCGGGGTGGACGGCGATAAGCATGCACGCCCTTCAGGTCAGCCCCGCAAACTTCGTCGTGTGTAGTAGGGCCCCGTTGGACTGGTGCACTGCCGGGAGCGGTTGCCTGCCACAACGACCATTGTAGGGGGTGTGCGTTTTGTAAGAAAGACAGGATTGGTACGTGTCGACCCTGCCATCAGGAGACCGAGTAGGAGACCAAGCAGGAGGCCGAGCGCTGTCGCACTGACGACATGGGAACAGTCGCTTCGCGGGGCGGTTCACAGGCGACCGGGCGCCGCGCGGGGACGTGGGCCCACGGCCGAGCAATGGGCAGCTGGTGGGCAAAAACATACAGTCGTGGGCCGTAGGACGCGACGGCTTTTGCTTTACAGACTGAGTGGGTTTTTCGAGGGCGCCAACAGTGTCCGGCCCCATGGAACAAGGGACGAAGCGTCCCGCGCCTGTGGGGTGTGAGGGGGTAGGGGTGTGAATCGTGTGAGAATAGACGCAAGTGCACAACGTGCCTGGCTGCTTTTTTGCCTCTTGGGCTGACCGCCCTTTCGCGAGGCCCCTCAATATTCGGTCTTCACATAGCCATGCGTCATTCCAGCACCACATCACTGCCGCTCCCGTTCATACATCAGTACCACACCCTGCCGCACATTTACCTCATGCCCGTCGGAGCCGCGGTGCCCGCCCCCCAGCGCCCGCAACTGATACAGGGACTCAGGCGCAGGCACGAGTACCAGCGCTCGTGGCGCTATCACCACCCCGCCGCTACAGTCGCCGCCGCCCACTCCACTCCAGGTATAACAGTGACTTTACCCCAACCGTCTGCCTCTCACATAGAAAAACGATCCCCCCGCTCCCCCATCCATACATCAACCCTCCCGCCATCGCCACAAATGCCCTCCTCACCAATAGAGGCAAGCACCACCCCTTGAAATCCTCTCTCTCCCCGCGCCCCGACACGCCACCGCCTTCACGACACCCCGCAGCCCAAACACCAACCCCGCAGTCGCCACCCACTGGCCCCCACCACACAGACAGCGTCACTATCGTCCCCCCGCCCTCCCCCTGTACACAATTCCCACGGACGCCTGCCCCCCTTCCCCCTCCTACCCCGAATACCGGCACCACTCCTGGCCTCTTCTACAAACGTAGTCACAGCTGCCTGTGGCCCACCCCCCCCTCCCCTCCTAACCAAAACGTCGACGCGGGCGCCTGCGCCCCGCGGCCCCCTTCCAAAATCACCGTTGCTGGTACCGCCCCCTTCAAAAACCTCATAACTGCAGCAGCGTGGGGCCTGCCAGCAGTCGCGGCTGCCCTGGCGGCCGTCGTGGCCGTCCTCTCGGCCTCGGTCAGGACGGTCGCCGCTTCCGCAGACGACGCGGTAGGGCCGACGCCACTGGCACCGTCGCGGGCACCGCCGCCACCGTGTCGATAGCGCCGACGCCACCGGCGCCGTCACGGGCACCACCGCCGCCGTGTCAGCCGCAGCGGCCTACAACACGGCCACAACAACAGCCGGGGTGGCCGCCACAACCGCCCTCGGCCGCCGGGCTGTCTGCTACAGCAGCCGGCGCCACCGGCAACATTGCAGGCGCCGCCGCCGCCACCATCGCCGCCGCCGTCGCCCTCCCCCCCCCCCTCCAGTCGTCGTGACCGTCCTTGTCGTCCTCGTCGCCGTGGCGGTCCTCGTCGCGGAACCGTTGACACCAACGCCGCCGCCGTCGCCGCTGCCGTCGCCGCCGCCGCCGCCGCCGCCGCTGCCGCTGCCGGTGAGGCGCCGCCGCCGCCACCGCCACCGCAACCGCGGCCGTCGCCACCAACGCTGCTACCGCCGCGCCCATCATCACTTAACGTGCGCGCGCCCATTGAGGGGTCGATTAGAGGTCTAATCACCTATTGTGCTTCCAATGGGCGAATGGTGGGTCCCGCAACTGAGTCATTTTGTTGTCATTGAGAGGTGGGTTTAATGACCTTTCACAGGGGTAGGCTCAATGAACAGTCTGAGAGGGGGCCCGTCAGAGAGTTCCGAGAGCGACCCCCCGCGCAGAATTAATTCCGTCAAAGACCAAGCCACGGCCTGCTGAGCAGTGGCGCCGCACCGCCCGCGTCCTGCGGGCCGTTTTGAGGGGCTGTGAGTGCCAGTCTCTTCGTGGCAGGAGAGTGCGGGGGGGGGGGCACGTCCACGCCGTGGTTGGTGCGGCGTCACGCAGCGCCTTAGCAAAGCGTTGCTGACAACGGGAAAGAAGAGGGGGGGACCGCCAACTGCGCAGGCTCAACGGCCACCAGCCCTCCGCAAGCACTTCGACTTGGTCGTGGGGCGGACGGCTCGTCGGCTCAAGGAGCGTGGGGCGTGGACGGCGAGGGAGCGTGGGACAGCGAGGAGGACTCGGGCAGGGACGACGACAAGGATGGGGACGAGGAGGGAGGCGGTAACGGAAGGGTAAGTGAAAGGGCGACGGGGTGAAGATGGCCGAGGACGTTGCAGCAAGGGATGTCGTGGGGGGAAGGGAGAAGGGGGGTGTGCGGGGACAAGAGGGGTTCTGCCGGCGGCCGCGGTGGGGGCCGTGTGGAAGGGTGGGTGGGTCTTTATTGGTGGGGCGTCTGCGGCCGAGGTGACGGGGGTGGCACGAAAGGCGGCTGGAGCAGCTGCCAACGCTGCTGCCCCATCGTTGTTCGTTGAGTCTGCGCCATCTGCCGCTCATGCTCCGCCGCTGCTTGCGGCTACGGATGTTTGTTCACCTATCGGTACGGCAGACGCTGATGTGGTCATGCCATTAATACCTCCGCAGAGGCACAGCGCCCGGAGTGGTGGATGGACATGGAGACAGGTACGTAAGTGGGGGGGGCAAGGGTCGGGTGCGGAACGACTTCCGACGGGCACGCCGTATGCGGCAGAGAGTTTTTGTTGGCGCTTGCGGCAGAGGGGAGGGAAGCATGGAGGGGCGGGTTCTGCATGGACCACAGCATGGCAAGACTGGCGTTTGTGACGGTGGATGCGAGGTTGGACCCGTGGATGGAGGCGCCGCGCGTGTAGCTTGCTGGTCGACAGTGCCCCCACCTCCGCGCAGCCGCCTGGTTTTCGCAAGGCGTACATACATGCTGCTAGCGGCGGAGCGGCGGTAGGGACCTTGGAGACTGGAGCCTCACCGTAGGTGAGGGTGTGCTGGATAGGATATCAAAAAGAATGTCCGTGGCCATGAAACATCTGCACGTTTCGAAAAACGTGACCATTCAAAAAAACCGGTGCCAATGGACCGCGCTCTCAGGGCACCATTAGGGCACCCCTCGTAATGGGACCAAGGGATCCCAAAAAGGCATGCCTCATAATGGTTCCATTGGATGGGGGCCTCAATGGTGTGGCGCACGTTACTAACGATGGCTACCATCGTCGACACTGACCGTCGCGCCGGCCCCGCCCCCCGTGCCGTGGCCCTCCCCATCCATCGTGCCCCCTCCCGCAGTCCCAGTTAATGAGCGCGCTGGCAGCAGGTTCCTGAAAGGGATAGGCCAACGCTCATGCGGGGCCCATTCCACCGGGGCATCTGTAGGCGCACCTGATTGGCCGAGGCCCGTGGCCCGAAGCTTCTCGGAGGACTGAGAAAAGAATGCTCGATGTATCTTCTTTGGGCAACGGACCATAGTGGACCCCACCCCACTACCGGCCCAACGTGGAGGTCCTTCGGTCGCCGCCCGCCAAAGCAACGAAAAATACAACAACTTGTGACGGACTCGGCCGTGACCCCGCGTCCTCCGCCCACCACCGTTGTCACGGCCGCCGCTCTGGCCAGTACCGTGCATGCACCCCACACGACCGTGATCGGCGCCGCGTTGCCTCCTTCGCCGTCGTCGACACTTCCTACGTGGTCGTGAGCGGCACCGCCCTTGCCTTGGCCTCTTTGCCGTCGTTGACACTCCGCGCGTGGTCGTGATCGGCGCCGTCTTTGCCTCTTCGCCGTCGAGTCGCTGAGGACGACGCACCTGTCACGAGCGGGTGAGGAGGTGGTTGTCGCGACTGTCGTGACGGCGGGAAGAGGGGGGGGGGGGGGGGGGGGGGGGGGGGGGGGGGTGCTCACCATGGACGGGAGCAGGAACGCGGTGACTGTGGGCGACGCCTCGCAGCAAAGCGGCCAAACTTCTTCGTGACCGACCGACGACCTCGCGTTACACGCGGTTCCCGTGGTGTGTGACGCCGCCAAGATGGCCGTTGATGAGTGGCGTACGCGGACTGTATCTCTTCGACGGGATTCGAACTCCCCACGTGCGGCCACCGCAAGCACCTTTGTGTTGACGGACGACGTGCGGCACCGCCTGGACGTGATGATCCACGCGTCTTTGCGTCGTATCTGTACCCCGTCACACTCCGGACTAACAGGCGGTAAGCGCACCCGCGCGGGTGGTGGTAGCCTGGCCGGTGTTGGTGTCGCCCCCAGTGCCAGCCATATGGCTACAGGTGTCGAGGACACCGCTCCTCCTTTCGGCGTGACGGCCGACGGTGCGCGTGGGGTGGGCGCGTCTGCAGCTGATGATGATGGGAATGGTGGGGAGGGCGGAAAGAGGCCGAAGAACTTTCGGCGCAAGCACCGCACTCTCCGCAAGCGACACGCCATCCTTCGTCTTTTGAACGCAGAGGTGCGTGAACTGCAGGAACTTACCCTGCAGCAGACCGTCACACTGTCAGAGATGTCGCGGCGGCTCAACCCCACAGGATCTGGGGGCGGCACTGTCCCAGCTGGCGGACCCGCAGCCGTATACCTACAGGTTCCACCACCCGTCGGTGTTCACGGCGTTGGTGGTGGTGTGTCTGTCCACGGTGGCTTCCGGAAGGGCTGAAGGACGTACTTCGGATGTGTAACGAGCTGTTGACCCGAAATGTGCGTGCACGGGAGCTGTTACATAATGCCGGAAACCCCGCTGGCGCCAAGCCCCCGCCCGTGGAGCACGGTGGTGTGGAGGACGTACGCAATTCGATTGCAGCAGAGGTGCGGCGAATTGACGCGGAAGACCCTGTGGAAGATGAGGACGGAGGGGACCACGATTCTGCCGAGGACGTGGACCGAGGGGACTACGCTTGATAATGGGGCTTTTATTGGTATGTTTACTCGTACCAGCAGCGGGGTCCTTCGTGTTTTAGTAGTCAGCGCTTGCACGTTGCGAGAACAGACCTGTCGTCCTGGAATTCTTATCACCACGAACAGCGGGGTCCTGCGTGTGTTTGTAGGCAGCGCTTGCACGTTGCAAGAAAAGACCTATCTTCCTGGAATTCTTATTGTCGTTAACGCACGGCTGCCCTCGCGCCCCTCCTCCGCCGCCCATGTCCTCACGTGACGGCCCGCATCGGTCTATGTTATTGACGTAGCAGAGGTAGGGTGGCGGTGGAGCCGCATGTGTCGTCAATGGCAGTGTTTTTATTCCTTCAGTAGCGATGTATTGGAACAGAAACAACTGCAGATGTGTGCAAGCGCGTATCCGTTGTACAAGACGGACGCCCCAACAGGCCTACGCAATGAGGAGAGATGTACAGTTCGAAACCGCACGGGAAGGTCAGCGGAGGGCGCGTACATCACGGGCATGCCGGGTCGGCGGGAGAACGTAACCACCGCGGGTGTAGACCGTACAGGCGAGTGTCAACAACCCCATGGGCTGGAGCGATGCACCCCAGCGCCGCCTACATCGCCGGACCACCAGGTGAGCCACCACGCGTACCACCGTATTGGTGTGAGTCGTCGCGCATAGTGCTCAGACGACGGTGAGCCGGCCGAACGAAGCGTCCATGCGACGGGCCCCCGGCTGACCCCCCATTCGGCGCTCTGCCCCGCTCATTCACCCGAGCCGCCTCCCGTGCCGCCCTGCACGCCGCGTCGTGAAGCGCAAGTCCCCGGCGCGACCAGAACCGCATCGCACAGCAGCGGCACGCACTCTTAACGGGGGGGATTCCACTCGACCACGATTGAGACCTTTTTTGGGATCTCTTGCTCATGCTTGTCCGCGACTGTCCGGCGGGGAGAGCAAATTCCGGGGCAGGTCCCGTCCACACGGGGGAGTTACGGCACGTGTCGCATGCGGTGTGTGGTGTACCACGGCGATCACGCACACCGGCCTCGTGGACCGAAGGGGGGGTGGGTGCACGCACACCGGCTTCGTCGGCCGGGCGGAGTGTAAGTACACGGGGCACGTGCTCGTCTACTCCGCCACACTCTCGGGGGCGTCGCTCTGCACGCCCATCACCCAACGGTGCCTGATCGCCGTGCGACCGACCAAACGACGCCAGCGGGGGAACTCGTCCCGCGGACGGTGCACGCGGGGGGGGTGACGGTGATACTTGGCCACCATGCTCGCGGTGATGGGGCCCCGACGCCAGGGCCCTCATCGCGGAAGCCACCAAGTCCGCATGCGTCGGTTGCGGGGGTGGTAGCGGTGGACGCCCCCCGATATCCACTTGGTCGTGCTCGGTCGGCCGACAGCTCGCACTGATGCCCGAGGCCATCCCATATCCGCTCTCCAGCACATCCTCGCACTTCACAACAGCGGCTCTACCGCCGCCAGAACTCGAGGAAGGGTGGTCAGCCTGCTCAACGGCAGCTCCCACACCAGCATTATACACCCGAGCATCGGGGGACAAAGGCACCACAGGCGCACCAGCTCCACCGTCATCACCATACACACTTCGACCACTGCCTGCAGGGTCGAGAGCACCCCCGCCGGCACCGTCGACAGGGCCGCAATCGGTATTGTCCCCAGTCGGAGAAAGGGATGGTGCCTCACTAGCTCCGACAGAGGTCCCGTCGGCAATGGTTCCGGCGGCGACGGCGTTCATGAGGGCGCCCCGACGAGCATGCCGTCGGAGTGTCGCCAGGGACCGGCGAGCAAGTGCATCCCCCCCGTCACCGCCACCATCACCGCTTCGCCCATCACCCTCGCCGGCAGCCATGGCGATACGCCGGTGGTAGAGGTGGAGCGGGGGCACGGCCCCGCGAAAGGTGGTCTGTAGCCGGCGCGCGTACGGGTGAGGGAGGTAGGGTTCGCGGGGGACAACGTCCAAATAGGAGCGGGGGGGAGGGGGGGGGGGGGGGGGGGGGGGGGGGGGGGGAGGCGGGATGGAAAAGAGGCGGACCGCAGCGGGAAGGCGGGGAGGAAAGAAGTGGGCAGCAGCGGGTGGGGGGGAGGGGAAGCACACGGGGGGCACCGGGTGTCGCAACGGCCCCCCCCCTGCGGTGAAGACGTGCACCGGTTGAGAGCCAAACCCCGTCTGCTTCTCCCCCACCCCACGCGCCCCAAACCCCTCCCCTCCACCCCCCCGCACGCGCCCGCCCGCCACCTCCCTCCCGCACGCCCTCTTGCGCGATCCGATCCGTTACCGTCGCCCAGACACGGTCGATCCACCGCCAGATGAAAGCAGGCTTAAGGAGGGGGTCGAGGAGGGGGGGCGAGAGGAGGGGTGGGAGGGTGGGGAAATCGACGGACGACAGCGAGGGGCCCGGGTGGGGGGTGGCGAGGGGGGGACGACGTCTACGGGGGGCAATAGCGCAGTGCTCATTAAATATCCCGGGATCCGCAGCCAGGCCATTTCCAGTGCGCGGGGCTTGATTTGAGCGTGATTAGTAGCCCCTGTGCCCCCCCACCCCCCCCCCCCCCCCCCCCCCCCCCCACAGCACACCCAGTTGTAGTGCTTCCTGAAAAAAATGGATGTTGACGGTACGTGAACGTAATGAAAATCGCTGTCTGGACCAATGGATCCCACCTCTCACGTCCCTTCAACATCCACGTTTTACGGGAAGCACAGTGAGGGCGGACATAGCATATTCGACAGAGATGGAGCCCCCTCTTGCACCCCTCGATGACGACGTCATCCGCGGCGCTGTAAATCGCCAAGTTTGTAGTGTTTCATGTTTTTCCAATGAGAAGCCTCAGTTCCATCGACCCTCCAACCAGGTGGCAAGAACCCTATGTCCGCTCCCTGCGGGTCTTAACTAGGTGTGACAGGCACTGGAAATGTTGATTTCTTACATGGTATGAGTAGACACCGCCCTTGACACGTAAGTGGCCTATTTCCGACGCAACGGTCCCCGCCAGCGGCGTCTGCGTTCCGTTGTCGCACATGGCATGGCGTGGCGCAGAGTGCACACACGCGTAGCTGCCAGCTGCATAAAGGCAGTGCAGCTTCAACAGGACGAGTGCGGACGACTTCGACGTGCAAACGTCCGTAATCGAGCCGCTGCAGCGCCCCAGGGCCTCTCTGAAACGGAAGCGTCTCGGCTGCCGGGTTCCTACGTTTCACGCAGCTGCGCAGGCGGGGGCCGTTACGACACCTGGTGCCCCCGCGTGCTCCCCCCCCCGCCGCCGCCACTTTGCTTTCCCACCCTCCCCCCCCCTCCCCCCCCCCCCCCGAATCCCGTGAAGGCGGCCTGTCGGCCCCCCACAATCCCAACCCCGTGCAGGTGGCCTGTCAACCCCCCCCGATTCCCGTGTATGTGGCCTGTCGCCCCCCCCGCACCACCGAATCCCGTGCTGGTGCCCTGTCCCCCACCCCCGAATCCCGTAAAGATGGCCTGGCGCCCCCTCTCAATCCCAACCCCGTGCAGGTGGCCTGTCACCCCCACCCCCCGAATCCGGTGTAAGTGGCCTGTCGCCCCCCTCCCCCCCCCCCCCCGCATCCCTTAAAGCCTGTCAACCCCCCCCGACTCCCGTGTATGTGGCCTGTCGCCCCCACCCACCACCGATTCCCGTGAAGGTGGCCTAGATAAACATGCGGGTAAGCCAGCTATGCAAAAAATCACACAAGATTCTTATTGACGGCGGCCCATCGAAATGTGCTTGGGCTCCTCGACCGCCGGCGACGCCCAGGCTCACCGACTGGCCACGTGCACTACACACAATTCGAACCGTAACCCCGCTCACATGCCACCTAAATACAGTGGAGCGGGCTCGTCGGCAGGTCGCGGACATTGGATATGAATATATATGGGCCCCCCCCGGCCAAGACAAATTTGCATTGCACGCAGACCGGCAGGGGCTCTGTCGAAGGCGCTGCCAACCGCAGTCGCGCGGACTGCTTTTACCCCCCGTCGCGCCTGTGGTATAAAACTCGATCCTCTCAGACACGTGTCAATATCCCTCGGGGGAAAGGGACAGGTAACACAGAAAGGGGAACTACGAGAATGGTATGCCTGTTGCCTCACGTGCCTGCTCGCAGAGCAAACAGATACGCACGGTAGTGCACACGGGGAAGAGGAAAGCAAACGCGCAGTTGTCTTTTTCCTGAGGGCGCGGGCCAAGGGCGCCTCGCTGTCCCTCTTAACGTGCATCTGGGGGAGCCTCGGCACGTTGGCCAGGTAGCCCCCCCCATAACCCCGAGTGGCCCCGACCCGAGTCTAACCTCGTCAGGTCGGGGGCCACTATCACTACTAATTCTATTCCCACTCACTAATCTCACACTCAAATTCTCTCAAATCAAGTCCCTCACAAGTATGCAAAAACCCATCAGCAATCCCTCTCTCACGTGTGGATAGCGTAGTCCACCGCATCCCAGTGCCGGGCACGGGCCACGGCCGCCAACCATCACCACACGGCGGGCGTGTTCTGGCACCTGGTGCCCTCTGGTTGTAGTCCCGGGTCGGCGCCAAGTCGGGGCCAGGGATGCTACAGCGCCTACTGTTTTACCTCCCTGGACACCCGTTGTGTGGGGCAGCTCCCATCATCCCCTGCCACTGCCTTCCCTGTTCCCCCTCCCCTCCCACCACCTCCCGTCCCCACACGCCGGCACACGTGCTCGTGAATTCTCTTTGCCTTTCCAGCGCGAGTGTGTCGTGCTGCTTCCCCTTACAAGGGGGGCCGTAGAACCCACACACTCTCGCCCGCCCTCATGGAGAAGACTCAACCAGGGGTGTCTGGGCGTTGTCATGTGGTGCTCCTGGTGCCAGAAACGGTGCAGGACCTGGAAGCGGCACCCGTTGATGTGGAGGTGAAGCACTTCATCCGAGACGTTGGGTTCGTGGTGCAGCCCCTACAGGCGAGTCTGGCGAGTACCTACGGGTTCCTGTGTGTCTTCCCTCCTCCCGAAGAGGGCAGCGTGCCTACCGATGGCCAGGACATGACGTATACTGGTCCCGCGCCTGTGCCGCGTCTACGCGCACGTGGCGTGCCGGTCACGGGCTCCTGTGTTACCCAACATACATCTCAACCGACGCCGGACCCATTCCACGCCACAGCTGCTCGTGTATCCGGTCTGCATCCGCACAAGGGTGGTGGCGTTGGTAGTTACGACGACGGGGAAACCGGCGTGGGGGCTGTTGTTTACGCGGAGGAGCCACAAGAGCCGCCTGTCCCTTCTGGTGGAGCAACAGAATCGGCGGCTGTTGTAGATGTGATGGAACCATATGTGCCGGTGCAGCCTCATGGAACCCCTCGCGAGCCTCAACCAGTGGAATCACCCGCTTTTGCCATTGTCTCCCCAGATGCGCATGTCCTCGCAGGGGACCCGTCAGTTCATCTTGCCCGGTTGGCGAAGGACCGCTTGTCCCCTCCGGCCGGGGAACGGCCAGGTGCTGCGGTACCACAACCCTCCCAGCCGCGCGCTGTTCAACGACTGCCGCCCGAAATGGTGACCAACTTTCTTCTGCCCGTTAGGGCCCAGGCGATGAGCGAGGTCTCCCAGCAGGTGGTTCGCCACTTCGTTGCATGGCTGCGGGAGCAGCTCGGACTCCGGCAACGGGAGAAGGCGATGCGGAGGCTCACCCCCGCCGATCTTGACGGCGTGTATTGGGAGTGGCGTCGGGCACTGCCAGGTGAATCGGTCGGCCCCGTCCGTGCAAGCGGGGCCGACCTTTCCCCCTCTCAGCGCGGTGGGAGCATCTGGCCTACGCGCGTGGCTCTAGCGGTTGCGGTCAGCTGTGATGTGCGTTGGTGTAGTGCTTGGACCCGCTATTGGAAGGACGTCCATGCGGGTACAAGCGCCTAGATAATATGAACGGCGAACGGCGTACCCACGCTGTGGCACCCGTACATGTATGAGATTAGTGTACGATTATTCTGACACAATGGCCCACCAATGGAGGCGGGGAGCAGGGTATGCCGGGTGGCCATTGGTTTCTCTTTAGAGGACAGGTGGTCATGTCGTCCGCATACTACGCAGGCGCTGCAGCACAATGCAGACGTAGAGGCACGCACTTTCACAACGCAAGTATAAAAGCAAGAGACACACTCAAACCCAACACATACATCACATGTCTCGTAGGCCATAAGACGGCACGCCCAATTTGCTAAGTCCCTACTGTCACAGCCCCTTCAGTCCATGTCCCCCTCCTCCTCCTCCTCTTCCTCATCCAACTTGTAACGAGCACTACCGGAACGGGCGGCAGCGTCTGCAAACTCCTTATCCGCCGACATCCGCACCCGCTTGGAAGGCCTTTCGTGATCGCCATCCGCTGTCCGGGTCGTCCCTGTCACCACCGCATCGACAATGGCAACATCCGAGTCGTCACGGCCCGTGTCGGGTGTCCCCGTCGCCGCGCGGGGGCTCGCCTGCGGTGAGCGGAGGGCGGTTTGTTTGACACGTCCACCGCCGGTGGTGCCCAGTCCGGGCGCGTTGAGGACCACCGATATGGCGGCTTCAAAGCTGGTGACGAGAGCGGCCATACGGCGTTGCAGGTTGGTGGTACTCACTTTGTTCATTCGAGCTTCAGACGCGTACGACTGAGCGTCGCCCAACATCTTGAGGATGCGATCTCGGCTGTCTGCGCGCATACGGGCGGAGACAGAGGCGCTCTGTACCGAGTCCCGCCGGATATTGTCCACGCTGCGCAGCAGTTGTTCCTTCGCCGCCAGCCACGCGGCGCGGTCCCGGACGTCTGCGGCCATGTCCTTACTGCTTGCCGCCATCTCCAGCATCTTGTGCTCATCCACCTTACGCAACGTGTCCCTGATCGTCAGGTGCTGTTGGGCAGGGCCGCTCTCGTGAGCGTTCTGAGCGAATACGTTCAACTCGCCATTGACGTCCATGTCAAACGTGACGCGCACAGCTGCGACGGCGCCGGGTTCCTTGGGAACGTTGGGCAGTACAAACTCGCCCAGAAGCCGTGTGTCCTTGACCCGAATCGCGTCCCCCTCAA
This sequence comes from Pyropia yezoensis, assembly GCA_009829735.1. NCBI lineage: Eukaryota > Rhodophyta > Bangiophyceae > Bangiales > Bangiaceae > Pyropia > Pyropia yezoensis. Next base: position 29,910,455 of record CM020618.1, read on the forward strand.
ACACGCTGAACCGAATGCGCTCGACAGTAGGGGAGGCGCCGAAGGAGGTGTGCGTCGCATGTACAGGAAGGTCCTCGTTCTTGTCGATGACCATCTGGAACCCTCCGCCCTGCACTTCAACGCCCAGACGCGCAGACGTCACGTCCATCAGCATCAGCCTGCTCCCAGGACCAGCGTCTTTCCCTTGCGACAGTTCGCACGCATGAGCCGCCGCCCCGGAGGCGACCGCCTCGTCGGCGTCAAGTCGTGCGCTTAGCGTGATACCGGGGAAAGCGTGCCTCAGCGCTTCCTGGAAACCGGGGATACGGGAAGAGCCGCCGACGAGGATGAGCTCGTGGATGACAAGGTCGCCGTTGCTACCCAGTTCGAGCCCGTCGCCGCTCTTGCCACGGTACGTGCTCTGAGCTGCCCCCACCGCGTTCTTGTCTACAGCTACCACCCGGTCGTATACATCCGCCTTACACCACGCGTCCATGTCGTTGCGTACGATGGTCATGGTGAACTCGTCGCCATCCTCGTTTCTGATCGTTGGCACCGACACTTCCGCTTCGATAGACATTGACAACTGCTTCTTGGCCAACGTACAGGCCGCCTGCACACGAGCTTCATCGCGAGTGGTCATACGGAAGTCCTTCATTTCCCGCTTGATCCGGTCCTTGACCTTACCCGAGAGGATGCGGTCGACGTCCTCACCTCCGAGGTATGGGTCGCCCTCGGACGCGATGGCGGCGACATACGCGTCACGATTACCGTCGTCGCTTAGGGTGAAGCCCACCTTGAGAATCGTCACGTCAAATGTGCCACCTCCAAAGTCCACGACATCCGCCACCTTGGCAGGCATAAGGGTGCCCCGGCTGATGTTGGCCCATTCCATGTACCCGTGGGCGACGGCGGCCGCCGTCGGCTCGTTCAGGAAACCTATAAACACGGTGGAGGGGACCGTCAGGGACACCACCACCCGGGCCGCGTCACGCTGCTGCACGGAGAAATGTGCGGGAACGGTCACCGCCACGGCCTCGACTGCCTTGCCGAGCTGGGTCTGTGCCAGTGTGAGGATGTGTGAAAGAATGAAGCCGCTAATCTGTTCCGGGCGGAAGCGACGCACCTCCTTCTTATAGGTCACTTCCACGGCCGGGACCACGCCTCCGTCGCTGCCCACTTCGGCGACGATCTTGCACGAGCTGTTCTTGACCTCCCGCTGCACATGGGTATGGTCCCATGGTAGCCCCATGAGGCGCTTGACACACGACACCGTGTCCACTGCCTTGGACGACATCCTGGCCACAGCCGCGGCGCCAACTAGCATTTCATGCTCCGTAAACGACACCACCGAGGGTACAAGTGCCCGACCGAGACCATCCTTGATGACGACTGCCCGGCTGGCGATTGGGTCCCATGTCGCCGCGACGGAGAAGGTGGTCCCCAGGTCGATCCCAAGGACAGGGCCAGTGAGCCCCGCCATCGATGGTATGCGAGGGAGTTACGTGGGAGGGAGGTACGCGCGTCCGGTTGGGAGTTGCAGGACGGGAAGAGCCGAGGGGGGGGGAGGGGGGGGGGGGGGGGGGCGGGCAGAAGGGCGCGGTGGCCAGTGGGGCGGACGGGCGGCGGGGCACAGGAGGGCACGGGGCGGCGGGGGGGGGGGGGGGGGCGGGGGGGGGGAGGGCGGAGGGGGTGGAGAACGCGGTTTGAGAAGGCAGGCCGCTGGTCGAGCGGCCAAGCACGGGCGTTGCGGCGTGCCGGGGCGCATACGAGAGGAAAAAAGTCGCCAGCATACCGCTGACGCGAAATCGCCGCAGATGCAGAGCACATCCGTGATATCCGCGATTATATACGAGGGACCGCAAGGCCATTGGGCGGTGACGATGTACAACACAGCCCAGCGGGGAGATGCATGCAAGGCGCGCCGCCGGTGCCGTCCGCGTCGCCACCGAAAACGAAAAATGGTTCGGCTGACTGGAATTGTGTCTGCCGGTTTGCAAGGACACGTCATGATCTGTACGTGGCCTGTGGTTGGTGGGCGGTACCCACGGGAACCGCACCAGCACCGTCATTTGTGATAACGGGTGTCGTCGGTGGGGTCATTGGCCGGCCGCGACGTTGACAGTGAGCGCCGATCACGCGGGGCGCGAGGACGTCACGATGCGCAGCTCTACACGTGAGTTCTATTTACAGCCAGTGGGTTGGGTGTCGTCGGTTCGTCGCGTGGAAGACATCTCGCCACGTTGACGGTGCGAGGGACCGCGAGATCCCCGGCTCCCCGTACTCGCGACGGGTCTCCTGGTGCATCTCCTTTCATGTTCCCATTGCTCCTCCCCGCCGTCCAGAGCAACTCACATGAATGAAAATGTTGGCGGTTCGCAGGTGTGTCCCCTGTCGTACCCAGACCCAGACAACACCGCCGACCTGATATCACTTTGAAGCAAGTCGGCCCAGGCCGAGTGGCCCCGCTCGCTGCCGACTGGCGCAAAACTGTGGGTCGCCGCCCCCCGCTGCACATGCGGTGCACCCCTCATCCCGACACGCACACAACGCCCGATTCGGTGCGTTTCTCCTTCCTCAACAGCCTGCGGAGGTCTCTTTGCACATCCGAAATTCAACATGCGTGGCAGTCGTCAACGAAACGCGCCCCATCTCGCGTCAGACAGCCTGTTGGGTGAGAAGGTAATTGCTGCGTGGTGTATCGCGCTGTACCCTCCGCCAGGCCGGGCAAGGGGCCAGGCAAGGGATCGCTGTCGTCTTGGTGTAGCTACGTGTTGCTTCCTCCTCCACCCTGTCGGACGGGGGGGGGGGGGGGGGGGGGGAAGGTCTCCTTTTCACCTTCGTACCCAGAACTCTTCCGTGGCGGGCAACGGCCGACCTCCGGCGCCCACCGATGGACACCGGGACATGGGCGCCATGCCAAGGGGAGCGGCACTGCCAGGCGGCCGGTGAGGCGAACGGTGCGCGCGCGCCGCCGTCGCCGTCAGTAGTGCGGCCGCCGTCGAGGCATTGCCAGGGAGAGAAAGCAATGCAACAGTCGTCGGGGGCGGGCCGCTTTGACAAGCGGAGCAGGGCAGGAATTTACACAACGAAGCAAGAGATCTGGCCAAAATCGGGCTTGTGTCTTACAGGGGATAAGCAGTGCTGCGCCGGGTGTCGGGTGTCGGGTGAGAGGCCTGTCCAGACAGTCCGAGTCTGCTCACGTGGTCCGAGTCTGCCCAGACGGTCCGAGTCTGTCCAGACAGTCCGATGATGACACGGACATAGCGTGTCAGGAAACCTGTTGCCTGCGTTGCGATGATGAGCAACTTTACTCATCTCCCCACGTGCGGCCACCATCCCCCGCGCGGCACGAAGCGGCTGGAAAGAACGGCGCCCCCCCCGGCAGCCACGCAGGCGGCCGCCTCCGTCCAGCCGCAGCAGCCCCCTTTCTGGCAGCAGCCGCGCCCCCCGCCCGGCAAGGGCCGACCCCTGCGCGGCTGCAGCCGCCCCACCCCAGGCAGACACCATGCACCCCCCCCGGCCTCAGCCGCCCCTACCCGGGCAGCGGCCGTCGGCCCCTGACCCCCAGCCACCAGCGGCCGTCCCCATCGGGGAGCGACCGCCCCCCCCCCCACCGCGCGACGGCGGCCGGTGCGTCTTCCACTCGAGCCTGGCCTCTGGGCCCCTTTGAGGCGGACGGCTGGTCAACCGGGCCGGATACCGAAAGTAGCACAGCCACGCTCGCCGCGGGGGGGGGGGGGGGGGGGGGGGGGAAGATCCCACCCGCTACAGGGCGGACGCATAACGCCTCACACCACACAAACAAGACACAGTCTGGTGCGGTTATGGAATGTGGTAGTGAGATCGTAGTAGGGCAGTGCCAGTGAGCCCCTGACGACGCCGAGTCAAGGGGGCTCATAGGTCTCCACGCATGATACGTGTGTACTGCTGGGTGGACGATTGAAGGATCTGGGCGGACGAGCGACGTGGACGGGTGTGTGCGGTTCCCCAGTCAACACCATTGAAACGGGGCGTCACGTTCGTCGTATGTAGTGCACGTCCGTACTGCCACTCTCGAACATGTCCGATCCCCACGACGGAGTCCGCGCCCCCCTCTACCCGTGCTCATTTCCCTCTTGCCACGGCAACCTGACTCTCCCCGAGTCCCCCATGCGTTCTTCCCACCAAGGTTGCGGGGGAGCACTTGCAATCTGAATGGACCGGCAGGCCGGTAGACCGAGAACGGCCGGTCACCCTGTCAATGAGGGTGGATTGTATGAAACATCGGGGAGGCCAGACTACCCCTTCCGTCCCGGTCCCTCCCCCCTCCTTTCCGCCCTCCCCCCTCCCCACCTTCCCGCGATGCCCCACCCTCATTAGTCCTACCCTCAATAGTGGTCATACGCCTCCCCGTAGCAGACAAAAAAACTCCTCACCCTCCTTGATCAGTCGAGTCACCCTGACGCGGAGGTTGTCTGACTGGCGGAGCTGTTCATGGGGGACGACGGGGTCCGCGCGCTGGACAAACTCGGAATTGTGTGGGTGGCCAGACGGTGGGGCGTTTGCCCAGCCCGCCGCACAAAACGGGGGGGGTACGACGGACACGATAGGGTCGGACGGGGTGGGCGCGTCGGGCGTCTCCTCCCAAAACTCAGCGCCAATCCGTACCTGTAGAGACCGCCTCCCCCAATACTCGACGGTCGTACACAGTGCCGCGGGTAGGAGGCCGTCTCCGTACAGACCACCCCCGCGGTAGGCGTCGTCGTCGAGGTCGTGGTACACAATCTGGCCGAAAAAGGGTAGAACACACTCCCCGGTGGCGAAGGCGCGTGCGGCGAACACGCCGCGCCCGACCCCTGGGATGGAGGAGCGGTGCACGTACGTACCGCTGCACGCGGCGTCAACGGCGGCGAGTGCCCGGTGATCAACACCCGAACCGAGGACGGTGGCGGCGGCGGGGGGCCACTGATCGACACACCGCGCGGCCAGGTCAAGTGGCTGGGGAGCAGCTGCCGCCATACCAGGAATAGCGACAAGTGCGGTGGTGAGTGTGTCAGGAATGCAGGTGTATGCGGGGCGGTCTTCAAGGGGTGCCCAGCTCATGATGTGACGACAAATGTGCGTCGGCGGAGGGCGGGGGGGGACGGGGTCAGGTGTTGTAGTAGGGGAAGTGGGTGGTCGGGGGAGCGACTCAGTGCGTGTGGTTGATGGGTTGGTTGACGGGTGCGTCTGTTGTCGACTGGGTACGGGACTGGAGGCTACAGGGCTTTTACGTCTTCTGCGAGTAGGGGGTGTAGGGTGGGAGGGGTTGCGGGGGGGAAGCCGCGCCACGTTAGGATGTCGAAACGGTTTGTACACCCTGTCTTGGCGTCCTGTGTTGGTTGCCAGCACCCACGGTGTGTTGGACGTGCCACGGTGTGTTGGACGTGCGCCACGGGGCTGACCTGCGGGCGCAGCGGCACGTGCCCGGCGGCGGTCATCCCCCCGCCTGCAGGACATGCGGGTATCCGTATGACCGGTAATAGCGACCACGTCAGCGAGCTCTCATCATCAGATGGTCGGCTCAAACAGCGGAGCACACCGTTGGACTCGTCTCGTTCTCCTGAGCACGGGAGTGTTTTTTTCTTTCTGCTCATGTGTTCTTTCGGACCGAGGGGCATGGGTCCGTTTGGGGGGGGTCCTCTAATAGCGACCAGTCGACTTTTCATAGGAAGACTGATCGTCCGTCCAGTGAAGGCAAAGTAAGTTTATGTGTACTTGACAACCGGGAGCACATCCGGTGCCACAGTCGAGCTGGAACAACCACGCCACCGGGCCGCAATCAGCCAGTGACGCGTTCTTCCTGGTAATACCGGCCTCACTTCTTCTTCCAGCGCCACCACTACCGTCCACCATCCCTGCAGACCACCGCACCAACCACGCCCACACACCCCCACCCCACTCCCAGACCACGCGCGCGCGCTGCAGGGGTGGCAAATCACCCTTCTTCTTCCCCCCCCATCTGTCCCCCCTCCCCCCCTCACTTGGACTGGCAGGCCGAGACTCCGTGTGGCAGCGCACGCTCCGTCAACGCGAGAAGAGAGAAAGGGAGGGGGGAGGGGGAGAGAGAGGGAGTGAGCTGCGGGTAAAAGAGAAAGGAAGTGGCAAGTGGAGGGGGGAGGAAGGGGGGCGGGTCGGCACCGCAGGGGACCCGAGGAATCCCCTCCCAAGACTCTCCTGGAACACAGCCCACCCAGAGATAGGGAGCCCCCGCCCGCCGCCCTCGCTCCACACGTCATGAGAAGTGCCCAATATAGCTGTCAGGGGGGTGGCGGGTGGGCGGGGGGGGGGGTGACGGCGGAGAAGGCGTGGGAAGAAGGTGGACTCCTGCTAGCAGCAGCTGCTGCTGCTGCTGCCCGTCGCTACCCGTCGCTACCCGTCGCTGCCCGTCGCTGCCCGTCGCTGCCCGTCGCTGCCGGCGCGGAAGGGGGCACCCGACGGCGCCACCACACTACCCCGCCCCCCCCCCCCCCCCCCCCCCCCCCCCCCCCCCAGACGGCCCCCCCCCCCCCCCCCCGCGCGTCCATGGCCACAGCTGGTGGGCCGCCGCGGCCGCCGCGGCAGCGCTCGTCGTGGACAGATCGTGCATCACCACCGCCACCGTCGCGGAGGACGCGCGACCAACGCCGCCCGTGGTCAACAGGAGCACTCGAGCTGTAACGACAGCTGAACTGGATCCGCCCGTCGCGGAGGTCGAGTGTGTGTTATGACCCCAAGAGCGTGTGCCAGCCACTTGTCTGACTCTGTCTCCGCTGCTCCTTCCATCTCCACCCATTCCCTGCTTACTCACATCCCCGTCCCCCCTCTTTCACACTCGCCTTTTGTCTCCTCTCCACCATCGCCCCAGTCGCCCTCTCAAGACATCTGTCTCTGTCTCGACCGCAAGGTCACGGCGGCCGTGGCGGAACCCCAACAGCAGTTTCCCTCACTGACAGTTGGCGGGCGGTAGCGGCGGCGGACCTAGGAGGCGGGCCCACCCCACACACCCACCCACCTGCGCGCCGCGCCCGGGTGACGGTGGCCACGCGCCGTGCAAAAACACCTAAAGTCTCCTCAGACAAGCGGGGAGAAAAACTGCTCGATAAAAAAACGGGCATCCAGGAGGGAGTCGAGGGCGGCAGCGCCCTTGGCGTCCCCGGTCACCTAAATATCTTGGCCAGGGGCCTGCTTCCTCTACTCTCCCCACCAACCCTTCCCCCCGAGACTCCTCCCCCTCCCCCCCCCCCCCCCCGTCACGCACCCACCGCCGCAACGGTCAGGCGGAGGCGGACGGTCCCCCCCTTGGCCCCCAAAAACACCTCCTCCCGCACCATCCCCGGCCGGCTGACCACATCCTCCAGCGCCACAAACACGTCCGTGAGGCCCGCCGCGGCGCCACCCCCGCCCGACGCGTCTGACGACGCATACGGATCGTCGGCGCCGCCGCCGCCGCCCCCCTTGGCCCCCGCGTCGGCCACCACCACGTGTACCAGGCCCGCGGGGTCGACGGCGGCGGCGGAGGGGAGGAGAAAAAAAAAGACGCCCTCGGTGGCGGCGCCACCCGTCGGCGGGTCGCCGCCGCCGCCACTTGCCTCGGGCCGCAACGACGCGGAGGCGGTGACGCGGGGGGACTGGCCGGGCGCGTGGACGCGGACGAGGACCTTGCGCCGAGGTGGGGGAGGCACCGCCGCTTCCGGGCCCCCCTCTGCCAGAGGCGCGGAGGCGGCGCCACCGCCGCCGCCGCCGCCGCTGAGGGCGGCGCGCAAACGGCGGCGGCGACCACCCCCGCCCCCGCCCCCACCCCCGCCCCCCGCGCCGGTCGCACCAAATACAGGCGGCAAGGCAGGCGGCAGAGGAAGGCCACCCACAGCACCTACCACCACGGAAAGGAGGGTGGCCACCGCTCCAGGCAGGGCCATACGGTCTGACGAGAGGCCCAGCGCGGTCACTGCCAGGGACAGGGAGCCGCTGCCACCCCTCGAGCCCGGCGACGACGTGAATGTTGGCGACGGCGTTGGTGGGGACACTCCAATGGGGGCCGCCCACGGCGGTGCCAGGCGAGCTTCCACCTTCGTCGGCCGCCCCCCCGCACTGGCTATGCCCGCCAGCAGCGGCCCCGCCTCGACCCACCCCCTTCCCAGCAGGGGCGCCGAAGCGCGGCCCGCGTCGGTCACGGCAAGGCGGAGGGCCTGCCGGGGGGAGACGACGAGAAAGTCTGCCGCCGCCCCGCCGGGCGGCAAGGACGCAACCGCGTCGCCGAGGCACGCCTTGACCGCCACCCCCCCGGGGTCCACCCCCGGGTCCAGCCCCCGCACAGACGCCACCCGCACGCGGAGGACGCCCAGCGGGGGGGGCCCGTCGGGCCCCCGCCCGCCGGTCGTGCCAGACAGGGAAAAGGCCACCCGGTTGGGCAACACCGCAAACGCCGACAGCACCTCGTCCACGACGCGCCGTACGGGCGCGGCGACGGTGGCCGTCAGGTCGGCAGCGGCGGCCAAGCCTGAAAAGGTCATACCCAGCGCAGGGGGGTTGGCAAACCCCACCGCGACGCCCCCAGCCAGAGGGAGGCGGGGGAGGAGGGGGGAGAGGGACACCTCGGCGGTGCCAGCAAGCGTCAGCCGGGAGACGCCAAAGGTGGCCGCGGCGGAGAGTTTGGCGGCCAGCCGTCGAAAGGTGGCCTGGGCCAGGGCGGATGCGCCCGAGCCAGAAGCCGACCCATCCGCGGCCGCGCTGCCCCCGCTGGGAGCGGACGTGACACCAAGGGTGATGGTGCAGTCATTTGCGTAGGTGACGTCGCACACAAAGCGAAGGGATGTGGCCAGGGGAGGGGTGCTGGCAGACGGTGGGGCGGTCGCTCCCGCCGCCGCTGATGGCAGAGACGAGGAAAATGACGCGGCCGACAGGGAATGGCCAGACAGCGACGAGGCAGACGAAGAGAAGGACGCGTAAGAGGCTGACGCAGCTGACGCGGCGGCGGCGTCGGCAGCAGCAGCGGCAGGGGGCCCCCCCACAGGCGCAGCCACAGGCAGGATGCGGATGTTGGTGATGGTCGGCGGCGAGCTGCCCAGGTCAATGGTATGGAACCGCAGCGAGGGGAAGACGTGGGGAAGGGCGTCGGCCAACTTGGCCTGCACGTGCTCCCGGAGGAACTTCTGTCAAGTTGGAAGGGAGAAGAGGGACTCATATGCGGAGAAGAGGGGCAGAAATGAAATAGAGAGGAAGGGGGGGGGGGAGGGGGGGGGGGTTGAAAGCAGGCAGAAGGGCTCTTGGGACACAGCCGCGGTGTCAGCCACGACCGCACGCACCCGGACCAGGGCGACCCGCCGCGCTGGTAACGACGATTCGCGTCCATGGAGCAAGAGGCTGGGGACTTCAACACCAGCAACGCCAGTGCCAGCCGACACCCCCCCGTCCGCTCTGCTCCTCCTCCCCCTCCCTCCCGGCCAAACCTGCACGCCCGTGCCTCTGCCCCCGAGGACGCACCTCAACGATCAGTGATATATGGGGCCACAGTTGCACGAGCCCCTCCTGTAGCCATGGAGCTTCAGGTGTGGGCTCTGCGCGGCGGCCGTCTTCGCCGGCGAAGACGTCGCCGCCACCGCCCATGTCCAGCGCGGGGTGGGCTGGGCGGCCGCTGCCGCTGCCCCTGCCGGGGGGGTACGGAAGGGCGGCGGCGGTGGCTGCGGCGGCGCCACCACCGCCATCGCTGGCATAGGGTTCCGCCATGCTATCCAGAGAGGGTGAGTGGTAAAGCACAGATGCCGCTAGTCGAACAGGGAGGGGTGGGGGGCGGGGGAGCGCTTGGGCAGAAAGTGCTGCGAAGCTCGGGGCGGTGCAACGCAGCTTCACCAGAGCTATCCCGCATCGACTGCCACCTTGGATTTCAGGGGAAAGTCTTTTCGGTCCGTGGAGCAACTTTCGATCTCTGGCCACCAAGTCCTACGGTTCGACATATCCTTTTCGACGTGCACTCCTGACGCACCTCCTCCTTTTGGCGGACCGCGGACCCACTCATCCCCGGACCTCCCGACTGAACGCCCGCACTCGCCTCCACTATCCCCACCCGCCCGCGCCTCCCACCATCTCGACCTCCCCACACCTTCTTTGCCCCCATCCGCCCCCACTCAGTCACCCCAGCGGTCGGCACGATGCGCTTCCTCCGTCTCTCTTCCGCCTTTGTCCCCGCCGCCCCCGCCCCGCCGACAGCAGCTTGGCACAGGCCTGGTGGGGGGCCGTCGCACCGACCCAGCCGCCGGCCTGCCCCGGCAGTGAGTGTGGCCGCCGCCTCCCGCCGGCAGCCGCGCATGGCAGAGGCGGGTGGGCCGGGGGGGGGCAGCAGCCGTGGCAGCGGCGGCGGGGTGCGCAAAACCCCCGCGCAGCTGTTCGCCGACACCCAGCTGTATGTGCGATCGCAGGGACAGGCGGCGGGGGCCCCTTGGCTTGCAGTCCCGTGCCGCAGCGTGCGGGTGGGTCCCATTTTGCTGCGCGCTTTTCTGCCTGACTGGTCCTCGTTTTTCTGACCAATTTTTGCGTGCTTCCCCGCTATGACCTGTCTTCGCTTCGCGGCCTGTGTCTTGCTGTACTCGCTCCTCTCGCCTGCCGTCCACCTTTCCGCTTTCTGCACTGTCCACTGTCATTCTCCCCGTGGTCGTCGCTTCTGCTGGCCACCTTCCCCGCTGGCCAACCCTGGCGCGGGTGACGCCCCCTCGCTGACAACCATCCCCCCGCTGGTCGCCGAACTGCTACTTTCCTTTCCCCCTTCCACCCTCAGAGTGTACTCCACCTCCAAGCCCCCCTGGTGCCAGCCGTGGACCATCACCCTCACTGGCTCCGTGGCAATTGGTGGCGCCTGGCTCCTCTTCCCCTCCTTCCCTGGCTCCGTCCTTGCGGTCGGCACAACCGCCGCGGTGAGCCTCTGGTGGTGGACATTTCTCATTGCGTATCCACAAGCGACGCTCCGTTACACTGCCGCAGATGAACGGCGGGCAGAGGCCGCGGGGGACGACCGGCGATAGGGTGGCTATTGGCAGGCGGCTTTGTGTTACGGTGGACCTAGCCTGCGTTTTGCAGCTGCAGTCGTCGCCCACGGGAGCAGACTCCGCCCGCATGACTTGTTTGCATATGCCGAGGCGCATCTCCTTTCCCCAAACCACAGCCGGCGAAGACTCGGCTGCACTCCCGTCCGAAGGAGGTGCAGGATTCATGACGCCTGGTGCCGTTGGGCTTTGCACCCACCGGTGACAGAAGCCTAATTTCATGCTATTTTCAACTTCCGCCTGAGCACGGCAGCACCGTCGGTTTACCCCTTGATGACCGCAATGGGCCGCAGCTTCAGACACTTCCTCGAGATGCCCGCCTCATGGCAAGTATTGACAACCTCTGTCACGTCCTTGTAGCTTTCCGGGGCCTCCTCTGTGACCAGTTTGGGCGATGCCACCCGGATGGAAATGCCCTTCGCCTTCAAGTTGTTAAGAACGGTTTGGTAGTCGAGCGTGCGCCTCGCGCTCGCCCGGCTCTGCGCCCGCCCTGCCCCATGACAGGTGCTGCCAAACGTCTCGCGCATGCCCGTGTCCGTCCCAAGCAGCAGGTACGAGCAGGTGCCCATCGTGCCACCCACCAGCACGGGCTGCCCGATGAACTGGTAGTCCACGGGGATCATGGGGTGGTGGGGAGGGAAGGCCCGCGTGGCACCCTTCCGATGAACGAGCAGCTTCCGCCGCACGCCATTGACCACGTGGTCCTCAATCTTGGCGATGTTGTGGGACACATCATAAATGACGTGCATGTCCAGGTCGTAGGGCGTCGAGTTGAACACCTTGGCAAACGCCTGCCGCGCGAGGTAGGTCATAGACGACCGGTTCACCCAAGCATAGTTCGCGGCTGCGGCCATGGAGGCCAGGTAGTCCTGGCCTTCTGGGGAAGAGATGCGCGCGCACGCCAGCTGGCGGTCATTGACAGTAATGTTATCCCGTGCCATGGCACTCTCCATAGCCTGCAGTGCGTCGGTAGCCACCTGATGCCCCAGACCCCGAGAGCCTGAGTGGATCATCACCACCACCTGACCAACCGTGTCAATGCCCATCTTGCGTGCGGCGGTCGTGTCAAAGATCTCGTCCACCACCTGGATTTCGGCATAGTGGTTGCCCGCGCCAAGCGTGCCCAGCTGGGGAAGACCCCGCTTCCGCGCGCGCGCAGAAACCTTGGACGCATCCGCCCCGGGCATGCGACCATACTCTTCGCTGCGAGTCGCAGAAGGGGCGGCGAGCCGATACCATCAAAACCGAGACAAGGCAGCAGTGTCACGAAGAGCGGTCAAGGAATGTCAATACTAACGCACACAGCAATCCTCGAGCCAGTAACAACACAGCAATGGGTAAGCACGTTCGTCATCAGACTTCGAAAGAAGAGAGAGTGGCAGACGCTCCACGCAACGTACCAATGCTCCTTGTCCTCTGGCCAAGCATAGCCCTGGCGGAGGGACCAGTCCATGCCAAGCTCCAGCGCCTCACACAGGGACGTGGAGGTGGTCGGGATGATGCCCTGGGAGCCGACGCCCACGGGAATGTGGTCAAACAGAGTCTGGGCAAGAAGCTCTTTCTTGTCCCCGACGTCCGCCTCGGTGAGGTTGGTGCGCAGCAGGCGCACCCCACAGTTGATGTCAAAGCCCACGCCGCCTGGCGACACCACAGCCTCAGGGTCGTCCATGTCAAAGGCAGCCACGTTGCCAATGGCAAAGCCATAGCCTGAGTGGAGGTCGGGCATGGCCAGGGAGCCCGAGACAATACCCGGCAGGGTTGCCACGTTTGCAATCTGCTTCACCGCTGGCAAGAAGCCACCGCCGTCTGAAGTCCGCTCGCACGCCAGCTCCAGCTCCCCAAATACCAGCTTCTCCAGCTGGGGGTTAACATAGAAGCGGCCGGGTACGCGCATGCCCTCGACAAAGCCGGGACGAATTTCGTACGACGTGTTGTCCAGGCGCGAGACGTAAGACATCTCTTCAGCAAGGGTTCGGCCGCCAGGCCGCGCCGGAGGCTCACTGGCAGTCCGCGGCGGCTCCGGGGCAGTAGCCATCCTGGGGCGTGGTCTGCGGCGCAAAGACGGAAAGGAAGGGAGGACACGCTCCGACTCGTCTGCTGGATTCGTCAAGGAGGTGCGGCAAATTTGTAGATACACCGGAGTGCGTGCACAACCGGGCAGGCTGTTGCTTGGTTGTGAAGCTGGTGCAGAGCAGGAAGAAATATGGCGTCGGCATGAGCACCGGAGCCACCGGGGGAGACCGCACATGCACGAAGGACTCGATGTCACACGTGGCCATTTGTACTTGATCTTGCTCAGATCTTGCGTACTTGAGTACTTGAAACAGCAGACCACGCCAAACTCTTTTGGTGAGGTATTGTGGACTGTCAGCGCTCGTTGATTGGACCCGCCCTGGTGAGTTGACACATCGTCGAGTATCGCATGGCTTGGTCATCGTCGCATCCTCGCGACGCCGGCTACCCCTGCTGCGGACGGTATCACCTCAACTGGCTGCTCTGCCGGCGAACCAGCACGCTCGCTTTGCGTCTTCGTCATCAGGCAGTATGCTTTCAGCATTGCGGTCTGTGTCCCCTCTGGTGGCAGCCGCGGCTGTGCTTGTCGCTGGCACGTCGTTCGTCGCCTCTGCGGCGGCGGCTGCTGCCCGAGATGATGCGTTTCTGATATTGTCCCGCTCTGTTGAGACCTCCAACGTCCTGGAGAACCACAATATGACGCTTCTGTACTCGGTCTTCAACGTCGGTGGGGGGTACGCTTGTTCGCAGTTTCTTGACCGTGGACGGTGCAGCCGCGATGAGGGTGGATTGGGGCGTGATCCATCGCCCGGCGCTCAGGGAGTCAGGCCGCCGTGGGCAGCGGCTTGCTTGTCCACGCCTGCGCGCGTGCCATTCTAACACTCTCTGTTCCTTTTCTCCTGGTCGTCACTCTGGTTGTCATGTTCCGCAGGGAGGCAACGGACCTCGTCCTGGTGGATAAGTCCTTTCCGCCAAAGCGCTTTACCGTCTTGGAAGGCTCTTTTTCCAAGGCGTGGCCGTCGCTTGCGCCTGGTGCATCTGTCACGACGTCGGTGGTTGTCGATGCGCGCCGGGCGGGCACCTTTTACACCCACCCTGCGACGCTCTCGTACAAGCCCGTCGCTGGGGTGGAGACGGTACGTGGATGATATGCCAGTTAAGCGTGTGGCGTGCCTTTGGGAATTGAAGCGCTGTTGCTAGGTGGTTACATGCGAGAGCGCCGGGGGCGCAGAGTTTTGGTCTGACTGGGTCAACTGTTGCTCGTGTGGATGTTTTTTCTCTTGCTTCTTTGCCACGTGAGTGTCTTTTTTGACTATTGTCCGCTCTGTTGCCATTGCCGCAGAAAACGACTTCGGCGAGTGATGCGACCATCAGCGTCGAAGACGTGTACACTTTCAACAAGCGCACGGACATGCACGTGGTACGTTTCGTCAACTCCTGCCCTTTTTCCTTTTTTCTTCCCATGAGGCCTATTCATGTGTTCACGACGGACCGCATTGTATGCCTGTTGGCATGGAGTCACTCACGCCTCATCTGCATATTGTTTCCTGGGGTCGTGTCCGCCCGTTCTCTGTTTTGGCTGGCGCTTTCCCCTCACAGACGGATTGGATTGCGTTCGCTGTGGCAAGCGCGCTGACCATCCTGGGCCCGTACATGGTGTACGTGACTAGCGCCCGCAAGCTCAACCTGTCCGACCCAGTGGTCATCAAGAAGAAGCAATAAGGTCACCTCGTTTTTTTTTTCCTCCACTTGACGATGTTGTGCTGCTGTCGTATCGCTGCCGCTTGCGTGGGGTGTGCTCCGTCATGAAAAGAATATTCGCAAAGAAAGGGGATTAGGGCAGCGCGGTGCCCCCGAGCGTGGTGTGTCCGTGGCGAGTCGCCGCAAGCATTCGGGTGCCTGCGATGACAGAACCAGCTGCGAGCCTCCGCCACGGCGGCATGGACTGTCAGCGAACGTGAGCCAGGCGTGCCCGTTGCCGCCGCCGCCCGGACCAGGGCAAGGCACCGACCGACCAGGAAGCGATGCCGCCTGCTGCAGGGGAGTCCCACACGCGGGGTGACCAGCAAACAGCCTCCAGAGCGCCACCAGAGGGGCTTCAGCGGCGTTGAGTGTGACAGGTGCTGTGCCCTTCCCCCAGCTCACCCGCCCCCACTCATCCCCGCCCCAGCACCACCCGTGGGTGCCGGTCGCACACCGCGTATGCGGGCGGCGACGGTCAAAATGCCGCCGCCTCCGCCGACACCCCCCGTGGCTTGGTAAACCGGTAGTGTCCGACGTGCCACTCGTTGCCGCCATTGTACCCAAACAGTTCGGCGACGGCGAGAAAAAATGTGCGCCAGTAGGCGGTCCACTTGGGCGCCTCGGCCACCCCATAGGTAGCCTCCATCTGCTCGGCCACAACGTCCCGGGCGGCGTCCATGTTGACCAGCCACGCCTCGGACGTGGCCGCGTAGTGCTGCCCGCTGACCGCCCAGTAGCGGTCACACAGCCAGCCGCCCTCGGCGGCAAAAAAGTGGAGCAGCGCCGCCGACGGCATGGTGCCGCCCGAAAAAAAGTGGCGGCCCATCCAGTTGGACGCCCCCTCCGTCTCAAAGTGGTAGGCATACGCGCGGTGGAGGAAGATGTGGATAAACGCAACGCCGTCGGGCGTCGTCCACGCGCCAAACTTGGCAAAGAGCGCCCCATAGTTCTTCATGTGCTCGAGCATCTCAATGGAAAAGAGACGGTCCACGGGGACAGGGGGCCCCGCCCAGGTGGACACATCCGCCGTGACGACGGTGAGGTTGGCAAAGCCCCGCGCCTTGGCCACCCCCTCAATGTGCTTCCGCTGGGAGTTGGAGTTGGACACGGCCGTAATGACGCACGCGGGGTACCGCTCGGCGATGAAAAGGCTCAGGCTGCCCCAGCCGCAGCCAATGTCGGCGACGCGCATGCCGTCGACGAGGCCCGCCCGCTCAACGTAGAGCTCCAGCATGGCCACCTCTGCGTCGGCCAAGCTGCTCTGACCCAACACGGGAAAGAGGCACGCCGAGTACTTGAGGCGGGGCCCGAGGACGGCGCGGAAGAACGCGGCGGGCAGCTCATAGTGCTGCTCGTTGGCCGCGGCCGTCTTAATCGCCACGGGCAGCTTGCGGAGGGAGGCGACCATCGCCGCGTGCCGGTCCGCGGCGGCGTCGACCGTCGGCGACGCCTCATCTACCAGCCGCTGCGCGAGCAGCTGCCGGATGCCCGCACGCGTCACCGCGTCGGGCAGGACGTTGCGCTCGAGGAGGGATATGCCCATGGAAAGGAGACGATCCATGGTGGGGGGGGGTGGGGGGGGGGGAGTTCAAGGGCAGGGCGGCCAAGGTCACGGGCAGATGGGTGAGGGGCGAGAGAACCGGTGGCCTGTGTCGCCGGAGGGGAGTGGAAGGTGGGTCGGGTCTGGATGGTAACGGGGGGTCATCACTGGAGGGCGTACTGTACAGTAGGTATGGATATGTGTGTAGGGCGCTGGTGGCCCAGACAGTTGCTCGCGACAGTCCCGCATGGGCGGATCGGCGGATCACGGGCACGAGGCCGGCAGACAGGCCACACTGACGTCGAAGAATGGCATGTGTGGGCCAATGGCACGACGATTGTGAATCTGCCCCCCCTGGTTAGCAGGCGCACCAGAGTGCTTCCGCGGTCACAGCTGTTGACATTGAATTTTGCGCATCAGCGCCTGCGGTCATTCGCAATGACGGTCTTGACCGCGCCGAAGACCGCGTGGGTCATGCCCCATGACGGCTGGTCCTCTCCGGCCCTTCCCAAACCTCCTCCGCTGCCTACCCCCGGTCCACCCTGCTGGTGCGCTTCTACCCCCCCCGTACGCAGAGGAACTCTCCTCGGCCCCACAGCAGGCGCTGTCCTTCCGTGGGGGTGGAGGGGGGGGGCCGCACCCGGCCCCACGCAGGGGCCCCGCGCCGCCGCACGGGGAAGGGCCGGCACACAACAGGAGGGCGAGAAAGAAAGAAACAGGGCCGTCACGGGTCGGCAGGAGCAGACGCTGTCCACACACATATGTAGCATGCACCGCGTGGCCGGCCGCGGCGGGTCCCTTTCCCGGAGCAGCGGCCGCAATGGCAGTACATACGTCAGAGTCACACCAGCCCAATGAAAGTCCCCTTCCCTCGACAGACCGAAAGAAGGGCAAAAGGACAAGGACGAACTGTACGGCAGCCAGTGACAGTGCCACAAAAAAAAAAAAACACGCAGCGCTCCTTCCCCCCCAAAAAACGATCGTGTGCCCTCACACAAACACACAGCGCTCCTTCCTATCCCCCCCAAAAACGGGCGCGTGCCCCCCCCCCCCACCCGACCCCCACGCCACCCACCCAACTCTTTTGCTCTACTGCAGCAGCTGCGGCATGATGTCCTCCCCCACCACCTGCTCCCACGCGCGCACCAGCGCGCGCCCCGCCGCCTCCACCGCCGGGTGGCCATCGTCGACCACCTCGGCGAGCGCCTGCATCGACTCGGCGAGCAGCGGCAGCGCCTCGTCGCCCGCCGCCACCACCACCCCACGCGCCGCGTCGACGGCGGCCGCCCGCGCGGCGGCGCCCGCCTCGCCGCCGCCGCCGCCCCCACCCCCGCCGGTGGTGGCGAGCGCCAGCGGCGCCCGCAGCGCGGCCGCGAGGCGCGACCGCCCAGCGTCGGCGGGGATGCCCAGCGTCGTGCCCCGCCCACGAATGTCGGCGGCCAGGGTGCGGCCGACGAGCGCGGCGAGCGCGTCCGTCGCGGCGACCCGCGAGTCGCCCCCCGCAGCCGCCGCCGCCGCCGCTGCTGTCGCCCCACACGGGGCCGACGGGGCCACCCCCGGGTGGGCGAGCGCGGCGGTGATGGCGCCAAGGACGTCCCGAAAGACGCGGTCCGACAGGCTGGCCCCGGCGGGGAGGGACAGCCAGGCGGTCAGCCCGGTCGCGGCCGCAAAGAACCGGTCACGCGCCGCGGCGCGGAGGTGGTCGGCGGCGGTTGCGGGTGGCGCCGCCGCCGCCGCCGCCGCCGCCGCCGCGGCGTCGGCGTCGGCCGCTGCCGCCGCTGCCGCCACGGCGGCACGCCGGCGCTTGCGCCCGCCGCCGGGCGCGGCGGTGGCGTCGGCCGGCGCTGCCGCCGCCGCCAGTGCCGCCGGTGCCGACGGCGGCGGTGGTGGCGCCACGTGGAGGGCGTCGAGGGTGGCGTCCAGGGTGGACGCGTAAAAGGGCGCGTACAGCTCCCGGAGGGTGCCCAGCAGCGCGCCGTCCACCCGCGCCACCGCCGCGGAGCGCAGCAGCGCCTTGGTCGCAGCGTCGTGGCGGTCCGCCTCGGTGGTTGGCGCGTCGTCGCCACCGCCGTTGCCATCGCCACTGCCCTCCCCGTCGCTGTCGCCACTGCCGTCGCTGCCGTCGCCACTGCCGTCGCTGTCATCACCGTCGCGCTCACTGTCGTCGTCGCTGTCCTCATCGACGTCTGCCGCGTCACGGCCGCCGGCAGAACCGCCGCCACCCACCCGCCCCCGCCACGACACGAGGCGCGCGTGGAGCGCAGCGAATTCCGCCTCGGGCATCCGCAGCGCGAGGGCGACGAGCAGCTCCGCAGCAGCCGCCTCGGCGGCAGCCACGTCGGCCGTCAACGCCGCCGACGCGGGTGGTGCTGTCACCGTCGCCGTCTCCGCCGTCCCCGCTGCCGATGCTGCCGATGCTGCGACCGACGCTGCCACTGCCGCCGCCTGCGTGCGTGCGTCGAGGGCGGCGAGCGCCACCGCCACCGCTGGCGCCCGCACGGTGCGGGTGTCGCGGCGGCCGGCGGCCGACACGGCCGCCGCGGCGGCGCGGGCAACCGCCGCCCACCCGCGGGCACCAACCGAGGCCGGCGGCGCCGTCGACCGCGTCAGCGCCGCCACGACCGCCGGGGGGGGCGCCGCCGCTGCCACTTCGGCGAGGAGCACCCCCAGCACGTGGTGGTTGACCCCACCACCACCATTCTCGCTGGCGTCATGAGACAAGGACGGGCTGGCGTCTGCTTCGGCCACCGCCGCGGCGGCAAGGTGGGTGAGCGCCCGCACGGGGATAAAGGCGGCCAGCTTGGCCGTCACCGCACGCACCGCCGCGGCGGCGGCCGCCCGCGCCGCCGCGGGCGCGGCGGGGGAGGCGGCCAGGCGGGCGGCGGCGGTAACGGTCGGCGCCACCACCGGCACCGCCGACGGGCCCAGCACGTCGACCGCCGACGCCAGACCCAGCAGCGCCGACGCGACCGCCGCTGCCTCGTCCACCGCGGCGGCGCCCCAGAGGCCACCCGCCGGCGCCGCGTCTCGGTTGGGGCCGTCGGCCACGCCGTCAGCATCGTCAGAGGGCGGGGGGGGAGCGGTCGCGACGGGCAGCAGCGCCTCGGCGGCGGCGAGCGCGCCGGCGGGGTCATACCGGCCAACGGCGCGGAGGAGTGACTCGAGAGCCGTCACCCCCTGGTGGCGGAGGTCTGCCAGGCGGTCGCGACGGCGGGCGGCGGGCGAGACGCCGCCGTCCGCGCCGTCAGACGATGCGCCGTCGGCGTCAGAGTCTGTTTCCGAGCCGTCGCCCGACGCCGACGCGTCGCCATCGCCGTCGCCATTGTCATCGCCGACGCCGTCGCTGTCACTGTCCTTGCCACCAGACCCCGACGGTGACGCCGACCCAGCGCCGCCGCCGTCCGCGTCCATCTCGTCCCTCCCATTGGCATCCCCGTCGGCGCCCTCGGCCGGCAGGCGGTCCAGCACCCCCCCCACGTCCACCACCAGCCCCGCCACGGCACGGAGCATGGCGCCCGCAAACCGCCGCCGCGCCGCCCGGTTGTCATCCCCTGCCGCAGAGCCCCCCCCCCAGCGCAGGCGAGCGGCCAGGCGGGCGGCGAGGGCGTCGAGCGCCTGGCCCGCCAGGGCCGTCGCGGCAGCCGTTGCTGCCGCCGACGGCACCCCCTTGCCGCCGCCGCCGCCACCGCCGGCGGTGAGCGCCGCGCGCGCCGTGTCGAGGCAGCGGCTGACCGACCCCGCCAGCAGCTCTGCGGGGAGGAGCGCCACGAGGGAACCCACCGCCAGCTCTGCCGCCCCCGCGGCGGTGCCCGACGTGCGCAGCAGCGCGTGGAGCAGCGCGTCCACGGCGGCCGCGTCGGCGGCGGCCGCCGGCAGCGTCGCGACGCGCCCGCCGGGGCCGTCTGTGACGGCAGCGGCGTCGGCGGCGGCGGCAGCGTCGCCGCCACCCGGCGCAGAGGGGGCGCCCTCCCCCCAGCCCGGCTCGAGGAGCGCCCCCACAAACGCCTCAGACGCCAGATGCACCGACGCAAGCGCAACGGCAACACCGCCCTCGTCGCCGCCGCCCGCGGCCGCCACCGCCGCCGCGTCGGTGAGGAGGCCCGCCAGCGCACGCATCGCGCCGGCGGGGCCCACGGCGGCGGCGAGGAGGGCGGCGCCCTCGGCGGGGCCGTCGCGCCCGTCAGCTTGGGACGCCAGCACCGCCGCCGCAGGCGCGGCGACCGCCCCCGCCACCCGCGCCATGTCAATGACCGTCACCCCGGCGTCCACACCGGCGGCAGCTGCAGAGGAGGACAATGGCGGGAGGGCGCCCAGGGCGGTCACCGCAGTGACGGCGGTCACCCTGTCCAGCTCCACCCTCCCGCCGCTGCCGCCCCCACCACCACCACTGCCGCTACCGACCACCACCGCCGCCAGCGTGTCGACAATGATGGCCACCGCCGACGCGGCCGCGTCGAGGCGCGCCGGTAGCCCCGCGTGGGCGGCAGTCGCCGCGAGCGCCGCCGACGTGGCGGCCGCCCGCGGGGAGGCGCCCCCCGCGAGCGCCGCCGGCAGCACCACTGCAAGCGCCGCCCGCCGCGCGGGCGCCGCCGTCACCCCCGCCGCCGCCCGCACAGCGGGGAGCGCCGCGTCGGGGGGCAGGGCGCCGCCCGCGGCGAGGCGGACGAGCAGGTGCAGGCCCGCCCGGCGGACCGCGTCGGCCACCGCTGGGTCCACCACCGGGGTGGCGCGACCGGGGGGAGGTGCGGCGTCGCCGCTACCGTCGCGAAAGCCGCGGCGGCCGCCGGCAGAGCGCCGCCGCTTGGGCCGACCCACGCGGCCGCCGCCCACGGCGGTGGCGGCCGTGTCCAGCGCCGCCCAGCCGCCCAGCCCGCCGTCGCTGTCCGCGCCCGCGTCGCCATCTGTGCTGCTGCTCTCCCCGTCGGCAGCGTCGCCTTCACTGTCGTCATCACCGTCGGTAGCGTCATCAGAAGACGACCCCCCGGCCTCCTCGTCGGGGTCAATTAGCGCCAGTGTTGCGTCCACGTGCCGCGCGCGGGCGTCGGCACGGGCAGCGTCCGCCACGGCGTCCGACGTCGCCCCGTCCATGCCACCGTCGTCGGCAGACGCGTCAGCCGCCGCCGCGGCTTCCCCCCCAGGCAGCCGCCGCGCCATGGCCGCTGCGGCCAGCTGCACGCGCATCGCGCGGGCGGCGGCGGGGACGCCCTCCCGGCGACCGCGAGCGGTGGCCATGACGTCGTACAGGGCGTCGGCAACCGCCGCGCCCGCCACCCCGTCGAGGGTGGAGCCCGCCAGCAGGGTGAGCGCCGCCGCCGCCGCCGCATCGGCGGCAGCCGCGTCGGCCGCCGACGCGGGCGTGCCGCGGGGGCGCTTTCGGACAACCCCGCCGCCGCCGCCATCCTCACCACCGCTGCAACCACCGCCGCCCCGCCGAGCAGACCGCAGCGGCGCCAACAGGTCCACCACGTCGTCTGCGGTGGCCGTGGCGGTAACCGCCGCGGAGGCCACCGCAGAGCCCGCCGACCCCCCGCCGGCAAGAGAGGCGGGCGAAGGACTGCCCACCCCCGCCACTCCCCCGCCGACGCCGCCGCCGCCGCCGCCGCCAGCAGCCGCCACCACAAGCGCGGCGAGCAGTAACCGCCGCCCCGCTGGTGGGACGGCCAAGCGCCCCACCGCCGGCAGAAGCGCCGCGGCGGTCGCAACCGCGGGCGCCCAGCCGGCGGCAGCCAAGCGGGCCAGGGGCGCGGCCATCGCCACCGACGCGGGCGCGGCCACCGCCTCTGGGGGGATACGCCGCGACCGCATCGCCTCACACGCCGCCTCGGCGGCGGCCGTCGCGGCCGGCGGCGGCGGCACCGCCCCGCCGCCACGGCGGCGGACGGTGGCATAGGCGGTAAGGGTGGCCGCCGCCGCCGACACTGCCGCCACGGTCGGCGCCGCGTTTGAGAGGGGCACCCACAGGCGGGCGGTGGCGGCCCAGGAACCGTCGCCAGCCGCCGCCGCGTCGGCCTCTGCCGCCGCCGCCGCGTCGGCAACGGCGGCGGCGACCAGGCGGGCCAGCACCGCGGACACCGTTCCCGCCAGCGCGGATGCAGACAGGAGCACCGGCGGGACTACGGCACCCCCGCCGGCGCCGCCAGGCGCGACGGCCGCCGCGGCGGCGCCCAGCCCCCCAAACGCTGCCGCCCAGTGCGCCGCGGCGGGCGCCCACCCTCCCCACGACAGGCGAACGGTGGCGGCCATGGCCGCACGCTGCTCTGCGGCCACCGTGCTCGCCGCCAGCGCCACCACCGCCGCGCCCACCACGTCGCCGTCGGAGGCGGCGGCGGCGGCCTCGTCGACGGGCACCGCCGCCAGCACCACTGCCGCCGCGGCAACCGCGGCGTCGGCGCCGCCAACGGTGACGGCGAGGTCGGGGGCGCCCACAGCACGGCGGGCTAGGTCGGCCGCCGCCGCCGACAGGGGCACCCGGTGGGCGGCCGCCCACAGGCGGCTGGCGGCCACGATCGGGCCCGCCACCGCGTCGGGCACGGCGCCGTCGCGGTCGAGGGTGGGCCGCGCCGCGGCGGCGGCAGCTGCTACCGCCGTCACCGCTGCGGCCGCCGCCTTGGCGGGCGTGCCCAGCGGCGTTGGCGGACCGCCCGTGGTGGCGGTCACCGCCGCGGCCGCGGCAGCCCCCTCAAGCGCCCCCCAGTGGGCGGCGAGCGCCGCCAGCGCCGCTGCCGCCGCCAGGCCGTGCGGGTCGCCCCGCTTGGCCGCCGCCCGCCGGAGGTCTGCCGCGGCCCCGGGCGTCGCGACGCCACCGCGAATGTCGGCGGCCCAGGCGGCCACGCCCGCGGAGGTGGCGGCGAGGAGGGCAGGGTGCGGCGGCGCAGGTGGGCCACCGGGCCTGCTCGCCGCCGCCGCCGCGTCCGCCGCCGCGGCCAGCAGCAGGTGCTGCCATGTGGCCGCGTCAGCCGCGTCGGCGGCGGCACTACCACCGTCGCCGCCGCCGCCCCCAACGGGCCCACTGGGCGCAACGCGGCGGAGGATGGCGACGAGGTGGCCCGCCGCGGCGGGCGCAGTCACCGACAGCACTCGGTACGCTTCCCCGACCGCCGCCGCGGCGGCCGCCGGCCACTGCCGAACGGCGGCGCTAGGCGCCCCGCCAGACGCCGCGCCCGGACCGGCGGCGGCCGCTGCTTCTGGAAGCTGCCGCAGCTGCGGCACGAGCGCAGCGAGGACCGCCTGCAGCGTCGCAGTCCGCTCGGCAGCCGCCGCCGCGGAAGCCGCGGGGGCGGGCACCCCCGCCGCGGCAGCCGCGGCCTCGACTGCTGGCGCGGTCGGCGACGCGGCGGCGAGCGCTGCTGCCGCCGCGACGCGGACGGCCACGGCCGGGGCGGAGCGGCGCTTGGCGCCCGGCGCCACGCCCGTCAGCCGCAGCAGCGCCGCGGCCGCCCCGTCGGCGGCGGCGGGCACGCTCACCAGGCGGCCGAGCAACGCCACCGCCGCCGCTGCCGCCGCCGCCGCCGCGGCCGCCGCGGCAGCCGCCTTGACCGCCTGGCCACCGCGGCGTGGGGGGGCAGCAGCGGCCGCGGCGGCCGCCACCTTGGCCGCCACCGCGACGACGCGACCAGCAAACGCCGCGTCCGTGGCAGCGGTGGAGAGGAGCACCGGGTCGGCCAGCGCCGCCGCCGCGGCCGCGCCACGGCCCGCGGCGGTAGCCAGCACCGCGTCCGCAGCGGTGGTACCGAGGCGGTCGTCGACAAACGCGTCGACGTCAGCGGTGGCGTCGCAACTGGCGCTACCCGCCCGACCCCCTGCCGCCGCGACCCGTGCGGCCACGGCGGCAGCGCGCCCCACCGACGGGGGCACCTCCCCCCGCAGCGCCGCCGCTGCGTCGGCTCGGCGGGTCAGGTCCGCGGTGGGGTGTGCCGGGCACAGCACCTGCGCGACGGCAACAGCGTCGGCGGCGGCGCGCGGCGGCGCGCCCGCGGCGGTGGCCAGGGCGGTCACCACCCCCGCGGCGGCGGCAGCGGCGGCCGGCACATCGGCAACGGAGGCCGCCCACGCGGGGAGGCCGCGCAGGACAGCCGGGTCGGTCAGGCTGTCGACGACTGGTGGGGGCAGCAGTGCCGCGGCGCGCGCCGTCGCCGCGGCGCCCCCATCCCCGCCGAGGAGGATGGCTAGCGTCGGCCACGCCGCGGCGGGCACCCCCCCGTCGGCGCCCGCGTCACGGGCGCCTGCGTAGGCGGTGAGGAGGCGCGCGACCGCCGCGACGGCCGCGGCCCGCAGAGGCAGCGCGGCCAGACCCGAACCCGCTACCCGGCCGCCCGCCGCGAGGATCACCACCGCCGCGATGGCCAAGTCATCCACGGGGTCGGCCGGGGCCAGCGGCGGCACCCGCGGCCCGTCGGCCACCAGGGCCGTCGCCGCCGCCACCGACGCGAGCGCCGACGCCACCACCTCCCGCCGCGTCGCGGCGTCCTCAGCAGCCGACGGGGCGGCGGCGGTGGCAACCTCCCCCGGCGACAGTGCCAGGCGACCCCCCCCCGCGGCGGCGTAGAGCCCAGCCAGGGGCCCCGCCCGGATGCCCCGCGCGGCCGCCACGCCCACCGCCCCCGCCAGGGCGGCGTGGAGCGCTCGCGGGGCGCCCGCGACGAGCACCCCCCGCGGGACGGGCCGAGACTCCGCGGCGGCCTTGGCGAGGAACCGCCACGCCTCCCCCGACGGGCGGAGGCCGCCCGCGGACGCGGCCGCCGGCGGTGCCAGCAGCGCGTGGAGCAGCCGCCCAAAAGCGGGCGTGGCCGAGTGGGGCGCCCCTGCCAGGAGGAGAGCGTCAACCTCTGTAGCCGTCGCGTAGATGTCAACGCGGAGCCCCCGGACGGCCCACTCGAGCACCTGCTGCGCCGCCGCGAGGGGGAAGACGGGGCCGACGAGGGCAGCAAGCCGCCGGACGGCGCGCGACAGCGCCGCCGCGGCGGGGGTGTCGAGGAGGGAGCGGTCGAGCGGCACTGCCCGGGCGGCGGGGGAGAGGTAGAGGGCGTCGGAGAGGGCGCCAAAGCGGTCGTCGAGGGCGGCCAGCTGGGCCAGGCCCGCCGCGCCCAGGGCGGCAACCTCGGCCAGCGGCTGCGCTCCCGCGACGCGGGCAGAGAAGAGGAGGCTGGGGGGGGGGGTGGGGCGCCCGGCCGTCAGACCCCCACCCGCCTCGCGGACGCGCTGCAGCTCCGCCTTGAGCGACATTGCGGATAGAAGGGGGGGGGGCGGTGGGGAGGGACGACGGAGAGGGGCGAGGCGTCGGGGGGGCCGAGCCCGCCCAGAGCGATGGGGGAGACGGCCGACGGCAGTGGTGAGGGGAAGGAGGCTCAACGACGAGAAGAAAAGCGGGGGAAGTTGGGTGCCGCTCGTCGTCACCGGGGCCGGCGGTTCGGGCGGCGCCGCGGGCGCCGACGGCAGCGACGGCCGCAGAGGCTGCAGCGAAGAAGATGGGGAGCGCACCCCACCCCCCGTCCCGTGCGCCGCCGTCGGGCACCAAATGTGAAACGCACCCCCGACAGATCCGGCTCTGGGAAAACGCTCGAGTCGACCGTCTGGCGAAGGAGTACAAGAAACAATTCTAGACCAGGGTGGGGTGTTCAACTGCAGTTAAATGTTAAATCTCTTACATAGACGGATCGAAAGGTGGCATCACCCCGCACGGCGCACCACTCCCCTCCACCCCCTTGCGCCCCCGTCCCCGTCTGCGTATATACAAGACATGTCGATGCGGCGCAGCGTCGCGAGCATCGCGTTCCGCAGCTCCTTCCCATCCTGGTCGCGCTGGTCACGCCACACCAGGCGCAGCAGCGGCTTTTTCCCGTCGCTGCCGAGCGACCAACCTCAGGGGCGGGGCCAGCTCAGGAGCAGCGAAACACCCCAACAGAAAAGAGAGGCGCGGCCGCCGCAAAAAAAAATCCCCTACGACCGTGCCCTCCCCCCGACGCCTACGGACCCACCGCCAAGCGGCCTTGAGCGCCACTACCACCAAGGCGGACAGATCCACGGACGGCGAGAAGGAAGCAAGAAGAAGGAAGCAAACAGAAAAAGAACGAGTACAGAGAAAAGAGGGGAAGACACGCCGCCGGTCCCCGCAGTGTCAACCGCCAAAAAACGCCCCCCCCCCCCCCCCGCCTCTCCACCAAGTAGCCTCACCTCCTCCCCGGTGGAGGAAGGTCGGTCGCCTCGCCGGGCTGACGCGACGGCCACCCCCCCCGCCCTCCCGCCCCCGCGGTGGTGGCAACGAGCGGATGCCCCCCTCCGCCAACTTCCTTCTCTCCATTCCCAACCTCCTCGTCGTCACCGCCAGACGTCGTCGTTGTCACCGACCCGTAGCTGTTGGACGGCGACGCGGACCGCACGTCCTGCTGCCGCCCATTGGCGTCGGCGGTGGCAGCCGACACTGCCTTGCCCGCCCCCGCCTCCGCCACCATCCCGCCGGCCGCCGTCGTCGCAGGGGGCGGCGGCGGCCCCCGCTCGGCGGGGGCGCCCGCCGCTGGCGTGACGGGGGCATAGCCGGTGGTCTGGCCTCCCCCCCTGGCGCCCACAAGCCCCACCCACCCTGTGAGGGTCGCCCACGCGCGGTGCAGCGGGGAGTCCCCCCCACCTCCCCCCCCGCCGCCATCCCCCCCCACCGTCGGCAGTACCGCTCCCGACAGCGACGCAGCGCAGGACACGTAGCCTGGGAGGCCCGAAAGGGGTGGCACGCACCCACAAGGGCGCCCGCCCTCGACGGCCGCGACCACCGACGGGGTCGGAGTGATCCAGCCCCACGCGCCCGCCACCGTTGCCTCCCCCACCGCAATACCCGCCAGGTGGGCGCCCAGCGCAATGCGGCCCGGGGCGGCCAGCTGGATAAGGCCCGCCAGCGCGAGCGGGTACCACCGGGCGGGCATCACAAAGCACCCACACACGTCCACCGACGTGACGCCCGTGCGGCGGAGGTGGATGACGAGCATTCCAAACAGCACCCCCGACAGACCCACCGAGCAGCCACCCACCGTGTGAGTGCCGACCACCGCGTCCACCGCGTAGGCGGCGGAGGCGGCGCCGAGGCCCACCAGCGGAACGAGGAGCGAAAAAGTCAGGTGCGCAAACGCGCCCGTCCCCGAAGCCTCCTCCATGGCCGGCGCGAGAGACAGCCACGCCACCGCGTTGACCGCCAGGTGGAGGAGGTTGGCGTGCACCAGCGGCGCCGTGTTGAGCCGGTACAGCTGCAGGTGGCCGACAAGGTCCGCAGGGCGGAGGCACAGCGCCGACGCAGACAGCAGCGGGGAGGCCAGGTAGGTGGCCACCAACGCCACCAGGACGGTGGAGGAGAAGAGGGGGGGGGGGACCGCCGACCCGCGCACCGCCACGTAGGCGCGACGGGCAAAGGCGCCCACCTCGCCGATCATGGTTGGCACGGGCAGGCAGTGGGAACGGGGGGGGGCGAACGGGCGCAACCGTCGCCCGGCCCACAAGCGAATGAACGGGGATGCGAGTGCGGGGGGCGGGAAGGTGTGGGGAGGGGGGAGGGTGTGTGGTGATACCCCCAGGGGCGGGAAGAGGGGTGGCGGCTGCCCGCCCGGCCGAACCGCCGCCGGCGCACGCCGCCAAGCCCCCGGGCGCGCCGGCAGTGGTGCCGCCCCCACCCCGCCCGCCCGCCTGCCCGCCCGCGTTCCCGTCTGCCAAGAAGACCGGGGCGACAAAGACGGTGTCGGCAGCCGGAGCACCTCTGCGCCCACCCCCCCGCCCGTCCCGTCCCCCCGCGCGCCACAACGTCGCACACACCCCTCCCCGCTCCTCCCCCGGGCACGCACCGCTGCGGGGGTCGCCGGTGGTGGCGGTGTGGCGGGTGACGGCGGCGGTCCGCCGCAGTGTGGCCGTCGACGGTGCCTCTGGAAGGGGTGGGGCAGGGAGGGCGAGGGTGGGGGGGGTGGCCCACCCGCGCAGTGAAGGCGTGGTGTTGCGCGAGGCCGAATTTCGTCCCTCGCAGCACTGCTGGTAGCACTGTTCTGCACCCCCAGTTAAGACGCCCGGAGAGCGGACACTAGGGTTCAGAGCGATTCCGGATCAGCCATTGGCCCAGAGCGCTGTGTCAGGAGCAAATATGGCATATATTGAAACTTGTGACCCTATTCCAAGGTTCAAACGACGTGTCTGATGAGAATTGGAGCACAGCTGCCTGGGGCGCCTGCGGTGGGCCTCTCGGGTTGAAAGTCGACATGGAATCGGCATATTTCTTCTCGATGGAAGAGCGCCTAGAGCTTTGTGCGCATCAGCACAGCAATGGCTAAGTCACACAAGGGAGCCCAAGAGAGGGAGAGCAGGTCGTCTGAGGCGGAAGGGGGTACTTGCACGGAAACAAGAGCAGCTTGATCATTCCCCCGTATCCCAGGAGGTCTCTTACAAGGGTTGGTCGTCCGATCCCCCTCCCCTGTATGCGCGCAGGTCGCACGCGGGGAAGCCGGGGGAAGCTGAGGGAATACATAGGAGCCTGGAAGACGTCCAAGCGGTCGTCCAGAGTGCACAGGTCATGTGAAAGGACAGCCAGTGTATCTTTAATCGTCAAGCAAGATGGCAAGGCACATTTCCTCTGCGGCAGCTAGCAAGGCATCGTCGGCCTCCGCTTCGGCCTCCTCCGCTGCTACTGCCTTATCCTTTCTCTGACGATAAGCAGCTATCTTGGTCACAGCCCCTGCGGCCGTATTGGTCGCCCACTTGTTCATGTCGTCGTCGCGCATCTCAAGACACGCTGCCGACTCCCCAGGGCTGCTCCTGGCTGCTATCTTGGCACTAGTCGTGCGCATGTCGGTCTCCTTAGTCGCTTTGCGAGCTCCAGCCGCCGCGGCGGCCCGACGCTTGCCGAGGTTGAACGATGAGTCGTCTAAGCCGCATCCCTTGGCCGCTTTCTGCAGCAGTCGCACACAGCGCTCCAGGAAGGTGGCTCCAACAAGGGCCTTGTTGTTCTGGTTGTCATGCCCATGCCACGCCTCTAAGCCTTGCTCACTGCAGAGGCCAATGGATCCATGCCGGTCCAGGAAGTCAGGCGCATGGCAGCAGAGGATGTGGAACTTGGGGATGACACTGCACCACTCAAAGTCCGCAATGAGGCCGTCAACAAAGGCAGCTACTCGTCGACGGAAGGTGGCTCGCTCCGCCGGCGGGATGATCTCAGCCCGGTTCATGACGGGGATGATAGAGCCCCAGAGAGTGCACGCATCGCGATAGGCACGCGCGCGCGATGCGGGCACGAAAGTGTCCAGCAGGTCGCACAAGAGCTCCAGCTTAGCAGCAATCTTGTGGCACTGCTTTCCAGCGAACGCGCCCCCGTGGTACGGAGCCGGGCATACACCCACGCCGGACCGGAGGACCTCGGCCATTGCCATGGAGTACTCAGCCGCCTTCTCCGGCCCTTGATCGAAGACAACCGCTTCAACGCCGAGGATAAGAAGGTAGCCCGTGCCACCCTGCGTCACGTGCAGCGGCATTGGGGCGATGTCAGCAACGTCAATGACCAGGAGGGGCTTCCGCTCAATGGAGAGGTGCTCGGTCATGTCCAAGGGCTCGTCCATGCCCGCCAGCGGCACATCTTGGTACGCAAGCGCCATGTCATCAGCGTTCTGGATCGTACGGAGCCGACCCCCCGCCTTGCTTCCAGCTTGCATGTTGCCATAATCATGCAGGTGCTCGGCGTTCACCTTCGTTGGCCGCGCCCACGCAGTACAGTACAGGCAAGGCATCCGACACGTGGCTCCCGCGTGCCCCAGGTGCGTCGTCATGAAGGCATAGTCTCCCATCATGATGAGGTGGACCGGCCTGAGCTGGTCCCCGACAATCATGCCATTGCTCCGCAGGTCCTCAATGTCGTCCGAGAAGAGGTCCGCCATTGTTGCTTGAGCGGCGTAGTCATCCTTCCGACATGGGAAGGCCCCAAAGAGGATGGTGTTCTCCAGGCTGCAGGGATGCTCCTGGTTGCCACACCCCAAGACCGCCTTGCACGTGCTCTGGGTCCCCCCCTTGTCCATCCCGAAGTGCACAATGACGGCGTTCGTAGACTTGCCCGCCAGCTCGCGCTCGATGAACATCCCACTCCGCCACAGGCGCTCAACCATCGCCTCTAGCGCTGCCCGAACGCTAGCGAGCGTCGCTCCAACCTCCGTGGAGGTCACGAGGTTGCTGCTCTTGGTGTACTCAGCCTTCAACCCGGCACGCATCACCTCTCGGCTGGCCAGGCCGCTGGCGGGTCCACCTTGGAGACGACGCAGCGCCGCCCACGTCTCCTGGGTCAGGTTCCGAGCAACAACGAGCTTGGCCTGCACATCGACCGGAAGAGGAGCCAGCGCGCATCGTGGCACCACCGCAATGACGCCGTCACGTGCAGCCCTCCGGCTGAGGTCGCCAATCAACGTCTGGTACGAGTCCACGCGGGACTCGCACAGGCTCGACAGAGTGTCCCAAGCGAACGAGGAGCGACGCCGCAGCTGGCGACGACCCACATCTGCACCAAGAGGGACGCTCAGGCGCCGGTACAGCATCGGTCGGCCGTTGCCCTAGCGCGCCCGCACCTCCAGGGGCTTCATCACCTCAAGGTACATCCGCACGATGCCCAGCACCTCCTCACGCTGCGCGGCGTCCATCCAGGCAAAAGATGACCGTACGACTGTGATCGCCTCACCAGCCGTGCGGGTGGGGGGAGCGGGCGCCACGTCCAGCGCGCATGCTCCAACCGTCGTAACGAGACGCGGGGCGGCAGCGGAGGCCTCACACGCGGCGCAAGGCAGCGCAGCTGCACGTGTACGCAGCCCGTCCACAGGTGCCAACCCACAGCCGCTGTGAGGAGCCTCTCCGGGGCCACCGTGCTGGGAAGCAAGAGCCCGTCGGGTAGCCAGAGACCGGCATGCACGACAGACCATCATCCGGTCTCGCGGAGCGCGCGCCGCCTGCTCCAGCGCCACCTGCGGTCCCCAAAGGAGTGCGAGGATACCCGGTGTGGGGGTGATGGTGGGGGGCCCATCGGTCGAAACCAACGGGTGCAGAAGTGAACAGCACGCACCAGGGGGAGTGGGGACATCGTGTGGGGCCATGGCGGCGGACCCGACGTTCACCCGGTAGGATGCCACGGTGTTCGGCGGACGTCACGATGTCTGATCTGACGGGGAGAGGGAAGGCGCCGCGTGTGACGCTCTGATGTCCGGATCTGACCGTGGGCTCAAGCAGGAGCGGGTGGGGCCGTTTGATTTGCGCTCCGGATCAGACCGATTCCCGAAAGAGTGTGAAATTTACATGCACGGGCAAGAGCCCCTGAAAGTTGAATTCGCGCTCGGGGTAATTGCCGAAGCACTCTGAGGTAACGCCTTTTTTTGCATGGAAAAAAAGGCCCGCATTATGGGGCATTTTTTGGGTCTATGAGAAGGACAGTGCCGTACCTCTTTGCTCTCTTGTTCCTTCTTTTGTGTTCTTGCTCCTGTTTTTCTTGTCGTATATAGACGTATATGTTTTCTCTCGTCCAACCAGGAAGCCGTGTCGGGAGAGAAGTGGCCCGAACGTGGCACGTGTTGGATGTTATGCAATATTCGCTCTGAACCCTAGTGTCCGCCCTTAACTGGGGGTGTCTGGCGGACTCTACAGTAGCAGGAGGTCTCCGAAACGCGCGGGTTGAGGCATGTCGTGGAGGTCGACAGGGGGCCGTGCAGGGGAGCTAGGTCGGCATTTCACATTATTAGCGAAGCTGTATACGATGTGGACAGCCTTAAGGAGAGCTCGTGGCTCACAATCGCTCTCAGCGTGACGCCAATAGTGGCGCTGATTGGTCAACTGCCGGCTCGCCCGGATGAAGCTTGCATAGCGCGCAGCGGCACGTTCTGAAACGGCGCCTTGTGGGCGAGGTTGACCAGCCCGGCAAAAAGAGGATTTTTGTTGTTAGCCTGTGACACGCTTGTGACTATCTTGTGGGATCCCAGGTGGCCCCTGCCGTTCATCACCCGACTGGTAGCCGCATAGTTTGACCCGCTGCTTCAGCGACCTGCGCGGGGACCGATGGAGGGATGTGAGGGCAGCATTGGTACTATGGTGCCCGAGAGCGTACCCACGACCCCTCCCACATCGACCAAGCAAAACTCCCCTACGTTACGTCCATCGAGCGGCTCTGCATCTTCTGCGCCGGCCGAGTCAGGTGTGACCCGCTCGTGTGACCCTTCGACGGGGACGCGAAAGACCACGCGTCGGCGCTGGACGGAGGCGGACGACTATCTCTGTGTTAAAGCCGTGGTCAGCGATGGGGCGCACATCGCCCCGTTCGGACAGCGCACGCGGCGGTTCGCCGCAGCCGCCGCCGCGTTTAATTCGCATCCCCAGACGACTTTCAAGGTGCAAGGGAAGAACATGCGAGACCAGTTTTAATTGTTGAAGGATCATTTTGTATCGGAGGACAAGGCGCTTGTTCGCCAGTCGGGTGTAGAGAAAGCTGTGTCACGGACGGACGAGCTCCTAGTTGATGTCGTGGAGCATATGGACGAGTTTGAGCGGAAGAAGGAGCACACGCGCGAGGCTGCCAAGTTGCAGAACAAGCTTGATGCAGATGATGAAGTCATTCGACGGCAGGCAATGGAGCGGCGACGCGACCCACTGCTGCTAACAGCGAGATAGACGCGGCAAAGGGTTCTGGATCTGACGACGAGGTGGAGGAGGCCGCTCATGAAGCCAGTGGCAAGAGGTCGGCTTCTGGCTCTCGGGGGCACAAGCGCTACGAGACGGATTCTGCGGACGTGATTAGTGCCCCGGAGCGCAGTGAGAAGCGGCGGCTGGATGTCATTGAGCGTCAGCTGGCTGTCCAAGAGCGCAGCTTAGACCAGCAGAAGGAACTGATGACCTTCCTGCTTCAGAAGATGCCTTCACATTATTTTTCGAGTGCCTGCTTGTTCTATTTTCCGCTTTGTCTGCGAGTCTGTACTACGTGCATGCGATAGATATAGTGCTTTTCTATAAAATGCCCGGACACGGGGCTGCGGCGTTTCTCTTGTCAGAGGTGGACCACCAAGTCGCAGGGCGTGGGCAGCCAATGGCAGCCCAGGCCTGTCCACGTGCCTGGACCTGCTTCCGGTACTTTGGTGAGTGCCGTTGACCCAGGCCAGTCCTCACAGGAGATGTCCATGTTTGATGCGAGTTGGCTGCTTGCCTGGTGGCCCCTTCTCAGCGATCGATCGAGGCCCGTTCCCAAGAGACCCAGTGTGAATGGGATCTGCAAGAATTTAAAGTCTACCCTGTACATTTCCTGGCACATCGCGATATTTCTTGAGATCGACCGATGAAGGCTCGACAGCCACACATAGGCAAGCCTCGAGTTGGCAGTCACTTTTTGAAATCCGTGGAATGCTTTTGGTGGCGGATTGTCCGTCACCGTCGTCGCCTCCACTTACCGTCGTCGCAGCGATCTGGCCCCGCGACGGCTGCCGGCGATCGGCAGCGGCGGCGGCGGCGGCGGCGGGAGCCTTGGTGACTTCGGCGGTAGCGACGGTGGTGGCGATCATGGTGTGCTGTCGAAGTGCTCGCCGTCCGTCTTTTTGGCGGCGGTGGGTGTCCGTGGCGACTGTGGCGGCGGCCCCGTCCTTGGCGACTGTGGCGGCGGCCCCGTCCGTGGCGATGACGGCGGTTGACGGTCGTGACGTCGGTGGGCGTCAGCGCGGCGATGGCTGTCGATGGCGACCTCGACGGCATCGGCACGTGTGCTCGTCTGTGGTGCTGGAGGGGGGGGGGGGGGGGGGGCGGTGGAGTGCGGGGGGGGGGGGCGGTGGAGGGGGGGGCAGGGGGGTGCTGCGGTGGCTGTGGGTGGTGAGCGACAGTGGAGGGGGAGATGGTTGCTGTGGCTGTGGTGGTGAGCGACGGTGGAGGGGGGGGATGGTTGCCATGATGTTTGATGGGTTGTCGGCGGGGGAGGGGTCGGCGTGGCTGCGGCGATGCTCGTCTGCGGCGGCGGCAAGAACGGGTGCGCTCATCCACGGCGGAAAGTGGTGTCCACGTTTGTGGCGATTTAGGTGGGGAAAGGCGTACGACGGCGTTATTGGTGTGATGAGGGGCCGGGCGGGGGGCTGCTGCGGTTGTGATGGTGGGGGTGGGAAGGGGGGGGATGGCCTTGTGGGTGACGGGCGGGGGGGGACGGTGGTGAGGGAAGCTATACGGAGGGTGGGGGGGACTTTTTGGTAGAGCGCTCGTGGTGGTAGGGGTGGTGGATGCTTGGAGAGGCGGTGGGTGGTGGGAGGGGGATGGGTTGTGGGAAAGTGGAGGGGGGGGGGGGGGGGGGTTGATTTGGTGGGGTGCTTGGGGGGAGGAGGTGCTCGGGGGGCGGGGGGTCGTTGGGGGCGACCCCGCCGCCTCTGTTTATTTTTCACTAGTTTTCCCATGTTCTTTTTTCCCGTAGCGTTTAAGTGGTGGGCGAGCGCTATGGCTGGTCGCCGTGGCTGTTTGGCAGGTGCAGGGGACTGCGGCGTTGGCGGCGGTGGGCTGCGGCGGTCGTGGACGGGGACGGTTGCGAGGATGTCGTCGCTGTGGCCATCTTCCGCGACGGTCTTCCGCCGCGGTGGTGCTCGTGGCCGCCCCCGGTTGTGACGACAGTGGGATTGGGGTGGCGGCGGCGGCCATTGTGCTCTGGGGATGCAGGCGAGCGGCGACAGCGATAGTGGCTGGGAGGGGTGGTGACGATCGCTGCTGCGCGGTGGGGTCATGGGAGGGGAAGGAGCGGCGGCCGTGGAGGTGCCACTGCTGGGGACGCTGATTGTCCTCGTCCGTTGTTGTGGAGGAGTGGTTGTGGGTGTGGACGCAACGACTGCGTTGGCGTGCTGATGGGGGCCGGAGGAGGGGACAGCTGTTGTCGTCTTGGTAGGAGTGGGGGGGGGTCGGCGATGATTGTGCCGGCTGTGTTGGGATGACGGTAAGAGGAGCACGACGTGGGGGGGGGGAAGGGGATGGCCGCAGAGTGCTCGTGGTCGTGCTGCTTGGTTGGGTACTGGTAGGGGGCTTGTGCTGGGAGGAGCTTCGTTCTGGGGGGGGGGCGGGTGTTGGGCAGGGGGGGGGGGGTGCTGGGTGTGGGCGGGGATGTAGGGGTGGTGGGGTCGCCACCGCAGGGTCTTTTTCTTAGCCCAACTGTTGAATATCTTCTATTTCTTCTTGCGTTGTTGTGATAGGCACGCTTCGTGGCTGTTCGTGAGGGTGGAGAACGGCTGTGGAGGCGCCGCGGAGGTTGGCTCGTAGAGGGACGGGGCGACTTCCCCCTGCCGCCGGGCGCCCCCCTTGCGGGTGGTGACACGGGGCGACGGCGACGTTGCCGGCTGCTGTGCCGCCTCGGCGCGCGCGGCCGCCGGCTCCACCGGGCGCCCGCGCGCGGGGCCGCCCGTCCGTGGCAGCGGCGGCCGCTTGCGCACACCACGGGCGACGGCGGCGGCGGGAGTCGCGGCCGCGGCGGCCGCGTCCGGGGTGACGGGGCCAGCTGCCGTAGCAGGGGTGGGGGGTGCGGCAACCGCAGCGCTGGACGTGGTGGATGCCGTTGGCGGCGGTGGCACCTCCTCGGGCGCCGTGAGGGCCACCTCCCCCCACCGCACCCTCGGGGCGGGCGCCGCCGCCACCGCCGCAGCTGCCGCCGTTGCCGCCGCGGCGACGGCCGCCGCCCCCTCGCCTTCACTTCGCAGCCCACCTGGGTGCGGCAGCGGCGGCGACAAAACGGAGGCCACAGCCTCGGCACCCGCGGGCGCGCGGGTGGCCTCCCCCCCCACCGCAGCCGCCGGGCGGGGGGCGCCCCCGGCGGCGGGGGCATGGCGCCCGCCCCCGTGACCCCCCCCCCCGCCCCCCCCCCGCGCCCCTGGACCCGCGAGGGTATACACGGCGGTGGCGGTGTTTTCCTTTTTTTTTGTCACATGGGCGCACAGCCCGCCCCCCCCTCCCCTTCGCGGCCCCTCCCTTCCCACCAAGACCATGCCTCCGGACCGCTGCCACCGCCCCCCTCACTCGACCGCCTCCTCTGCCGCAACGGCGGCAATGGCGTCGACCCTGGGCAGATCCCCCCCAGATGCACCCCCTTCCCCCCCTCCGCCCTCCCCTCCCCCCCCTCCCCCTCTCGCGGCACCTCCCCCGGCCGCCGCCACCGCCGCCGCGACCACCGCCGTCAGCGACCGCCGCGCCACCCAGCCGGCCGACGGCACCGCCGCCGCAGGCGGCAGCGGCAGCGGCGGCGGCGGCGCCTCCCTCCCCCCCCCCCCCCCCCCCCGACTGCGGGGCGCCCGCCGCGCTCCCCGCACCCGGCGGGGTGCCCAACGACGCGCGCGCCGCCCCCCTCCCGGACCGCCGCAGCCGCGAAAAGAGGGTGCCCGCGGGCCTGAGGTCTGGGCGGCCACTGGGCACGCCTCCCCCCCCCGCCCCCCCCGCCGCCACCCGGCGTGCTGGGCGTGGTGCACCCCCCCCCCCCCCCCGCCGGCCCCCCCCCCCCCCCCCCCCCCGGGCGTCTGCCCCCCGCGTCGCGGCGGTCCTCCCCCCCGACGCGGCCGGCGGGGAAGGGCAGCGAGTGCGACCGCGACGGGTCCCGGCCGACGCCGCCGCGGCCGTCGGCGAGGCGCTTGCCGTCGGCGGCGGCGGCGGCGCCGACCGCGCTCGGCCGCCGCACCAGCTGCCGCATCGCCTCCTTCCAGCCATCTTCCGCTCCGCCGCCCCCGCCGCCAACCCCCTCCCCGCCACCAATCGCCCCACCACCGCCACCGCCACCGGCACCACCGCCGCCGCCGCCGCCGCCACCGCCGCCAACGACACCGCCACTGCCGCTGCCACCCTTGCCGGCCGCCGCCGCGGCAACGGCCGCAACAGAGATGGCGTCCGAGGCGCCGGGCGGCTCCCGCCGGGGGATGCCCGACACCCCGCGGGCCGGCGCGGGGGCGGTCGTGGCAATCGCCCCGCCGTTTGGTTGGGGCGCCACCGCCGCCGCCGCCCCGAGCGCGGCCGCCACCGCCCTGATGGGCCGTGGCTTTCAAAGGCGGCCGCTACCGGCGCGCGGCGGCGGGCGTCCCCCGGCCGGCCGCCCCCTCAGCGGGAAGAGCCACCGGCCGATCGCCGCGGGGGACGACCACGTCGTTGGGCACCACGTAGGGCGCCCAGATGCGGCGGGCCGCCGTCGACCCGCCACGCCCCCCACCACCGCCGCCACAACCACCGCCACCGCCACCGCCACCGCCACCGCCACCGCCACCGCCACCGCCACCGCCACCGCCGGCGGCGGCCGCCGCGTCGCTGTGCCTGCCGCCACCCGAGTGTGGCCGCAACGGCACGCCGGCCGGCTGGCCCGGCTGCGCCGCCGACGCCACCGGCGGCGGCGGCGGCGGCGGCGGGGCCATTCCCGTGGGCGGCGCCGACACGGGCCGGCGACGTCCCCCACCGCTCCCCCCGGCCTTCCCCCCCCCCCCCCCCCGGAGTACAGCGTCACAATGGCAGTGGTGGTGATCTGCTGCTCTTGCTGGTTGAGCGCCAGGTTCTTGCGCGCCGCCGCGACGCGGGCGTCCTTGCCGACGCTCCCCCCCTCGTAGGTGCGGATGGCGTCGCGGTAGGCGCGCTCGGCGCGCCTACCGCGATGCCATCCGTCAACCGCCGCTGGCAGTCGAGGACCACCCCCAGGTCCAGGAGGGTGCCCCCTAGGCTGGCCAGCGCGTCCCCCACCGACCCGGCGGGGACGTCCAGGATGTGGTCCTCCAACACCGCCGCCGCCCTCCCCCCCACCGCAGAGGCTATACTTGCGCCGCCCGCCTGCCAACGAGCGTCTTCGTCACCGCCCCAACCCGCCCAGTACCTGCTGCCGCCGCCACCGCCCCCACCCACCTCGGCAGTTGCGGGCACCAACGCGGCTGTGGCCACCTAGGCATCGTCACCGCCGCCGCCTCCATCGCCGCGGCGCCACTGACAACGCCGCCGCCACTCCCAATACCGCTGCCGCTGCCACCGCCGCTGCCACTACAGCGAACGCTAACGCTGCCGGCGCAGCGCATAGGGTAGGGGAAAGTCTGAGGTGGCGATGATGGTGGGGGAACGACGGTGGTGGATGTGGGTGGAGGACAGGGTGGGGAACGACGGTGCGTGCACCCGGAAGAAAAATCTTCTGGTAGCTGCCAGTGGCCAATGGGTGCTTCTGGGCCTCACGCTGGAGATCACCGTAAACACGGGGTGCCAAACTATCTTGTACATCGTGTTCCGTGGCGAACTTTGCGATAGAACGCTCGGCTGGAGCGCCGGAGGGAGACCCATCC
Organism: Pyropia yezoensis; assembly: GCA_009829735.1. Taxonomy (NCBI): domain Eukaryota; phylum Rhodophyta; class Bangiophyceae; order Bangiales; family Bangiaceae; genus Pyropia; species Pyropia yezoensis. The sequence goes on from CM020618.1 coordinate 29,949,034, forward strand.
GCTCCGAGGCCCCACGAAGTCACCAAGTCGATACAGGCGCGCCACGAGGACGCAGGAGCTAGCCCAGCCTCCTTCTAGAAGTGGCCGGTGCGTGTGCCATGGTGAGAAGGCGATCAGTCGGACATGGGTTCTTTGCAGAGTAACCTCACGTCATTGCCGAAAAGCAGGCAGACGACTCTGTTTCTGACACGAACAATCAACGTCCCCGCGGTTCCCACAACACGGAAAAATGGGAGATCCTCTGTGGATCAACTGCTCTTTGCTCGTCCAATGGCAAGCCGCCATGAAATTCCAACTTGTGTGGGGCAGCGTCGAAAGCTCCCTGACGCGGTCTGGAGCCTGCGGCGTTCCGAGCCCATTTCAGGCCTGGCTGGTGTCTGCGGCTGCGGCGTTCCAGCCAATTGGGGGCAGGGGCGCTCCCAGTGCCTCAGTTAGCAGATGGATCGGCCGGAAGCCGACCTGAGGAATTGTAACGTGCGGCGTTTGCACCCCATTCTAGAGGGCCACCCGGCGCAGTGCGGAGGTTTTTTCAGCGCCTAAGTGGGTCACAGAAAGGCCCACCAGGAGCAACGGAGAGGCCTTCTTTTCGGGCCAGCGGGTGACACGTCCGGCGGGGAGATGCAAATCGCGAGCTTTTCCACGTGAGGCAAACGAGATGATTGGAATTCCCGGGCCTGGTGGCTGGAACGTTTTGCCTTAGTCCGACGCAGTGTCCGGACCACACCCGCCCAGGCCAATGAAACAGTGTCTGAACAGACACCGCAAACGCCGCACGTTCTTGTCCGGGCATTTTATAGAAAAGCACGATATCTACCTTTCCCAGCTTTTTTTTTTTTTTTTTACAGGACTCGTACTCGAAGCAAGCACTGCTAGGTGTCTGTGCACGAACAAACATACTTCCACAAAAAATGAATTCAAGCCAACACGGGAACAAACGGATGCCGACGGGCATCAGCGCATCACCAATGCAATACATGCCAGTGGTGAGAACAGGTGAACGGGGCCGGACTGCAAACAATCCACGCATCCACCGCTACCGCCATCCGCACGTGCGGCACCGCCCTACGCACAGCCAGTGACCCCCCCGTACGGACGCTTACCGGGAGCGAGCCACGGAGGCACCGACCGCCAGCGTGGCTGCCAGGGCAATAGGTGCTCGGGAAACCATGACTGCCACGCAGTCAAAGTCTGCTCACGCCCCTGCCGCGCCTGCGTCGCCGGGACCCGCGGCGACAATGGCCGCTCGTGACACTATGCTCGCCCGAACGGCCGCCGTCACCACTGCTGCCACTGCCGCCGGCGCCGGCGCCATCACCAGTAGAGGGCCCAGGACCACCCTCTTCGCGTCCAACCGCCTTCCCCGCAGGCAGCCACTTTGTCGGCCACAGACTGGACCGATAGGGACGACGGCGGCAGCGCCGGGTTAAGGCACCCGCGGCGGCAGGCGCCCGCAAAGACCAGGCAGCCGCAGCAGCACAGTGGCGTCGTGCGGCACCCGCCGCAGCTGCCCTCCACCAAGCAACGGCGGCCGCGCCGACAGCGTTGAAGGCGGGGGGGGGTCTCTAAATTGATCATGCCCGCCACACGCCGCGAACCCGTCACCGAAACAACCACAGCGTCCAACAGCGCCGTCTCAAGCGCGAGGGAGAAGCAAAGCGCCGTTTCAAACCTCCTTCCCGATCTCCCGCGCCGCCGCTGCCGCAGCCACACAGACATGTCGACGAGGATGCAGCCCGGCGAGATGCCGCCGTAACGCGCGTCACAAGTTGATGCCAAGGTACTGCTCCAATGACGGCGGCGGGCACTGAAAAAAGAGTGGATGTGGGTCCACCGTAGACACAACATCGGAGATTCCAGACGAGAGCACCAACCTTGTAAAGAAGACCAACGGGACCTTCCCGAATTCTCAACCTTCGAAGAAAATCGAGGTATGAACAGGTTTGCTTCACATCCTTGAAGCCCCATTCTACAGCCGTCCTCGGAACCTTCATCGAGTTGTTTTGCGCCATCTGTGCAGGTTAAACGACGCCATCATACGCTGTCTGCAGCCATGCCCGTAACATGTACGCGGCATCCCCGCACAGATCGATAAACCCGACGCACTTATCCAGGGATGCTCCTGACTCCTCAATCTTCTTGGCATAGATCGCGGCGCGCTCCCGCATGAAGGAGGTCCTCCAGTCCAACAAGAGATGGCCCCACTGACGCCAAAGTGCCTGTTCCGTAGCGTAAAAATCGTAGATAGTGCACTCTCGCTTCGTCCAAACAGTTCTTCCAAGTCACACCAGCGAGCAAAAGAAGCAAGACGACGTAACAAAATGCAAAGAGCCTCAACAGGATTCACCGCATAGTGTGGGTAATCGAGTGTCACATCCAGTTCCAAAAGATTGACCACTTTTCCGACATCGTGGACACGAAACCGGAACAAGGATAAGCACTAATGAAACGAAAACGCGTTGAGGTTGAACGAGGATGCCTTGATACACCTAGAGTGCTCCCGCAGCCTCACCAGGTCCCTATCAGATCTCTCGTACGCGAGCGCTATCGGCGCTAGCTCAAATAAGAAAAAATCCATGCTACAACCCAGAAGCACAGCGTCACGGAAGCGCCTGCGACGGAAAGCCAACACCGCTCTTCATGGTCAAGCATGGATACCATGGCTCCCTGCCCAGGTGACACAACGGCCCAGGATATCGGGTTCCAAGTCGTGCTGCGCGGCAGCTACACAGTAGAGGGTGACCTCCAACAGCGCTGCGCGCACGCCGCTCCGGTGAGTTGGTGAGCACAGGCGAGTGGTCCTGCCCCTGCTGTGGTGACAGCACGTTCTCAGACTACACGGTCGATTTAGGCTGCTTCACATTCCCATTCCAGCATTGGTTCCACTGAAAATACACGGTGCTGATCCCACAGGATGTGGTCACAACCTTGCGACAAAACACACAATCCGCCCCGCCTTGTGACATGCCTTGAGGCGAGTGCTGGACGGCCAAGCGACCTCTCGAGATACTCACAAGCTTACCACAAAAGTGGCAACAAAAACTCCCTAATGGAGCATGGCTCGACCAGGTGGTAGTGATGAGTGAGCTTGTGTTTTTTATTTTCATATCTAGCACTCTCGAGGAGGCGTGGGTGGCGAGCGTAGGCGGCGACCATGGGTTGCGGTGCGGAGGGCGGGGGTTGGCTCCGCAAAGAATGAAGACACTTTGTGGTGCGAGGAGCGACTTCTGGACAGGCCGTGCTGACTGATGAATTCTTTCCATGAACACATTCCGAATCCTTTCGTTCTCCCCTGCGTCAGAGAGGCGTGAGGAGGGGGGCCTATCTTCACGTGTGCATTATTCACCGGTTCATGCGTGTGTTGGGCTTAAATGGCGGAAAGAAACTGACGCCATGTCATCGAGCCAATGCGAATCAAGAATTGCAGCGACCCTCCTCAAAATTGATTGAGCTCAGCCAACCAGGATAGCAGGTGGCCCGTGAAAACCCTACTGCACAAAAAACGCCGTTTTAACTAGGCGAGCCCTCCCCCGCGCCCCCCCCGTCGACGCTGCGGGGTAAAAAGAGAAAAAACCTTGCCCGGTCGACACCCACTGCCAGAGCAGCAGCAGACCCGCCCCCCACCCCCCCCTTCCCATCTCTATTTTTCTGGTGGGCCTCTTGACGCACCGCCCTCGATACATGCGCCGGGGGGCCGCCGCCTCGCTGACCTCCCCACCTGCGCACGCAACCTGACGCGTAGCAGGGTTCCCACGCTCGCCTCCAGGAAGAAGAGGGGGGGGGGGGGGGGGGGGGGGGAGGCACACTCTCCGCGGGCATTTGCCACGGCATCGTCAGAAACCCCTCCCCCCTGTCCCTTCCTCTCCCCCTCTAGGTTGCCACACCGCGGGTGGGGACGAGAAAGTCGGGGGAGATGACGTCGTGCTATTCCGTCGTACGCACACGTCCCGGGGCGTGTGGCCGAATAGCGACCGGCGGCGGCGGCGGCGGCTGCCTGTGCGGCTGGCCACCGCCGGTCGTGTACCCGACCGGCCGCGCGCGGGTGTGGGTGGCGGGGGGTCGTCGACTGGCCCGCCACCGCCGCTGCCGCGACCCTTGGGGGTGCGCGTGGCGGCGGGGGGGTTGGCTGCTGGGTGGCCACCGCCGCGGCTGTGACCGGGTCGGGTGCTGCCGGCGCCGTCAGCAGCAGGGGGGGGGGGTGGCCGCTGTGCTAGGCTGTGGCGCCGCAGCGGCGCTGCGACAGCGAGGCGGACGAGCCACTGGGCCACCGGCGTAGGTTCGATACCAGTCTCAAGTAGGCAGTCCAGTGCGCCGCTGCACCTCAGCTTCGTCGTGCCATCGGCGGTGTTGTGCTCCGTCGCGACGAGGCCAAGACTAGAGATCTCTCGCCACGTGTAGGACTCGCGCAGCCCTGCGATGTCGATCAATAGCCGCTTCTCTGTGGGATGGGTGGGGCGCGTGATCACGTCAAATGCCTGCTTGCTGTCGGTGTTGATGGGCTGACCGAGGGTAAATGAGTGGGGGTTGTCGGGGTCCGTGTCGACGGACACCTCGACAAACTCCATCTTGTCGTACTCCCTCGGCTTCGCGTCGAATCGTCGGAGCGTCGCCTCGGCCTGCTTTGGGAGGTCCCGGTAACTACCATGAAGAGTTCGTCGACGTAGGCCGCTAACAGCCCTATTACAGCGCCATCATGGCCCCACTTCACATACAGCGTGGGGTCCGACGTCAGTGACTGCATGACGAGGTCGCCCTCGACGAGCGCCGTGATCGTAGCGTTCCAATAGTCGCCCGCATCGACGACCCCATAGAGGGGGCGCAACAGGAGCAGTAGCTCGCTGTCCTCGAGCCCGAAGTAGGGGCGGTCTGCCGGTCTCGGCCGCAGGTAGATCTGCCTGGTGTATTGGTCTTCATTCTGCAGGTAAGCTTGGGTAATGTCGTCGGCAAACAGTTGCATGCCCATATTTGCCGCCGTGGAGACCAGCAACCGGATGAAACGGTGGCGTAAGGTTTACAGGTTGTGGACGACACAATCCTTCGCCTCGTCGCTGTAGCCCCGCGCGACGAAGCGCGCCTTCACGCTCTCGTCCTTTGTGCCAACGTTCTTCATGGTGTGGATGATCCGCCCGCCGATGATATAAGCGCCAGCGGGCAGGTCCTCATCCTTGACCTTTTGGAATGTGCCGCGATTCATGAATCCCTCCACCTCCTTTCTAGTCGCCCCCTGGAACCACTCGGTAGCGATGCGGGGGTCACCTGCCGGAATGATGACCGTGATGTGCGCCCTGGCAGGCGTCGTACCCAACGCGGTCGCCGACACCGGCCTCGCCGCGGGGCCTCGCGCGCGAGCCTCAGCACCCCTAAGTCCTGGGCCAGACATGGCCGCTCGGCGCATCGTCCTCGGCGCGCGCAGCTTCGACACAAATGCTGACGATTCACAGCGTACCGTTGACAGGAATCCCTCGCCCGAGATGACCGCGTCCAGCATCCGCTTATAGTCAGGATTCTTGGCGCCCTCGCGCGGTGACGCGCAGACGTCCATTGCGGGGACGGGGGCTTGTGCATTAGCCTGGTGTTCTTGGCCACGCCACGGCGCGTTGCTCCGGTCCGCGGCTGTAGCTTGGCCATCGCCTGCCTCAATGGCAGTGCCCGCTGCCGTGCGCGCACCCGCGTCGTCGTCATTGACCGGCAACTGCGCCGGCACGGCGTCATGCACTCTCATGGCGACGTGGGGCTTGACCTTGTCGACTCCGAAAGGCTTCAGCTGGCCGTCGATCGCCAGCCATACGATCTTGTCTATATTGACGACCGCAGTGAAGGGCCGCTCCCACTGGTCGACGGGGGACTCCCGGTATACTAGCACCTGTGTGCTGGGCTGGAAGTCACAGTCGGCTGCGGCGGGGACACCGTCGGCCAGCGCGGACCGCACCCGCACACGCGCCATCTGCGCCGTCATCTCCTTGCACGCAGTGGCCATAGCCTGCGCTCGGTCTCGTTCGCCGGGGAGCGACAAGGGGGTCACGGGAATCCGCGGGATGACGCGAAAGATAAGCAGGGTTGGAACGAGCCCACGGGGTCCAGCCGTCTGATTCATGGCCGCCGTTGCCATGCCCAGGGCCATCTTTTGCGACAGCTCAGGGTGGGCCAGGCGTATCTTGCGGTAGATGAAACGCAGGAAGGTGTGGTACCGCTCCCCAACGCCGAGGGCATTATGTGACTCGATCTTTGACAGGACGAGCGTGGTGTTGGCCGAGTCGGTCAACGCCTTCCAGGTCAGCGACTTAAACTGCGGCGCCTGGTCCGTGTGCATTACCTGCGGGTGGCCCACGTACGGGTGCACCCTCGTCGTGAGGTACTGCTTCCAGAGGTCTTCGATGGCCCCGCCGTGGCAGAAAGTGGCCGCGCTGTACAGCGTGTCCTTATCGACGATGTGCATCAGGCTACGACCGTCAAGGTACATGAGGTCGACGAGGATAGTCCGGTTGAAGACAACGTTGTCATCAGGGATGGCCACACGGAACCGGCCCGGCGCCCTGGACAGACGCTGGCAGACGTCGCAGCCCGTTGTCAGTCGCTCGAGTTGCTGCAACGTGCCCGGCTCCGCCTTAGGATCGGCGGCCCTGCGCAGCACTCCCGCCAGTCGATCGGCCGCCGGATGGTTGAAGTGCCTGTTTAGGCGCTCCAGCTCGCCCATGCTATAGAGCACGACGTTGGTTCATTCAAGATAGATGTGCCCGTGCTTCTGAGCCAGCGGCGTAGAGATACCGCGCTTGTCGCACTTGGGCCTGTCGTCAACGCTATTGACGTACAAACCCAGCGCGTCGAGCGCGTCGAGGCCCAACAAGAATGGGATATCCACCTCCACAGTGTCGATGATGAGGTTTGCAAACAGGGTAGGGCCGATGAGGACCCGCACATCCACGGTCCCCAGGCTTGGGGTAGCAGTACCGCCAAACATGAACTGCGAGGGGTAGGACTTCGTCGCCCTGATGGGGTCTCAGCCGGGCGTATGCCTTAGCTTGGCCTTGCCCGATAACGGAGCGTGACGCCCCGGTGTCGAGGCAGGCGCCCATAAAAACTTGTCGGTCAGGCTCGCGGTCAAGGAGGCACCGGGAGGCTACCTTTTTCACTGGCCAGGGAGGCGCAGGACGTCTATAGCTAGGGGGCGGCCGACGAGCTACGCCCCCGTCCGAAAAGACCCCGAGCACGACCCTCCTGTGCTCCCACCGGCGCGGATTGCGCTGCCCGCTGCCGAGCTGCCCTCACCCGCTTCCGAGGCGCTTTTGATCATAAGCGTCTACACCCTCCGCTCGTCCTCAGCGTCCGTCGACTCGTCCGACGAGCTGATGTCTTGAGACGGACTGATTTTCTCCATGGCTGCGAACAGGATGGCGGCGGCAGCGGCCTTGCTTCCGCGCTTCTTGCCCCAGTAGTCATGCCGTCTTTTTGCCGCCTTGACAAGGTCGACCTTCTGCTTGCAGTCCCGCGCCATGTGGTCCGGGGCGTCGCAGTTAAACCTACCCGTGATAGATAGTGGGTCAAACGTTTGTCGGCCCCCTTTAACGGTGTCGCCGACGCCCTTGCTAGGGCAGCCGTAGGTGCCTTGATTAGCATATCACACCGTGGCAGCAACCGCCGTCGGGTCACCCTCGTCCCAGTCCTCGCGCCTGTTGGCCTCCTTTCCTTCCAGCGTGCTCTGCAGGGCGTTACTCAGCTCCGAGTAGAGCTGGTGGTACGCGTAGCTGCGCGTCTGGCAGAGGTTGTTGATCTGCTTGAAGCACGGGACGCCGATCAATGCGTGCCGCAAGAAGTGCCGCTTCTAGCGGTCGGTGCGATATTCCAGGGACAGGAAGGGCGTCTTGGTGATGATCAGGCGGCTGACCTCCTGCAGGGCCTGCATCTCTGACATGCCCGCCTTGACAAAAGCCTTGTAGCGCATCAGCCCGAGCTCGTTGTATGTTTGCGTTTGGGTGGCCTCGGGGTTGAACTTCTCCGTAATGAGGTGCGCCGCCTCCGCGAACGTGACGACACGGCCCTCGACCACATCTTTATAGTACCGCTTCGCTTCGCCCGCTAGGATCAGGTACAGGAGCTCCAGCTTCTGGTCGTGGTTGGCGCCGAGGCTGCGCGTGATCTGCTGGTAGTCGGCCACGACTGTATCAAAAGAGACTCGCACACGCGACATCCAAGTTGGGAAGGTGCGCATGGGCTGCCTCACGTGTCGGGGGAACCGGAAGAAGTGCAAGTCGCACACACTCTGTCCCTGTTGTGGGGCAAACCCCCCACGGACAAACAAGAAGATGGTGTGTGGTCCAACAGTTTCTTGGTCGGGACGGGGACGCAGGGCCAAGCCCCGCTGTCCCTCCCCTTATCCCCCCAGGGTCCACTCAGAATCTCGCCACTCAGAATCTCCCACCCCAGCACCTGCCCACCGGGCCACACGAAAATGCAAGACGATAAAATGCAGAAAACCCTCAAATCCAAGTTGGATTTACTACTAAGCTAACTATCCCAAACTTAGGGAATATGGACCCAAATGCAGGGGGAGGAACGGATCAGGCTAGTGGCCTGCCGCCCCTTGCATGGCACGTGTTGCCCCCCTACCTGGGGGTCAATACTGCCACACTTCCCTCTCCTCAGTTCCGACCGACCCGGTCGGCCCTGCGAGGGGGCGTAGAAACGCACACCGCGGCGTTGGGGGCGCGACTTGCTGTCCCCCCCGGTACGTCACGTGGACGTAGGGGCGGTCACGTTGACCGCCCCTTTCCTCAAGCTTGCCCACTTGGCAGCTTGCTCTTATCGGTACTCACCTCACCACCACCAACACATCCTATTCACCTTACTCTGGGCCGCCCCACGCTGGGGAGGCCACCCATCTACCCGCGATCCAAGCCCTCCTCAACTCAAGGTGGGTCTCGTGCAACTGCAACCAGTTCGTCTCTCCCTAACTTGGGGAAAGCCATGGTGACCCCGGGGGTGGAGACTAAGTCCTTGGACGAGCGTATGGAGGACACGTCCTGCGATGCGTCGCCCGCCGGGACTTCCGGCGGGGGCTCCGCAATCGCTCCGGGGGATGGGACGCCCGCGTAACCCGGCTTTGAGTTGGCGGCGGGATCTCCCCCGGAGGCGGGCCGCGTAGTTCCACGAGAGGCCTTGGGGCGGTGGTTTCACCCCGCTTGGCCTCTGTATGAGGAGGGGTTGACTGCTCTCCGCTGTGGCCGGCTTTGCACAGCGATGAGTCGCGTATGGGACCGCCTACGGGAGAAGCTCCCCCGTAGGATCGGGTTTCCTCCCGACTTCAGGACGGACCAGTTTGCCATCCTGGATAAGGACGAGGTCGAAGACGTGCAGCGGGCCAAGGCCATGGTGGACCGCGGGGGTACTATCCCGGGCACTGGCGACGTGCCAACCTTCACTTGGGGCGCGGTGGCAACTCGCCCCCCGTACCTTCGCGACGTCGATCCGCACACTCATCACTTTGATGTGCGGATGGAGAAGGACTTCCGGCGAGGTCCCTACTTGGTGACCTCGGCTCAACTCGAGTTTCCGCAGCAGTCACCTGCTAGCAAGGAGCAGTACTACCCCAAGAAGCCCGAGTGGTGGCCTCAAGTTGAGGTCCCCTACGGGTTCCCGGCGTTTCTACCACGGTTGCTCGACCACTTCGGCTCCGCCATGTTGGCGGCGAGCCCGGACCACGTGGTGTTCGCCATGTTGGCAACCCAGGGGCTCCTCGAGGTCATGTCGACCTGGGTGTCTTGTGTTCAGCGGCGGGGGATGCTCTGGCATCTCTCCCCCCGGCTTATCCAAGGTTTGGAGCAGCTCACCCCTCAGCGAGTTGCTGAGGGATCCTCATCGGGACAGCTGACTCTACTTGATGAGATGCTGCGCCTTCATAAGCTCATCGAGTGGGAGAGCATCGAGCACAGGTTGCGTCGATCCTCCCACGGGGCCAAGGACGATGGTACACTTCGCCAGTTCGCCTCGGTCGGCCGTGAGCGTCACGACGGCCGTGTGGTCCTACGCGAGGGGTTGGGCATCGGGGACTACCCGTATGCCCCGGGAGTGGATCGCCACTCTGCGCCACCCCCGGACAAGCCCATAGTTATGGCCGTGCCCTCATATGATGACCATATGACTCAACCTACTGCGGGGGCCCCAAGCCGGGGTCGCAGTTACACCCGGGTCCCGCCACCTCAGCGTGCTCCTCCGCTTCCTCCTGTCCCCTACCAGCCGCACGGGAACATCCCGATTAGCGTGGCCGTTGAGTCGTCCACCCCGGTGTCCCCCAACTTGGGGGCCACCCTCCTGACGGTATGCCCCAGGTTGGTGTTACCGCCCACGCCTCTAACCTCAGAGATGATGATCACCGCGTTGGTGCGCACCATTTCCTGGTTGGCCGCGTCGACCGCAACCCTTCAAACTTCCGAGACTCCTCAACGTGAGGAGCGCGTTCGTACTGTTGTGGCGACCGCGAGTTGCGAGTCGGTAGCGGGGTTCATGACGACCGAGTTGGCGCGTATTGGGTCGATTGTGCCCCAGCCGGTCCCACTTGCGCGCGGCAAGCGTTGGGCGAGCCGGGCATACTCGCCTCCTCGCCGTCGTCGCCGTCACTCGCGGCGAACTCCCTCCGTGTCGGAAGACGAGTTGTCTTATTCCGTCTCGGAGTCCTCTACCCCGTCGGAGACGGAGTCGGTCAGGCGTCTGCGTCGCCAACTTGCGCGCAAGACCAAGCAGAAGAGTAGCCGCGGTCGTCGCCACTTGTGCGACCGTGAGGGGCGCGACGGTTCCGACTTGGAGCCGCCGCCCCCGCCGACGGGTGGGGAACGGTATCGGCGTGGGTCTCGCCGCTCGCCTCAACGAGAGGGCGAGGGCCGTGGTGTTGGGGAGTCCAGCATGCGTGCCTAGTTGGCCGCTGCCTTTGTTGTGTGATTGTATGGGTAAGGGCTGTAGTTAAAAGCCACTCTGCGTACCACTTCGACTTGAAGCACTCTCTTGGCACTGTCACTTGGCCTTCCCTCACGTTGAGGGAGAGCAGTTAGGGTCGATCTCATTCCGGGCGCAGTATGATCGGACCTTCTCAGCGGGAAGATCCTGCACGTGTTCCCACGTATCATTCTTAGCTTTATGACCGAACCAACGCACCCTCAACATGAGGCGGTTAGTGTCCTCATCCAACCCGTGGTCGCTGAACTTATCGAACACGTACTCCTGCTGGCCCTGTTTGGCCGCAGGTAGCGAAGGCAGGCGGCACGCTTTCAGCGCATGCGCCCAAGCCGGGTCGCCTGCAGGAGGTGGTGCAATTTTTACCACGTCCTGTCCGTTTACTGGGCGGACGCCGTCGTCACTTTCGATGGTCAACCGCCGTCCATCCGTACGAAGGACCTGGTGTGGCCCCTTCGTCTGGAATACCAACTTACCCCCAGTTGGGGTGCGTGAGTGAGCCAGCACCCAGTCACCCTGCTCAGGGACGTGCCTGGCATTACGCACCTTTTTGTCGAAAGTACGCTTTTGCGCTTTTGCGCTTTGTCCATCTCAGCCCTTACTTTAGGGATAAGTTTTTTGAGCCTAGCAGCGAAATCCGCCTTACTCTCAGTGGGAGAAGGTGTACTGCCATCGGCCTCCCTAGTTGGGAGCGGCTGCCGTACGGCAATAGACCGCACGCGACGGGGGGTCACAAGAGCGAGGGGTACTTCCCCGGTAGATGAGTGAACCTTCGAATTGTAGGCAGTCGCAAGAATAGAAATGTGTTGGTCCCTTGTTTTCACGTGCTCACTCACATAGTGGCGCAGCTGTCGAACAATAGTTTTGTTGAAGCGCTCCACCTGCCCATTAGTTTGTGGGTGGTAGGGGGTGGCATAGTTTGCCTTAACCCCCAACATGTCCAGCACTCCCTGAAACAGTACAGACGCAAATTGCGGTCCGTTGTCCGGCAGTGTACTGGCCGGGATGCCATAGGCGGCAACCGAGTGATCTAGGAAGGCTGAAACGACCGACATGGCCGTGATCTCTGCCAGAGGGATCGCTCGCGTAAGTTTCGTGAAGCGGTCACAGATGACCAGGAGGTACTGGTTGCCATCCTCGGTCACTGGCAGGGGCCCAAGGATGTCCATTGCCAACGCCGCAAAGGGCTCCTTGGCCGGGAACAGTAACATAGCCGAAGTAGGCCGCCGTTCCATCAGATGGTTCTGCGCACAACTTGTGCAGGCAGCCACCCAGCTGTAGATGTCCACGACCATGGACGGCCAGTAGTACCTGGTCCTCAGGGACAGGTACAGTTTAATAGACCCCAGGTGTCCACCTGTGGGAGCGTTATGCTCCCTCTCAGGGATACTGTCCTTGATGGATGCGGGGACGACAACTTGTACAAGCCCCTGAATTACTCCCCTCCTCAAGAGGAGGCCATCGCCTCCGATGAAGAACCGCGTCTCCGCCACTGTATCTAGGGTATCCCTCTGCGACTTGCAGAAGGAATATTCGGCTTGGGCCTTTACCACCTCGTCCAGGGACAGGGGCAAGTGCTTCTTGTTCCCTGGCGCCTCGGCTTTCAACGCCTGACCCGAGCGCGTGACTACCCCCACTATGGGGATGTCATCATCAACTGAGTTAGTGTCCAGCCCCTCGGTCGGTTCCCGAGAAAGGCCGTCGGCTAGGGCATGTTGCCTGCCGGGACGGTACTCAATATCAAAGTTGAAGGGTGCCAGTCGCACCCTCCACCTGTTGAGGCGTGTGTTCGTGCAATCCGTTTTGAAGACCAACAGGAACGCGCGGTGGTCACAGCGGATGAGGAACTTCTCACCCTCCAGGTAGTGACGAAGTGACGTCACCGCCCACACCATTGCGAGTCCTTCCAACTCGGTGACTCCATAGTTCTTCTCGGCCGAGTTCATCCCCTTGCTGAACTATCCTGTCGGCAAGTACTCCTTGTCCGGCTGCTGCTGAAGCAACACACAACCAAGTTGGTCGTAGCTAGTATCCACATCCAGGATGTAGTGGCCTCCCAACCTGGGAATAGCCAGGATAGGGGGCTTCAGCAGAAGGTCCCGAAGAGTCTCAAAGGATTCCTGCTCCACCCGACTTGGGGGAGGCAGGTTCTTCGGTAGCGTCGAGCTAACAAACTCATTCAGCGGCTTCGCCACCATGGCGAAGCCCTTGGTGAAACGTCGGTACACGTTACACATCCCGAGGAAGCTCCTCATCTGGGTCTGGGTCCGGGGGTACTGAGCCTGACGGATGGCCCTCAAGTTCTTCTCGTTGACGCTGAGACGCCCCGGACGGACAACATGTCCCAAGTACTCCACCTCTTGAGTAAAGAGGTGGCACTTGCTCGCCTTCAGGGACACACCGGCGTCAGCAAGTAGCTTGAACACCTGGCCAAGATGGCCAATGTGGTCCTCCGGACTTCGGGAGAACACAATGATATCGTCTAGGTACACAAGACAGATCTGCCACCGTACTCCGGCCAGAATCATGTCCATAGCGTGCTGGAAAGTTGCCGGCGCGCTACACAGGCCAAACGGTAGACGCTTGCACTGGTAGGTACCACAGAGACAGGTAAAGGTAGTTTTATGCCTGTCCTCCGGGGCAATGGGAATTTGCCAGTACCCCGCGTTACAGTCCAGGGTAGAGAACACGTTCGCCTCCCCCAGAGAGTCCAGACAGTCATCCATCCTAGGTAGGGGATAACTGTCCTTCACCGTGCTCTCGTTGAGCTTACGGTAATCGATACAGAACCGGGGGGTCCCATCAACGTTCGGGACGATAACCACCGGACTCGCCCACTCGGCGTTGCTGGCCTCGATCACATCGAGGGCCTCCATGCGAGCGACTTGCTCCTTGACGAGGGCCCTTGAACGGGGTCCTCCCCTATACGGTTGTTGGCGTATAGGGGGTGCACCGGGCTTCAACTCGATCCGGTGTTGGGTAGCTCTCATGAGTCCCAATTGACCATCCCACAACTTGTGATATTGGTCCAAGAGGCGTTCAACTTGAACCCTCAACCTGGGGGGAACACCCTCCATGTTCACATGGGGCCGAGGAGAGGCGGCCGACTTGGCTTGATGCTTCTCCTTTCCGGACTTCGGGTCGCTACTTGCGCCCGCGTTGAGGGTGACCGCTACTACCGGTCCCTCGTGTTGGTCGATATAGCCGAACTTGGCTCCCGACTTGAATTACTCGGGCGACGAGCTCAGTTTCATCACCTGGATCCTCCACGGGACTCCGGCTTTGGAGTCCATCGTGGCAAGGGCAACATGCACTTGGTGCTTGCGAGCAAGACGGGGGTAAGGGTGCAATAACCCGTTCCCCAAACAATCAGTTACAACGTCAACGTGCGCCACCGAGTTGGGGGGCAACGTGACTTTACGGGCTAGACGCAGAGTAGCATTAAACCCTTCTCCCACGGAGCAAACAGGCTTCGACTGTGAGACTGTCACAGGAGCCACAGACTTTCCCTTACCAAGGATGGGGATGGTCTCCCCATTCATCAACTTGACCCAGTACTCAGGGCCACAAATCAAAGGCACTTGTGTAACAACATAAGGGGTACCCAGAAGCAGGGGTACCGATATATTCGCAACTACACCATAGGTCACGTCGACCTCATGGGTCCCCAACCTAGTTGGTAGGGTCACGGCACCAACAATGGGAAGTACCCCACCATTGATGTCAATCATATGATCGGCCTTAGACCTCCAGCGTTGGAGCTTCACCTCCTTTGGTAATAGCGACTTGCGTATCAAGGAGGCTCCTGACCCGGTATCAAGTACGATACGGGCACAACAGGCGCGGCCGGGGGCAAGTTGCACCCGTCCAGCCACCTGGAAGTACTCACCCGTCAGCACCGCGATGACCCGACGTGGGTTTACGTTGTTGGGGAGTCCTACCCGAGGTGGGCGGACTCCCTTAGGTCGCCGCAGTATCCGGCAGGGTTGGTTCGTCCTCTTGACCCACTTGGCCGAGGCTGCCGTTGTAAGCTTAGGACGGCCAGCTCCAACAGTCATTCGTTTCCCGCCGACTTGGCGTCCGAGTCTGAGGACGAAGGGGAAGACGACGAGTCCGAGAACGACGCGTCCGCCCCCTTCGCCGAGGGTGTGGCGACCGCGACGACCGGTCGAGACCCACCCTCGCGGCGTGAACGTACTTCGTTCGTAGCCGTTTTCTTACTCGCGTTCTGAACGAGTTGTTGAATGCGTTCACTCAACATAGGGCAATCATATGCCCACTGTCCATCGGAGGTGCAGTTTCAACACCGATGGTCAGTTTCCCGAGGAGTCTTCCCGACTTGGGAAGTAGATGAGTTACCTTGGGAAGTTTCCACGGCAGCTACTACCCTATCCTTGCGGATTCGGCGTGCCTCTCGTAGCTCTCGGGCCTGGCGCGCCTCTTCTCGCTCCTTGGCCAACTCGGCCTGACGCGCCTTGCGTTGCTCCTCCCGCAACTTGCGGTAGGCCTCGCCTGTGCGGAAAGCGAACCTGGCCAACTCGGCTAGTGTCGCCCGGGCAGTATTATGCTCCCGGGTCTCCATCCGGACTGACCAATGGAGTCCCTCCACAAACCAACTCTTCACCACAGCCTGTGGATGAAGAAAGCCACAAGTATTGTTGAGCTTACGGACTCGCTCCGCAAAGGACAACTCGTCCTCAGTCTCATCCTGATGGGCTTGCGTAAACACCTCGACTTTAGAAACCAACGCTGCTTCATCCACCATGGCTCTTAACAACCAGTTGGCGAGCTCCAAATAGGACGTCACCTCCCCAGCGCCTCCACTTGAGGAGCTGGGTATGACGGACATGAGTTCTGTCCGGAGGTCGCCCTTGGTGAACTCCTGTAGCATGTAAAAAGCCACGCCTTCACTTATGGCATTGTCGTCACAGGCTTTGGTGAAACGACGTAGGAACTCAAAGACACGGAGGGGGGGAGTTCCATCCCACTCCACTTTGTGCCCAAAAGAGTGAAGTGCATTCTTCTTGGCACGGCCCATGGCTCGGGCCTGGTCAGGACCATACGCCGCCGACTTGTCGTGGAGGGCGTAGGTCTCACAATAAAAGATCCTCTGGTAGACCGGGTTGGTTACCTGGACCTTGGGCGGCACCTCACGTTGAGGGAACAGCCGCTGTGGCACTGGGGTAAGTTGACCCTCAGTGCCTGTAGTCCGGCGCGGCGCGCTTGGTGTAGCCGCCGGCGTTTCCGAGGGGAACTCCCCCATAAAAGGCGTATGCCCCACCGAGTATGGTGTGGCTCCCTCGTTGCGAGTCACAGGGGTCGCCCCCGGTGCGGGGCGACCCGAGACAGGCGTGAGGAGGGATTCCCCCTGCGTCTGAGGGCTCGAAAGCCCCGATCCGGCCTGCACATTGAGACCATCTGGCCAACTCGCCACAATCTGATTCAAAATAGTATTCGTCATCGTGACCACCAGGTCCGGCAAAGCCTGCCGCAACACATCGGTCGCCTCCCGACTGACAGTTTCCGCGAGGAGTGGATTATCGACTCCAGTTGAGTCTCGGTCCGCCTCCGGGAGTCCACCTGAGGGGTAACCACGTTCCTCAGGGGTCTCAACCGGGGGCATAGGCGCGAGCCCATCGCCGACCAACGGAGGTCCGCCGTCCTCCGAAAGCCTAGTTGGCGACGGCTCCAAGCCAAAGTTGGCTCCAACCCGAGTGGATCCCCCGGAGACAGTCCTCTCACCTTGGGACGTTCCCGTTGAGTGTACCACACGGTGGCCGGACTTCGGCGCACCAACATCAGAAGTGTCACCCGAATGAACTCCCGACTGAGTCGGAGTGGCCTGTTGCCCGCCCGTACTTCCAGTCCTGCTGGCTTGAGGGACCTCTAGTCCCTCTGCGACCCCAGGTACAACTACCTGTGTCTCACCAGTATTCAAAGGCACTGAAGTACGTGCGTCACCCGTGTACTCCCCAGACGTCGGGGGGTCCGAACCAGCCATGTTGGCTAACGATCCGTATGACACGGTCCAAGTCCACCGTTCCTCTGGGACAGAGTATTTGTCCCGTTTACTTGCCGTGTGCCGGCGCTGCGGTTACGAGTTTGTGCGCTATTCCTCCCCCTGGGTACGGTACCCCCTGTGGGACGCCCGTCTTGCCACATTGGTGGAGCAGCAGGGGATACGCTGACGCGCGTGGCTTGGCGCCACGACGCGGACGTGTGTCTTCTTTTTTTTTTTCTCGGTCAAGACGGTTGACGCAAGTCAACGTGCACCTGGACCTGGTGTAGCACAATAGGGATCCGTCGCACGTCCACTCTCAGGGAACACTCACCAAGGGGGATCGGCACCAACGTCACCGGGAGGCCAAGGTTGCTGTCCTTGGAGCGCAAGCCACGGGACCAAGATGGGAGCCCAAATGGGAGGGGTTTGTTGTTCTACCTTGGCCGGCGGTGGATTCGCCGCCGGCCCCCACGTTATAAACCCTCGGAGACACTACTAACTACCCTCCACCCCAAAATGCAAGTCCCTCTGGTCATACGTAACTTGTAGATACCGTGACCAGTCCGGACTCTCAAATTGAAAGCCAAGGATTAGAAGTAGCCCCCCCTAACATTAGGGTCACAATACGGCCAACCATATTGCTACATATCCCCCCCTTAGATTCGGCCCGTCCTCGGGTCGAGTTGCATTCGGGATACCGAATGTAAGTGGGTCGTGTGACCGTTTACCAGTCGGGTGGGGCTTTGCGCCCCGTCGCGACAGACACCCCTTTTCGAGGTTGTCTGAGGGGGGTGCCCCCCTTTGTGTGGTACACACACGATCCGTTTTCCGGACCGTTAAATTCCCGATGCGGGTTCTGTTCACGACCCCCCTTTCCGAGAGGTGGTGCAAGCGGATCCGCCACCAGGTGTCTGGTGGTAGGGGAGCCCCTCTCGTGTTACCGAGTGAATGGGGGCGGCCGCTCCCGCTTTTCGCGGGGGCGGTTTCGGGGTGAACCCCTCTTGGTTGCCCCGTACGGGGGTGTCGCCCCGGCCCGCCCAGGTGCCTGGGTGTAGCCCGTTCGTAGCCTCGTGGGGCGCGGGTCGACCCGCGCGCCTGCGGCGCTTCTCGTGGCCGTTTGTGGTCATAAGTGCGGGCGCCCGCGCTTCCCTGGCTCGTCCGCGCGAGCGTTCCTCGTACCGGGTCGAGCAGGCCTCGGCTTTTCTGCAGGGGGCGCCCCTGCCACCCCGGTTGCACTATGTCGGACCCCCAGGTACCCGGGGGCGAGGACGACCTCCTGCCTGAAGAGGGGGAAGAGATGATGGTGGACGACGTTCCCGTCTCCGCCACCGGCGCCGAGTGCTTCCTAGCGAGCTCGTCGGAGGACGAGGACGACCGGGTGACCGTTCGTGTGGCCCCGGACGAGGCGCCGGGCGGGTTGTCGTCTGTGTGTAGCGGCACGACGGCTCCGTCGGGTGGCGGACAACCGCGTGCAGCGGTGGCTTCTACCGCTTCTCCTCCGGCGGCCCGGATGGCTTCTGTCGCCGGTACCGGCGTGGCTCTACCTCAAGACGGTGTCGCCGGCGTGGCGGATGGTGGTGTTGGCACCCCGTCCAGTCCGGCGGGTCAAGACGGCGCGGGTGCCCGCCCGGTTGGTGTGTCCGCTGCGGCGGGTAGCGGGTCTACCCGTGCTGCCCCCGTGGTACCCACGTCGGGTCCGGGTGGCGGCGATGCTCTGCCCGCGGTGCCGCGGGCGTCTGGTGGTCAAGGTGGGTCTACACCGATGGCTGTGGACTCCGGTAGTTACTCCGGGCGGGCGCCCGTCCTTCTGTTTCCTCCTCGGCCGCGTGCGACTCCGGCGCCGGCCCCTCTTCCGGTGGGCCATCCCCCGGCGCCCCCTATTCTTCCTGGTCCTGCCCGGGTTGCCCAGTTGGGTGGCGGCGTCGCCGTGGCGGCGGGTCAACCCGCCATGTCGGTGTTCGACTTGGTGGCTCGGGTTCGAGGCCTGACTGTGCAAGAGTCAATGGAGTCCGATGGGCGGATGCGGGTGGACTTCCACCTGCCCCATCCCCGTGGAGAGTCCTCCCGGCGCGTCAAGGTGGACCCGAGTTGGGAGCGGGAGTTGGTGCGGCTGGTCAACCAGCCGAACGCGGTGCGAGTGGAACACCATTGGATCCTGAGTCAGCCGGACGACCGGCATGCGCAGCTTTGGCGTACTCGGGTGGGACGGGGTGAGGTCTACCTCGACCCCAACTTCGGGGTATGCGACCTGATTGCTCCCGCGTTGCCGCGGGAGATTGACTACCCGGCTAGTGCTCGGGGGATTGCGGCGGCGGCGGAGCCGGTTGCGTTTGGGGAGACGGTGGGCAGTACCAGTCGGTATCCCGACTTTGATTACTACCCGGGGGTATCCCCGTATCTGTCGTTGACGGCTCCCTACCCGCCTATGGCGGGGTTGAAGTCGGCGTCGAGCTGGCGACGTAACCATGATGTCATGGCGGATGCGTTTCGCACGGATATAACGTGTGCGTTGCAGACCGGCAACGGTCGTGCGCCGGTATACACTCCCGTGCGCCCGCCGCTATGGCAGGAGGGGTGGGAACCCGCCCCTGCTTTCCGGCTTGACACCGGCTCCTGTCTCCGATACTTCGGGAGTGTGTTGGCCTCCCGGCCGGTCCACCCGTTGCAGGGTACCTTCACCCTTGAGGTTACCCTCGGGCAGGCGTCCTCCTTCTTGCTGTCCGTCCGCCGGCAGGGGCGCCTGTTTCATCTTCCGACGGGTGTCCGTCGGCACATCGCGCAGTTGGGCGTGGACCTGATAGCTGCCAAGACCGGGTTGGCCCGGGAGTTCGAGGCCCTGCTGGCTGTTCACGATGCCGTGAACTGGGCTGGGGTGTTGGCCCTTCCCCCGTACCGGGACCCGCAGGCTGGGGCTACCCCCTTGCCTCGTCACTCGTTGCGTATCCGGCGTACTCAGCCGGGTGAGCCTAGTTGCCATGGGTGGGCGTCCACCGAGGCCGTTCCTGACCTGGGTATTCCCATGGTTATCCATGACCCTCTTCAGGTCCTTGCCCCGTGGCTCGGTAACCCGATACCGGCGGCGGTTGGCCGTCGTCCCCGAGAGTGGGGCTCTGTGGGTGGGGAGCGTGAGGTGTCCCGTCGTCGGGCGGAGCCCCGCCGGGGTTACGGTGGAGCCCCTTCGGTAGGGTCCTACCGAGCCTCGTATCAGGTGCCACCGGCTCCGGTGGTAGCCGTGTCGGCTCCTTTGGCTCCTCTGGCTGCGCCAGTGTCCGCTCCCGACCCTGTCCTACATGACGGGGGTCCCCGTCTCTGGTATGAGGGCGTTGACGCCCTTGTTGCCCGCGCAATGCGGGAGGGTCTCTCTGTTAGCTGGGGGGATATCCCCCCAGGTGCTGCGCTAGTTGGGTCAGCGCGTTGCTTCGGTGGCGTGCTGGACCGCCTCCAGAAAGCTCTGGAGGACGTGGAGGCTGGCCGCAGCACCCTCGTCCAGCTATGCACCGAGGTAACTCGGGTGATTGACCGTCGTGAGATTGCCGACCGGTGGAGCACGGAGGTATACGCGCTTACGCGTGAGTGGCCTCCCTCGGGCAGTGGGTCTACCCACTGAGGAGTGCTATTGGTTGTGAGGGAGAGGGCCCCGGTGACCCTTATGGTAGCCGGGTAGTAGTGAGTATAAACTCATCCCCTTCGGGGGCATTGCTTGCCTCTGTTTGCTGCCCTGGGGAGTACCCCTTCTGGCTCAGTGGTGCCTTGCCTCCCGTCCAACTTCTTCCGGTTGGTTCCTGCTTGGGGAGGTCATCCTCCCTCACGTTGTGTCTTGGCTTGGGGAGGTCATCCTCCCTTGTAAGCCCCCTATTTACTTCGATATTATCAAAGTTAGCCTTTACCTTTAAGTTAACTTATTAAGGTTCAGGTTTTACTTAGTTACCTAAGCTTGACTCTACTTAGTTGCCTAAGCTTGGTTCGACTTAGAAACCTAAGTCTGTTTTGACTTAGAAACCTAAGTCTGCCGTAACCATGTCACAGCCTACTTAGTAGGTATAAGCCTCACCCCCCAACAGCCGAAGTCGGTGTCGGTTGGGTTGTTGCAGTAGTCGTCGTCGCCTCATGTAAGGCATGAGGAGTTGGCGGGGTATATTCGCCGCCTGTTCCCAGGTGGGTGAGTCGTATCCGACCCACATAACTTTCACGTACCAGGGTCCTGGTAGGTTCGGGTCGGTGTGTCCGACCACGCTCTCTACTTGGTAAGGAATCCCATCCGGTCCCACCGGGTCATCTGACCGGTGGGTTGTAAGAGCTTCATGTAGCAACCCAGCCGGTACCGGCTGAGGCTGCTCCGGCTTCGGAGCAGGTGTGACATCATTCACACTGATGCGTTGGATCTCCGTATCGGAGTGTAAGATAACAGAGTGGTCATCTCTGTGGAGAATCTGGTACGGTCCCTTGACCGGTTGCATGTGCTTGTTCCCCCGGAACTTCTGGTGTCTGATATAGACCCAGTCACCTGTTACCAGGGTTGAGTTGCGCACCCGTAACCGGGCGTCGAAGTTCTTCTTATATCGAAGTTGTGTTCTGTCAAGGGCACCCTTGAGCTTAGGAATCATCCACGATAGCTTGGCCAACCAAGCTAGGTGGATACGTTCGGCCGGTCGGCCTTTCGGTGTATCATACCGAGTGCACCTTCCTGGTGGCAGCGTCAGATTACCGACGCCTAGTGGCATGACCCACTCCAGCGGAGCGATGTTTGTGCTCCGATGTGGCCTGGCATTGTATGCCAGGGTGAGTACGGACAGAAGCCTGTCCCAAGTGTTCGTGTGCTCGGCCACGTAGCACTGTAGCATCTTGACGATGGTGCGGTTGAACCGCTCCACCTGCCCGTTGGTTTGCGGGTGGTAGTCGGATGCCCGACGTGGTTCGATACCGAACATGCCCAGGACCTTAGTGCAGAATGCTGACGTAAGGTTTGCTCCGTTGTCGGAGAGGAGTTGCTTCATGACTCCGTATGCACTGATCCAGTGGTCAACCACTGCGTTCATGATGGTGTATGCCGTATCATTCGGGATGGCTGCCGCTCGTGACAGCTTAGTGAACCGGTCAGACATGACCAGGATGTACCTGTTCCCTTCTTCCGTTACCGGAAGTGGCCCGAGTATGTCGATAGCGACCTGCTCGTTGGGCCCATCAGGTGGGAATAGCTTCATGGCAGACGCCTGCTTATGCAGACTCATGCGGATACGTGCACAGGGGTGGCATCTCCTTACGTGGTCGACCACGTCGACGGCCATTGCTGGCCAGTAGAAGAACCTTCGCATTGCGGCGAACATACGTGAACCCCCCGGGTGTCCGGCTGTGGGGTTCTCGTGTTCTCGTTCGATGACGGCTTGCCGTAAGGACACGGGAACCACGACTTGATGTCGTCCATCGGCGGGTGCCCGCCGGTATATGAGTCCGTCTTCGTTCTCGGAGAAGATGCCGGCCGTACCGGCCAGGAGGTTAGCGCGATGACGTCTACAGTCGTCGTCAATGGTTTGTGCCTCGCGGAAGTCCGCGAGGGTTAGTGGGCATGCTCGGTGTGCCATGGTATGGTCAACCATACCTTGGGTAGCGTTACCCACCATGCAGACCGGTACCACCGGGATGTCCTCGTCCACCGGGCGGGTATCCCCGCTCGGGGTGTCGAGTCGAGACAATGCGTCTCCGAGATGGTGGGTTGACCCAGCCTTATACACGGTACGGTAGTCGTGCTCGGCCATTTTTAGCCTCCATCGGGCTAGCCTCCCATGGCTATCGGAATCCTTGTCACCAAGGTTGAGGAGCCATCGTAGGGGTTCGTGGTCGGACCTCACGATGAACCTGGAGCCCTCCAGGTATGGACGGAGCAGTTGCACTGCCCATATAACTCCGAGGCATTCACGCTCGGTGGCACTATAGTTCCGCTCAGCCGGGTTGAGTGTCCGGCTGAAGTATCCTACCGGACGTAGGTCCGGAATAACTTTATCGGTACCGATCAACGTCTCCCCCTGTAGCAGGGTGCATCCCACTTGGGTGTCGCACGCATCGACATCGATGACGAAGGTACCCCGTCGGTGCCGTAACGCAAGGACGGGTGGGGATAGTAGGGCTCGCTTCAGCGACTCGAATGCCTCCTCTTCGCTAGGCGAAGGGGGTTGGAGTACCTTGGGCAGGGTACTGCTCGTAAGAACCGTTAACGGTTTAGCTATCCGAGCGAAGTCCTTGACGAACCGTCGGTATACATTGCACATTCCCAGGAAGCTCTTGAGCTGTGTCTGGGTGTTAGGGAACCGGGCATCCCGGAGTGCCCGGGTATTGGCTTCGAGTACCCCTAGTTTACCAGGGGTTATCTGGTGGCCTAGATACTCGACCGTCTGTTGGAAGAAGGCGCACTTCTTCAGACGCAGGGTTACCCCGGCGTTCCGCAAGAGGGTCAGTACCTCGTCCACATGTTGCACATGGTCATCCATGTTACGCGAGAAGACGATAACGTCATCGAGGTACACTAGGCAGTTACGCCACTTCACCCCCGACAGTATAATGTCGATAGCCCGCTGGAATGTAGCGGGGGCGTTGGACAATCCGAAGGGCATCCTTAGGAACTCGTACACTCCACTGTGACAGACGAATGCCGTCTTGGGGATATCCTCGTCCGCCACCGGGATCTGCCAGCATCCAGCATTGCAGTCGATGGTGGTAAACACCGTAGCCTCCCCCAGGGAGTCGATGCATTCATCCATCCTTGGTAAAGGGTATGAGTCCTTCTTGTTAACCAAGTTGAGGCGTCGATAATCGATGCAAAACCGAGGGGTTTGATCCTTCTTCGGCACAATAACGACTGGGGCACCCCATTCCGACATCGAAGGTCGGATCATCTTAGCTTCACTCATCCTCTTCACTTCTCCATCAACGATCTCTCGTTGCATAGGTCCCGCTCGGTGCGGTTGTGACCGGGCGGGGCGTGCGCCTGGTACCAGGTCTATACGATGTTGGGTTGCCCCAATGGTACCCAGGGCTCCGCCTGTCCACATGACGTCATGATTTCTTAACATCCGTCGTGCCCCTTCGGCTACGGAAGGGGGAAGGTGGTCGAGGTCAGCCTCGGCCAGTGCCTTCAATGCTTCTTGGTCCTTCGGCGGAATATCCGCCGGTAATGATGGTCGACTAGGCTTCCCGTCATCGAGTTGCTGTCGCTCGGTGGTCTCGGCGACTGCCAGCACCTCAAGTGGGTCCACTTGACCTTCTTTGTCAGGGGTAAGGATATCTCCTTCGTAGAGCTCGGCAATCCCGAGGATAGTTTCCTTCGGGAGGGTGACTGCCTTACGGCGATAGTTCGCCATCACTAGGAGGGACGACCCTCCTGATGGGAGATCTATGAGACCGTTGGCCATGGTCAACCCATGGCGCTTGTACGTCCGCAAGTTGGACTTGACTCTGCAGATGCCTGCGAGGTCACAGTTAACCGGGAGGACTGTCTCCGACAACGGCTCAAAGCGAGTTCGCTTGGCCAACCGAAGTGTCTTCGGCTCGACACTTGCGTACACCTCAGCCACATCAACGTGGCTCCCTTGTAGCGTCAGGTCCCTGACGATAGCCGTGTGTCCTCGCTTCGTCCCGTCGGCTTCTTGAAGCTCGACGGTCCTCCGGGCTGGCCGGATTGCGTCAACGTGAACGTTGATGAAGGTGCACCCCAGTATGCAGGGCACCGATAGGGTCTCACACACCAGGAAGTCGACTTCCGTGGTGAGTTCCCCGATGGTCACCCGCAGCGACATCGCTGCGGTCGTACGAATGAGGCGACCATTCGCGTCCTTGATGGTGGGTCCCCGAGTCACTCTGACTCGCGGAAGCCACTTGTCCGGGAGGGTATCCTTCCGGATAAGGCTGGGTCCAGCCCCTGTATCCAGTACAGGGTAGTACGATCGTGTCGACTGGGGGTCAACCCCCAGTGTGGCTGATACCTTGAAGTTCTCCAAGGTAAACAGCACGTGGCCTACACCGATATCCGGTGTAGCTCGGGCATCCTGAACAGGACCCTTGTCTGGTTCCATGTGACGGGGCTTCCCGTCCTCTCCTCCCAACCTTGGTGGTTGGTCATCAATCCCCTGACGCCGTGTCGTCGGGGCCGGAAGGTGTACCCGGGGGTTGATGCGGCGTCGGCTCAACCGCGCTCTCCGTGGGGCTTTCCCCGCGGTACTCCGGGGTGGCTTGCTTGGGTTACCCCAGCGCCCCCCGGTCATCCTTCCTCTTACTCGTTTCCCGCCCTTGGTAGGGTGCTGTCCGCCGGGACATCCGGCTGCGGAGGTGCCTCCTCGACGGCCAGTACTCCACCTGGAGCTGGCTGCCTACCCGGTGCGGGTCCGGGTGCTCTGGCGGGATACCCCCCGGTGGATGCCTTGCGGTGCGCCGCTGCCCGCCGAGACTCCTCGGGGATGAGTGGGCAGGAAGACACCCAGTGCTGGGGATCCCCACACAACATGCATCCGGACGTGCCGGTCCCTCCTTGAGTTCGCATCGGGGTAGCCCCGTAGCTGCGGTTGCCTCCCTCGGGCGCCCGAGTGCCTGCTCCCTGGTAGGCCTTGGGTCCTTGGGTCAACCGGAACATGGACTCCCCCAACCGGTTGGGTCGACCCGCAATCTGCGGAGGTGCCTCCGTACGTACTGCCCATGTAGGCTGGGGCTGGTGGGGGTTACCCGTAACCGGGGCATACCCCGTCGTCCGCACATACGGGACGCGCCGTCCCGCTCCCTCGTTGACCTGGAACTGGGTCCCAGCCGGGGCGATGTACGCTACCGTAACGTGCTCATCAATCACCGGCGTCGCCGGTAGCAACAGGTGGCCCTGTTGGTCGACTAGAGGGTCATCCTCACCAATAGGGGTATGTTCGGTCGCCACCAGTACTGGTGCGGCCTTACGTTCCACCTTCTCTTGCCTCGGTACCGGGGTAAGACTGGGCTTGCCTCCCTCACCCTTGCGCTTCGGGGCCAAAGCACACTCCGGGTGTAGAACCCGGTAGGCGTCCCCTAGGTACTTGCACATATGCATCAGTCGACTGAAGTTCGTCCGTGCCGTGTTGGCGCCCCGAGCGGATATCCGCACGTAGTTGGGTACTCCTGCGAACAGGATGGCCCGTAGCTCCCCTTCTCCGAGGAGCTTTCCCAGCTCGTAGTCGAGCTCTTGGATCCGGCGTCCAAACATCTCTTCATCCTCCCAGCTCTGCGCGGTGGCAGTGCGCAGGGCCCGGTAGTGGTCCTCGCACTTGTCCTCACTGAGGTAACTGCTCAGCAGCTCCTTGAGGATCCCACGGTAATCCATGGGGGTGGCCGCGACCCTCATTCCCGGCATCGGGGATGCCTGGCGAAGGATGCCTCGCACCCGTTCATCAACAAAGAACGGGAGGATCTCCAGGGCCAGCCCCTCGTTGACGAGCGCCTTGTCTGCGGCTGCCTTGAAGCTAGTCAAGAAGCCGATGACTGCCAACGGGCGTCCGTTGGGGCCCCCGAACATAGGGACTCCCTTCATAAGGGTCTGCATAGAGCGGATCGCTCGGTGCGACGTATTACGCATCGATTCCGATACGGTGGTAGATCGGTCTTCCAAACGATAACGTTCGGGAGTCAGTACCGACCTGAAGACTTCGTTGACGATTTCCGTGTCAGCGTCCTGGATATCCAGTCGCTTTGCCAGTTGATGAGCAAACTCATCGGACTCCATCCGCTTCAGTAGGCTCGCAGTTACCTGCGCGGTCATAGCTTCCACCACTGACGGTGGTACTTCAGGCGTCGGCGCCTCGGGAGCCCGAGCTGCCTGGCCTCCTTCGTCGTGGGGATACTGTGAGAGGGTACCCCCTCCGCCAATAACCGACTCTCCACCGGCGTAAGTATCCGCCGGGTCGTGTCCGCGGAGTCCGCTTCGGGTGCTCCGAGCGTATCGCTCCGTGTGACTCCGTTCCAACACTGCCGACGAGTCGGATCCATACCCCATGGTGTCAGGGGGTTGTCCAGGAGTAGCAACCCCGGGATTGACCCTGGTGGACTCCGAAAGTAGTCCGGCCGGTTCGAACCGTACCGGTGTGGGAGGAACACGACGGGGTCCCGTCGTGTGGCGTGTTGACATCAACACTGCCATCGCGTCCTCCGTCCGCTCCTGGCGAGCGTCGAGTCCGGAAAACCGGGCCTCGATGCGGGCCAATGATGCCATCAGGGAATCCCCTGGTGAAGGAGACGGCGGAGTGAGGTCGGTCGACGACAGTTGAGGCGGGCCCCCGCCTCCTTCCGTCCGAGCCGTGCCAAACGTCGATCCGGCACCGGAAAGCATTGGCGTCTCAATGTTGTCGATCGGGTTCCCGATCTCGGTTCCCGTAGTCACCTCCGGGGTCGGCGTCGACGCCGATCCGTCATCTTGAACGTTCCCCGTCTCTTGGGTAGACATAGTCACAATCAGTCAACCGACGTAACAATCACCACGAATAAGAGAGCGAGGGGGTAGATTGGGGAGAGTAACAGTAGATCACAGTCAAAGGTAGAAACTCAACACAATCGATCAGGTCGCAACACCACGAGTACAAGAAAAGGACCGGATCCCTATCCGTGTGCCAGGGCCGAAGACGGCGTCACCACAAGGGTGACGGAAACCCGTCCCCTGCTGCTCCACCAATGTAGCACAATAGGGATCCGTCGCACGTCCACTCTCAGGGAACACTCACCAAGGGGGATCGGCACCAACGTCACCGGGAGGCCAAGGTTGCTGTCCTTGGAGCGCAAGCCACGGGACCAAGATGGGAGCCCAAATGGGAGGGGTTTGTTGTTCTACCTTGGCCGGCGGTGGATTCGCCGCCGGCCCCCACGTTATAAACCCTCGGAGACACTACTAACTACCCTCCACCCCAAGATGCAAGTCCCTCTGGTCATACGTAACTTGTAGATACCGTGACCAGTCCGGACTCTCAAATTGAAAGCCAAGGATTAGAAGTAGCCCCCCCTAACATTAGGGTCACAATACGGCCAACCATATTGCTACACCTGGGCGGCCGGCACGCGGGGCGTAGCCGGACCCAGATCGAGGTCGTGGTGGGCGGGGCCCACCACGTCACGGGATCGGCGCGGGCCGTAGCCCCGTCGCCGACACCTTCCTCCGGTCCCTCACGGTAGCGGTTAGCAACCGGTGGTCAAGATGGATCCGGCCCCGCACGTGGACCCAGTGCCCTCCGGGGCGGCGCGCCGAGAGGGCGTCGTCACGCGATCGGCTACCTCTGGCCTTAAGCGAGAAGCACCCCCGCCTCCTCCTCGAGACGACGCGGCCAACTCTGTCGTCGTCACTTCCGAGGACGATTCGTCGGCCTCTACAACGGATCGGGCGTCGGCGGCTCAGCCGACGCCTCCTGCCTCGGCAGCGGACTTCGGCAGGGATGCGGCGATCAAGCGCGTGCTCGACGAGGCCGAGAATGCGCTAAGCGACCAGCAGACCACCGTGGCGGAGTTGACTCGACGCCTGCAGCGGCAGCAAGACGTGATCGCGCAGCTGCAGCGTCCTATGACGGCCACACGCTCCGACAGCGGGTCTAAGGACCCGTCCTCGTCCCGGTCCAAGAAGAAGGAAAATCAGAAGGTGCGCAAGGAGCCTATTCCTGAGCCCGTCAAGGCCAAGGCTAAAAAGCCAGATGCGGCGGAGCTCCTCGCCAGCCTCCAGGCTCTCCTTCAAGTGTACGGCGAGCAGCCTGCTCGGGATCCCCCCAAGCATGGCCGCCGCCTCCCCAAGAGCTCTCGTCGCGGGCGTCGCCCCGGTCCGACGTCGGTCTCCGTCGTCTTCGATCTCATCATCTGCCCCGCCCCGACGCAGTGACTCGTCGTCGTCAAGCTCGTTGTTGGGTCCCCCGACCCCTCCGTCCCCGCCATCGACCCCGTCGGTTACCTCCGACGAGTCGACGTCGGAGGACGATGTGGCAGTATTGACCCCCAGGTAGGGGGGCAACACGTGCCATGCAAGGGGCGGCAGGCCACTAGCCTGATCCGTTCCTCCCCCTGCATTTGGGTCCATATTCCCTAAGTTTGGGATAGTTAGCTTAGTAGTAAATCCAACTTGGATTTGAGGGTTTTCTGCATTTATCGTCTTGAATTTTCGTGTGGCCCGGTGGGCAGGTGCTGGGGTGGGAGATTCTGAGTGGCGAGATTCTGAGTGGACCCTGGGGGGATAAGGGGAGGGACAGCGGGGCTTGGCCCTGCGTCCCCGTCCCGACCAAGAAACTGTTGGATCACACACCATCCTCTTGTTTGTCCGTGGGGGGTTTGCCCCACAACAGGGACAGAGTGTGTGCGACTTGCACTTCTTCCGGTTCCCCCGACACGGGAGGCAGCCCTTGTACACCGCCCCAACTTGGGTGTCGTGTGTGCAAGTGGTTTTTGTCACATTTGGTGGAGCAGCAGGGGACAGAGGTAAACTTTACCTCCGGGTGCACCCGGGTGTAGCGGGCCCTCTGTCTCAGAGGAACGGTGGACTTGGACCGTGTCATACGGATCGTCAGCCAACATGGCTAGTTCGGACCCCACGTCGTCCGGGGAGTACACGGGTGACGCACGTACTTCAGTGCCTTTGAATACTGGTGAGACACAGGTGGGTGTACCTGGGGTCGCAGAGGGACTGGAGGTCCCTCAAGCCAGCAGGACTGGAAGTGCGGGCGGGCAACAGGCCACTCCGACTCAGTCGGGAGTTCATTCGGGTGACACTTCTGATGTGGGTAGGCCGAAGTCTGGCCACCGTGTGGTATACTCAACGGGAACGTCCCAAGGGGTGAGGACTGTCCCCGCGGGTTCCACTCGGGTTGGAGCCAACTTTGGCTTGGAGCCGTCGCCAACTAGGCTTTCGGAGGACGGCGGACCTCCGTTGGTCGGCGACGGGCACGCGCCCATGCCCCCGGTTGAGACCCCTGAGGAACGTGGTTACCCCTCAGGTGGACTCCCGGAGGCGGACCGAGACTCAACTGGAGTCGATAATCCACTCCTCGCGGAAACTGTCAGTCGGGAGGCGGCCAATGTGTTACGGCAGACTTTGCCGGACCTGGTGGTCACGATGACGAATACTATTTTGAATCAGATTGTGGCGAGTTTGCCAGATGGCCTTAATGTCCAGACCGGATTGGGGCTTTCGAGCCCGCAGGCGCAGAGGGAATCCCTCCTCACGCCTATCTCGGGGGGCCCCAAACAGGGGGCGACACCTGTGACTCCCAACGAGGGAGCCACACCATACTCGGTGGGGCATACGCCTTTTATGGGGGAGTTCCCCTCGGAAACGCCGGCGGCTACACCAAGCGCGCCGCGCCGGACTACAGGCACTGAGGGTCAACTTACCCCAGTGCCACAGCGGCTGTTCCCTCAACGTGAGGTGCCGCCCAAGGTCCAGGTAACCAACCCGGTCTACCAGAGGATCTTTTATTGTGAGACCTACGTCCTCCACGACAAGTCGGCGGCGTATGGTCCTGACCAGGCCCGAGCCATGGGCCGTGCCAAGAAGAATGCACTTCACTCTTTTGGGCACAAAGTGGAGTGGGATGGAACTCCCCCCCTCCGTGTCTTTGAGTTCCTACGTCGTTTCACAAAAGCCTGTGACGACAATGCCATAAGTGAAGGCGTGGCTTTTTACATGCTACAGGAGTTTACGAAGGGAGACCTGCGGACAGAACTTATGTCCGTCATGCCCAGCTCCTCAAGTGGAGGCGCTGGGGAGGTGACGTCCTATTTGGAGTTCGTCAACTGGTTGTTGAGGGCCATGGTTGATGAAGCGGCGCTGGCATCTCAAGTCGGGGTGTTTACGCAAGCTTATCAGGAAGAGGCGGAGGACGAGTTGTCCTTTGCGGAGCGAGTCCGTAAGCTCAACAATACTTGTGGCTTTCTTCATCCACAAGCTGCGGTGAAGAGTCGGTTTGTGGAGGGACTCCATTGGTCAGTCCGGATGGAGACCGCAAGTTGCGGGAGGAACAACGCCAGGAGCGTCAAGCCGAGTTGGCCAAGGAACGGGAGGAGGCGCGCCGAGCCACAGAGTTTTGAGAGAGGCACGCCGAATCCGCAAGGAGAGGGTGGTAGCTGCCGTGGAAACCTCCCAGGGTACGTCTTCGTCTTCCCCAGTTGGACAGACCCCTCCCGGATCAGACAATCGGTGACGGAACTGCAACTCCGATGGACACTGGGCATATGATTGCCCCGAGTTGAGTAAACGCATCCAATAACTTGTTAGGAATGCGAGTAAGAAGCCGGCTACGAACGAAGTACGTTCACGCCGCGAGGGTGGGTCTCGACCGGTCGTCGCGGTCGCCACACCCTCGGCGGAGGAGGCGGACACGTCGTCCTCGGACTCGTCGTCTTCCTCCCCACCCTCAGATTCGGACGCCAAATCGGCGGGAAACGAATGACCGTTGGAGCTGGCCGTCCGAAGCTCACAACGGCAGCCTTGGCCAAGTGGGTCAAGAGGACGAACCAACCCTGCCGGATACTGCGGCGACCTAAGGGAGTCCGCCCACCTCGGGTAGGACTCCCCAACAACGTAAACCCACGTCGGGTCATCGCGGTGCTGACGGGTGAGAACTTCCAGGTGGCTGGACGGGTGCAACTTGCCCCCGGTCGCGCCTGTTGTGCCCGTATCGTACTTGATACCGGGTCAGGAGCCTCCTTGATACGCAAGTCGCTATTACCAAAGGAGGTGAAGCTCCAACGCTGGAGGTCCAAAGCTGACCATATGATTGACATCAATGGTGGGGTACTTCCCATTGTTGGTGCCGTGACCCTACCAACTAGGTTGGGGACCCATGAGGTCGACGTGACCTATGGTGTAGTTGAGAATATATCGGTACCCCTGCTTCTGGGTACCCCTTATGTTGTTACACAAGTGCCTTTGATTTGTGGCCCTGAGTACTGGGTCAAGTTGATGAATGGGGAGACCATCCCCATCCTTGGTAAGGGAAAGTCTGTGGCTCCTGTGACAGTCTCACAGTCGAAGCCTGTTTGCTCCGTGGGAGAAGGGTTTAATGCTACTCTGCGTCTAGCCCGTAAAGTCACGTTGCCCCCCAACTCGGTGGCGCACGTTGACGTTGTAACTGATTGTTTGGGGAACGGGTTATTGCACCCTTACCCCCGTCTTGCTCGCAAGCACCAAGTGCATGTTGCCCTTGCCACGATGGACTCCAAAGCCGGAGTCCCGTGGAGGATCCAGGTGATGAAACTGAGCTCTTCGCCCGAGTAATTCAAGTCGGGAGCCAAGTTCGGCTATATCGACCAACACGAGGGACCGGTAGTAGCGGTCACCCTCAACGCGGGCGCAAGTAGCGACCCGAAGTCCGGAAAGGAGAAGCATCAAGCCAAGTCGGCCGCCTCTCCTCGGCCCCATGTGAACATGGAGGGTGTTCCCCCCAGGTTGAGGGTTCAAGTTGAACGCCTCTTGGACCAATATCACAAGTTGTGGGATGGTCAATTGGGACTCATGAGAGCTACCCAACACCGGATCGAGTTGAAGCCCGGTGCACCCCCTATACGCCAACAACCGTATAGGGGAGGACCCCGTTCAAGGGCCCTCGTCAAGGAGCAAGTCGCTCGCATGGAGGCCCTCGATGTGATCGAGGCCAGCAACGCCGAGTGGGCGAGTCCGGTGGTTATCGTCCCGAACGTTGATGGGACCCCCCGGTTCTGTATCGATTACCGTAAGCTCAACGAGAGCACGGTGAAGGACAGTTATCCCCTACCTAGGATGGATGACTGTCTGGACTCTCTGGGGGAGGCAAACGTGTTCTCTACCCTGGACTGTAACGCGGGGTACTGGCAAATTCCCATTGCCCCGGAGGACAGGCATAAAACTACCTTTACCTGTCACTGTGGTACCTACCAGTGCAAGCGCCTACCGTTTGGTCTGTGTAACGCGCCGGCAACTTTCCAGCGCGCTATGGACATGATTCTGGCCGGAGTACGGTGGCAGATCTGTCTTGTGCACCTAGACGATATCATTGTGTTCTCCCGAAGTCCGGAGGACCACATTGGCCATCTTGGCCAGGTGTTCAAGCTACTTGCTGACGCCGGTGTCTCCCTGATGGCGAGCAAGTGCCACCTCTTTACTCAAGAGGTGGAGTACTTGGGACATGTTGTCCGTCCGGGGCGTCTCAGTGTTAACGAGAAGAACTTGAGGGCCATCCGTCAGGCTCAGTACCCCCGGACCCAGACCCAGATGAGGAGCTTCCTCGGGATGTGTAACGTGTACCGACGTTTCACCAAGGGCTTCGCCAAGGTGGCGAAGCCGCTGAATGAGCTAGTGAGCTCAACGCTACCGAAGAACCTGCCTCCCCCAGGTCGGGTGGAGCAGGAATCCTTTGAGACTCTTCGGGACCTTCTGCTGAAGCCCCCTATCCTGGCTATTCCCTGGTTGGGAGGCCACTACATCCTGGATGTGGACGCTAGCTACGACAAACTTGGTTGTGTGTTGCTTCAGCAGCAGCCGGACAAGGAGTACTTGCCGGTGGGATACTTCAGTAAGGGGCTGAACTCGGCCGAGAAGAACTACGGAGTCACCGAGTTCGAAGGACTCGCAGTGGTGTGGGCGGTGACGTCACTTCGTAACTACCTGGAGGGTGAGAAGTTCCTCATCCGCTGTGACCACCGCGCGTTGCAGTTTACCTTTAAGACGGACAGTACGAACACTCGTCTCAATCGGTGGAGGGTGCGACTGGCACCCTTCAACTTTGACATTGAATACCGACCTGGCAGGCAACATGCCCTTGCCGACGGCCTCTCTCGGGTACCTACCGAGGGGCTGGACACTAACCCAGTCGATGAGGACATCCCCATCGTGGGGGTAGTCACGCGCTCGGGTCAGGCGTTGAACCCCGAGGCGCCAGGGAACAAGAAGTACTTGCCCCTGTCCCTGGACGAGGTGGTAAAGGCCCAAGCCGAATATTCCTTCTGCAAGTCGCAGAGGGATACACTGGATACAGTGGTGGAGACGCGTTTCTTTCTGAGAGATGATGGCCTCCTAATGAGGAGGGGGGTATTTCAGGGGACCGAACAACTTGTCGTCCCCGCATCCCTCAAGGACAGTATCCTTGAGAGGGAGCACAACACTCCCACGGGTGGACACCTGGGGTCTAGTAAACTGTACCTGACCCTGAGAACCAGGTACTACTGGCCGTCCATGGTGGTGGACATCTACAGCTGGGTGGCTGCCTGCACAAGTTGTGCACAGAACCGTCTGATGGAACGGCGGCCTAGTACGGCTATGCTATTGTTCCCGGCCAAGGAGCCCTTCGCCGCGTTGGCGATGGACATCCTTGGGCCACTGCCAGTGACCGAGGAGGGCAACCAGTACCTCCTGGTCATCTGTGACCGCTTCACGAAACTTACGCGAGCGATCCCACTGGCAGAGATCACGGCCATGTGTAGCACAATAGGAATCCGTCGCACGTCCACTCTCAGGGAACACTCACCAAGGGGGATCGGCACCAACGTCACCGGGAGGCCAAGGTTGCTGTCCTTGGAGCGCAAGCCACGGGACCAAGATGGGAGCCCAAATGGGAGGGGTTTGTTGTTCTCCTTGGCCGGCGGTGGATTCGCCACCGGCCCCCTCGTTATAAACCCTCGGAGACACTACTAACTACCCTCCACCCCAAGATGCAAGTCCCTCTGGTCATACGTAACTTATAGATACCGTGACCAGTTCGGACTCTCAAATTGAAAGTTAAGAGTTAGAAGTAGCCCCCCTGATATTAGTGTCACAATACGGACAACCATATTGCTACATATCCCCCCCTTAGATTCGGCCCGTCCTCGGGTCGAGTTGCATTCGGGTTACCGAATGTAAGTGGGTCGCGTGACTGTTTACCCGTCGGGTGGGGCTTTGCGCCCAGTCGCGACAGACACCCCTTTTCGAGGTTGTCCGAGGGGGGTGCCCCCCTTTGTGTGGTACACACACGATCCGTTTTCCGGACCGTTAATTTCCCGATGCGGGTTTTTGTTCACGACCCCCCTTTCCGAGGGGTGGTGCACGCGGATCCGCCACCAGGTGCCTGGTGGTAGGGGGGTCCCTCTCGTGTGGGCGATTGAGTGGGGGGCGGGGGCTGCCCGCGTTGCGGGGGGGCGGTTGGGGGTGACCCCTCTTGCTTACCCCGTGTGTGGGGGTGGCCCCGTCCCGCCCAGGTGCCTGGGTGGAGCGCGGTCGTAGCCCCGTGGGGCGCGGGTCGACCCGCGTGCCTGCGGCGCTTCTCGTGGCCGTTTGTGGTCATAAGCGCGGGTGCCCGCGCTTCCCTGGCTCGTCCCGGTTAACCCACCGTACCGGGTCGTAGCCGTCGACGGCTTGTGGGCGCGGGGGACTCCGCACCCGTTATCATGTCCTATCCCCAGGTGCTTGAAGAGGAGGAAGACCTCCTGATCGGGGAGGAGATGGAGGACGACGCGCCTGTCGGTCCCGACGCCGCGCGTTACGGGGTGAGCTCGTCTGACGACGACGGGCCTGCGGTGTCCGTCCGTCTGTCGGCCGGAGGACTGTCGTCCGTGTGCAGCGGCACGACGGTGCCGTCGGCCGGAGGTCAACCCGGCGGTCAACCGCGCGTGGCGGCTTGTACCCCCTCTCTGCCGGCTGCCCGGATGGAGCCTGGTGCCGGTGCCGGCTCACCGCAGGTACCTCAAGATGGTCCGCCCTGCGGCGGAGGTGGCGACCCGCAGCCGACTCCGGCTGGTCAAGGTGGTCCGGGTGTCCGGGCGGTGACTCCTCGAGGCAGTCCCGACGTTGACGCGGGTGGTGGTGGCGGTGCGACACCCGGTGCGGCGGGTCAAGACGGTGCGGGTGTCCGCACGGCCGGGGCTCCGGCTCCGGAGGCTGTCCAAGTGCCTTCCCCTTCCGAGGCGGGGGCTACGTCGACGGGTGGTGCCGGCGCCGGTACCATACCTGCGGTGCCGCGGGTGTCGAGCGGTCAAGACGCTCCTTCTCCCATGGCGGTTGACACCGGGAGTTACTCCGGGCGGGCGCCCGCCCTTCTTCTTCCTCCTCGGCCACGTCCATCTCCGACGTCGGCCCCTCTGCCGGTGGTGCGTCCCCCGGCGCCCCCGATTCTTCCTGGTCCTGCCCGGGTTGCCCCGTTGGGTGGCGGCGTCGCCGTGGCGGCGGGTCAACCCGCCATGTCGGTGTCCGACTTGGTGGCTCGGGTTCGAGGCCTCACGGTGCAAGAGTCGATGGAGTCCGATGGGCGTATGCGGGTGGACTTCCACCCGGTGCATCCCCGTGGAGAATCCTCCCGGCGCGTCAAGGTGGACCCGAGTTGGAAGCGGGAGTTGGTGCGGCTGGTCAACCAGCCGAACGCGGTGCGAGTGGAACACCATTGGATCCTGAGTCAGCCGGACGACCGGCATGCGCAGCTCTGGCGCACCCGGGTGGGACGGGGTGAGGTCTACCTCGACCCCAACTTCGGGGTCTGCGACCTGATTGCCCCCGCGTTGCCGCGGGAGATTGACTACCCGGCTAGTGCTCGGGGGATCGCGGCGGCGGCGGAGCCGGTTGCGTTTGGGGAGACGGTGGGCAGTACCAGTCGGTATCCCGACTTTGACTACTACCCGGGGGTACCCCCGTATCTGTCGTTGACGGCTCCCTACCCGCCCATGGCGGGGTTGAAGTCGGCGTCGAGTTGGCGACGTAACCAAGGTGTCATGGCGGATGCGTTCCACACGGATATAACGTGTGCGTTGCAGACCGGCAACGGTCGTGCTCCGGTATACACTCCCGTGCGCCCGCCGCTATGGCAGGAGGGGTGGGAACCCGCCCCTGCTTTCCGGTTTGACACCGGCTCCTGTCTTCGCTACTTCGGGAGTGTGTTGGCCTCGCGACCGGTCCACCCGTTGCAGGGTACCTTCACCCTTGAGGTTACCCTCGGGCAGGCTTCATCCTTCTTGCTGTCCGTCCGCCGGCAGGGTCGTCTGTTTCATCTTCCGACGGGTGTCCGTCGGCACATCGCGCAGTTGGGCGTGGATCTGATAGCCGCCAAGACCGGGTTGGCCCGGGAGTTCGAAGCCCTGCTGGCTGTTCACGATGCCGTGAACTGGGCTGGGGTGTTGGCCCTTCCCCCGTACCGGGACCCGCAGGCTGGGGCTTCCCCCTTGCCTCGTCACTCGTTGCGTGTCCGGCGTACTCAGCCGGGTGAGCCCAGTTGCCATGGGTGGGCATCCACCGAGGCTGTTGCTGACCTGGGTATTCCCATGGTTATCCATGACCCTCTTCAGGTCCTTGCTCCGTTGTTCGGTAACCCGATGCCGGCGGCGGTTGGCCGTCGTCCCCGAGAGTGGGGCTCTGTGGGTGGGGAGCGTGAGGTGTCCCGTCGTCGGGCGGAGTACCGCCGTGGTTACGGTGGAGCCCCTTCGGTGGGGTCCTACCGGGCCTCGTATCTGGTGCCACCGGCTCCGGTGGTAGCCGTGTCGGCTCCTGTGGCTCCTCTGGCTGCGCCAGTGTCACCTCCCGCCCCTGTCCTACATGACGGGGGTCCCCGTCTCTGGTATGAGGGCGTTGACGCCCTTGTTACCCGCGCAATGCGTGGGGGTCTCTCTGTTGGCTGGGGGGATATCCCCCCAGGTGCTGCGCTGGTTGGGTCAGCGCGTTGCTTCGGTGGCGTGCTGGACCGCCTCCAGAAAGCTCTGGAGGACGTGGAGGCTGGCCGCAGCACCCTCGTCCAGCTATGCACCGAGGTAACTCGGGTGGTCGACCGTCGTGAGATTGCCGACCGGTGGAGCACGGAGGTATACGCGCTTACGCGTGAGTGGCCTCCCTCGGGCAGTGGGTCTACCCACTGAGGAGTGCTATTGGTTGTGAGGGAGAGGGCCCCGGTGACCCTTATGGTAGCCGGGTAGTAGTGAGTATAAACTCATCCCCCGCTTGGGGCATT
Organism: Pyropia yezoensis; assembly: GCA_009829735.1. NCBI lineage: Eukaryota > Rhodophyta > Bangiophyceae > Bangiales > Bangiaceae > Pyropia > Pyropia yezoensis. The sequence continues at coordinate 29,986,876 of CM020618.1, forward strand.
GCTTGCCTCTGTTTGCTGCCCTGGGGAGTACCCCTTCTGGCTCAGTGGTGCCTTGCCTCCCGCCCAACTTCTTCCGGTAGGTTCATGCTTGGGGAGGTCATCCTCCCTCCCTTGGTGTCTTGGCTTGGGGAGGTCATCCTCCCTTGTAAGCTCCCTAGTTACTTCGATATTATCGGAGTTAGCCTTTACCTTTAAGTTAACTTATTAAGGTTCAGGTTTTTACTTAGTTACCTAAGCTTAGCTCTACTTAGTTACCTAAGCTTGGTTCGACTTAGAAACCTAAGTCTGATTTGACTTAGAAACCTAAGTCTGCTTTAACCATGTCACACCCTACTTAGTAGGTATAAGCCTCACCCCCCAACAGCCGAAGTCGGTGTCGGTTGGGTTGTTACAGTAGGCGTCGTCGCCTCATGTAAGGCATGAGGAGTTGGCGGGGTATATTTGCCGCCTGTTCCCAGGTGGGTGAGTCGTATCCGACCCACATAACCTTGACGTACCAGGGTCCTGGTAGGTCCGGGTCGGTGTGTCCGACCACGCTTTCTACTTGGTATGGAATCCCATCCGGTCCCACCGGGTCATCTGACCGGTGGGTTGTAAGAGCTTCATGTAGCAACCCAGCCGGTACCGGCTGAGGCTGTTCCGGCATCGGAGCAGGTGTGACGTCATTCATGCTGATGCGTTGAATCTCCGTATCGGAGTGTAAGATAACAGAGTGGTCATCTCTGTGGAGAATCTGGTACGGTCCCTTGACCGGTTGCATAAGCTTGTTCCCTCGGAACTTCTGGTGTCTGATATAGACCCAGTCACCTGTTACCAGGGTTGCGTTGCGCACCCGTAGTCGGGCGTCGAAGTTCTTCTTATACCGAAGTTGTGTTCTGTCAAGGGCACCCTTGAGCTTAGGAATCATCCACGATAGCTTGGCCAACCAAGCTAGGTGGATGCGTTCGGCGGGTCGGCCCTTCGGTGTATCATACCGAGTGCACCTGCCGGGTGGCAGCGTCAGGTTACCGACGCCTAGTGGCATGACCCACTCCAGCGGAGCAATGTTTGTGCTCCGATGTGGCCTGGCATTGTATGCCAGGGTGAGTACGGACAGAAGCCTGTCCCAAGTGTTCGTGTGCTCGGCCACGTAGCACTGTAGCATCTTGACGATGGTGCGGTTGAACCGCTCCACCTGCCCGTTGGACTGCGGGTGGTAGTCGGATGCCCGACGTGGTTCGATACCGAACATGCCCAGGACCTTAGTGCAGAATGCCGACGTAAGGTTTGCTCCGTTATCGGAGAGGAGTTGCTTCATGACTCCGTATGCACTGATCCAGTGGTCAACCACTGCGTTCATGATCGTGTATGCCGTATCATTCGGGATGGCTGCCGCTCTTGACAGCTTAGTGAAGCGGTCAGACATGACCAGGATGTACCTGTTCCCTTCTTCCGTTATCGGAAGTGGCCCGAGTATGTCGATAGCGACTTGCTCGTTGGGCCCATCAGGTGGGAATAGCTTCATGGCAGACGCCCGCCTATGTAGACTCACGCGGTTACGTGCACAGGGGTGGCATCCCCTTACGTGGTCGACCACGTCGACGGCCATTGCTGGCCAGTAGAAGAACCTTCGCATTGCTGCGAACATACGTGAACCCCCCGGGTGTCCGGCTGTGGGGTTCTCGTGTTCTCGTTCCATGACGGCTTGCCGTAAGGACACGGGAACCACGACTTGATGTCGTCCATCGGCGGGTGCCCGCCGGTATATGAGTCCGTCTTCGTTCTCGGAGAAGATGCCGGCCGTACCGGCCAGGAGGTTAGCACGATGACGTCTACAGTCATCGTCGTTGGCCTGTGCCTCGCGGAAGTCCGCGAGGGTTAATGGGCACGCAAGGTGTGCCATGGTATGGTCAGCCGTACCCTGGGTAGCATTACCCACCATGCAGACCGGTACCACCGGGATGTCCTCGTCCACCGGGCGGGTATCCCCGCTCGGGGTGTCGAGTCGAGACAATGCGTCTCCGAGATGGTGGGTTGACCCAGCCTTATACACGGTACGGTAGTCGTGCTCGGCCATTTTTAGCCTCCATCGGGCTAGCCTCCCATGGCTATCGGAATCCTTGTCACCAAGGTTGAGGAGCCATCGTAGGGGTTCGTGGTCGGACCTCACGATGAACCTGGAGCCCTCCAGGTATGGACGGAGCAGTTGCACTGCCCATATAACTCCGAGGCATTCACGCTCGGTGGCACTATAGTTCCGCTCAGCCGGGTTGAGTGTCCGGCTGAAGTACCCTACCGGACGTAGGTCCGGGATAACGTTGTCGGTACCTATCAACGTCTCTCCCTGTAACAGGGTGCATCCCACTTGTGTATCACACGCATCGACATCGATGACGAAGGTACCCCGTCTATGCGGTAACGCAAGGACGGGTGGGGCTAGTAGGGCTCGCTTCAGCGACTCGAATGCCTCCTCTTCGCTAGGCGAAGGGGGTTGGAGTACCTTGGGTAAGGTACTGCTCGTAAGAACCGTTAACGGTTTAGCTATCCGAGCGAAGTCCTTGACGAACCGTCCGTATACATTGCACATTCCCAGGAAGCTCTTGAGCTGCGTCTGGGTGTTAGGGAACCGGGCATCCCGGAGTGCCCGGGTATTGGCTTCGAGTACCCCTAGTTTACCAGGGGTTATCTGGTGGCCCAGATACTCGACCGTCTGTTGGAAGAAGGCGCACTTCTTCAGACGCAGGGTTACCCCGGCGTTCCTCAAGAGGGTGAGTACCTCGTCAACATGTTGTACATGGTCATCCATGTTACGCGAGAAGACGATGACGTCATCGAGGTACACTAGGCAGTTACGCCACTTTATCCCCGACAGTATGATGTCGATAGCCCGCTGGAATGTAGCGGGGGCGTTGGACAATCCGAAGGGCATCCTTAGGAACTCGTACACTCCACTGTGACAGACGAATGCCGTCTTGGGGATATCCTCGTCCGCCACCGGGATCTGCCAGTATCCGGCATTGCAGTCGATGGTGGTAAACACCGTAGCCTCCCCCAGGGAGTCGATGCATTCATCCATCCTTGGTAAAGGGTATGAGTCCTTCTTGGTAACCAAGTTGAGGCGTCGATAATCGATGCAAAACCGAGGGGTTTGATCCTTCTTCGGCACAATAACGACTGGGGCACCCCACTCCGACATCGAAGGTCGGATCATCTTAGCTTCACTCATCCTCTTCACTTCTCCATCAACGATCTCTCGTTGCATAGGTCCCGCTCGGTGCGGTTGTGAGCGGGCGGGTCGTGCGCCTGGTACCAGGTCTATACGATGTTGGGTTGCCCCAATGGTCCCCAAGGCCCCGCCTGTCCACATAACGTCATGCTTTCTTAGCATCCGTCGTACCCCTTCGGCTACCGAAGGGTGAAGGTGGTCGAGGTCAGCCTCGGCCAGTGCCTTCAAGGCCTCTTGGTCCTTTGGCGGCAGGTCCGCCGGAGCCGCCGATGGGTTAGGCTTCCCGTCATCGGGTTGCTGTCGCTCGGTGGTCTCGGCGACCGCCAGTACTTCAAGTGGTTCCACTTGACCTTCCTTATCAGGGGTAAGGATATCTCCTTCGTAGAGTTCGGCAATCCCGAGGATAGTTCCCTTCGGGAGGGTGACTGCCTTACGGCGATAGTTCGCCATCACTAGGAGGGACGACCCTCCTGCTGGGAGGTCTATGAGACCGTTGGCCATGGTCAACCCATGGCGCTTGTACGTCCGTAGGTTGGACTGGACTCTGCAGATGCCTGCGAGGTCGCAGTTAACCGGGAGGACTGTCTCTGACAACGGCTCAAAGCGAGTTCGCTTGGCCAACCGAAGTGTCTTCGGCTCGACGCTTGCGTACACCTCAGCCACGTTAACGTGGCTTCTTTGTAGCGTCAGATCCCTGACGATAGCCGTGTGTCCTCTTTTCGTCCCGTCGGCTTCTTGAAGCTCGACGGTCCTCCGGCCTGGCCGGATTGCATCAACGTGAACGTTGATGAAGGTGCACCCCAGTATGCAGGGCACCGATAGCGTTTCACACACCAGGAAGTCAACTTCCGTGGTGAGATCCCCGATGGTAACCCGCAGCGACATCGCTGCGGTCGTACGAATGAGTCGACCATTCGCGTCCTTGATGGTGGGTCCCCGAGTCACTCTGACTCGTGGAAGCCACTTGTCCGGGAGGGTATCCTTCCCGATAAGGTTGGGTCCAGCCCCTGTATCCAGTACAGGGTAGTACGATCGTGTCGACTGGGGGTCAACCCCCAGTGTGGCTGATACCTTGAAGTTCTCCAAGGTAAACAACACATGTCCTACTCCGATATCCGGTGTAGCTCGGGCATCCTGAACAGGGCCCTTGTCTGGTTCAACGTGACGGGGCTTCCCGTCCTCTCCTCCCAACCTTGGAGGTTAGTCATCAATCCCCTGACGCCGTGTCGTCGGGGCCGGAAGGTGTACCCGGGGGTTGATGCGGCGTCGGCTCAACCGCGCTCTCCGTGGGGCTTTCCCCGCGGTACTCCGGGGTGGCTTGCTTGGGTAACCCCAGCGCCCCCCGGTTATCCTTCCTCTTACTCGTTTCCCGCCCTTGGTAGGGTGCTGTCCGCCGGGACATCCGGCTGAGGAGGTGCCCCCTCGACGGCCAGTACTCCACCTGGAGCTGGCTGCCTACCCGGTGCGGGTCCGGGTGCTCGGGCGGGACACCCCACGGTGGATGCCTTGCGTTGCGCCGCTGCCCGCCGAGACTCCTCGGGGATGAGTGGGCAGGAAGACACCCAGTGCTGGGGATCCCCACACAACATACACCCGGACGTGCCGGTCCCCCCTTGAGTTCGCATAGGGGTAGCCCCGTAGCTACGGTTGCCTCCCTCGGGCGCCCGAGTGCCTGCTCCCTGGTAGGCCTTGGGTCCTTGGGTCAACCGGAACATGGACTCCCCCAACCGGTTGGGTCGGCCCGCAATCTGCGGAGGTGCCTCCGTGCGCACCGCCCATGTTGGCAAGGGTTGGTGAGGGTTACCCGTCACCGGGGAGTACCCAGTAGTCCGCACATACGGGACGCGCCGTCCCGTTCCTTCGTTGACCTGGAACTGGGTTCCAGCGTGGGCGATGTACGCTACCGTACCATGTTCATCAATCACCGGCGTCGCCGGTAGCAACAGGTGGCCCTGTTGGTCGACTAGAGGGTCATCCTCACCAATAGGGGTATGTTCGGTCGCCACCAGTACTGGTGCGGCCTTACGTTCCACCTTCTCTTGCCTCGGTACCGGGGTAAGACTGGGCTTGCCTCCCTCGTTCTTGGGCTTCGGGGCCAAGGCACACTCCGGGTGTAGAACCCGGTAGGCGTCCCCTAGGGACTTGCACATATGCATCAGTCGACTGAAGTTCGTCCGTGCCGTGTTGGCGCCCCGTGCGGATATCCGCACGTAGTTGGGTACTCCTGCGAACAGGATGGCCCGTAGCTCCCCTTCTCCGAGGAGCTACCCCAGCTCGTAGTCGAGCTCTTGGATCCGGCGTCCAAACATCTCTTCATCCTCCCAGCTCTGCGCGGTGGCAGTGCGCAGGGCCCGGTAGTGGTCCTCGCACTTGTCCTCACTGAGGTAGCTGCTCAGCAGCTCCTTCAATATCCCACGGTAATCCATGGGGGTGGCCGCGACCCTCATTCCCGGCATCGGGGATGCCTGGCGAAGAATGCCTCGCACCCGTTCATCAACAAAGAACGGGAGGATCTCCAGAGCCAGCCCCTCGTTAACGAGCGCCTTGTCTGCGGCTGCCTTGAAGCTAGTCAAGAAGCCGATGACTGCCAACGGGCGTCCGTTCGGCCCCCCGAACATAGGGGTTCCCTTCATAAGGGTCTGCATAGAGCGGATCGCCCGATGCGACGTATTACGCATCGATTCCGATACGGTGGTAGAGCGGTCCTCCAAACGATAACGTTCCGGAGTAAGAACCGACCGGAAGACCTCGTTGACGATCTCCGTGTCAGCGTCCTGGATATCCAGTCGCTTAGCCAGTTGATGAGCGAACTCATCGGACTCCATCCGCTTCAGTAGGCTCGCAGCTACCTGCGCGGTCATATCTTCCACCACTGAAGATGGTACTTCAGGCGTCGGCACCTCGGGAACCCGAGTTGCCTGGCCTCCTTCGTCGTGGGGGTACTGCGAGAGGGTACCCCCTCCCCCAATAACCGACTCTCCCCCGGCGTAAGTATCCGCCGGGTCGTGTCCGCGGAGTCCGCTTCGGGTGCTCCGAGCGTATCGCTCCGTGTGACTCCGTTCCAACTCTGCCGACGAGTCGGACCCATACCCCATTGTGTCCGGGGGTTGTCCAGGAGTAGCAACCCCGGGATTGACCCTGGTGGACTCCGAAAGTAGTCCGGCCGGTTCGAACCGTACCGGTGTGGGAGGAACACGACGGGGTCCCGTCGTGTGCCGTGTTGACATCAACACTGCCATTGCGTCCTCCGTCCGATCTTGACGGGCGTCGAGCCCGGAAAACCGGGCCTCGATGCGGGCCAATGATGCAATCAGGGAATCCCCTGGTGAAGGAGGCGGCGGAGTGAGGTCGGTCGACGACAGTTGAGGCGGGCCCCCGCCTCCTGCCGTCCGAGCCGTGCCAAACGTCGATCCGGCACCGGAAAGCATTGGCGTCTCAATGTTATTGATCGGGTTCCCGATCCCGGTTCCCGTAGTCACCTCCGGAGTCGGCGTAGACGCCGATCCGTCATCTTGAACGTTCCCCGTCTCTTGGGTAGACATAGTCACAATCAGTCAACCGACGCAACGTTCACCACGAATAAGAGAGCGAGGGGGTAGATTGGGGAGAGTACCAGTAGGTCACAGTCACAGGTAAAAGCTCAACACAATCGATCAGGTCGCAACACCACGAGTACAAGAAAAGGACCGGATCCCTATCCGTGTGCCAGGGCCGAAGACGGCGTCACCACAAGGGTGACGGAAACCCGTCCCCTGCTGCTCCACCAATGTAGCACAATAGGAATCCGTCGCACGTCCACTCTCAGGGAACACTCACCAAGGGGGATCGGCACCAACGTCACCGGGAGGCCAAGGTTGCTGTCCTTGGAGCGCAAGCCACGGGACCAAGATGGGAGCCCAAATGGGAGGGGTTTGTTGTTCTCCTTGGCCGGCGGTGGATTCGCCACCGGCCCCCTCGTTATAAACCCTCGGAGACACTACTAACTACCCTCCACCCCAAGATGCAAGTCCCTCTGGTCATACGTAACTTATAGATACCGTGACCAGTTCGGACTCTCAAATTGAAAGTTAAGAGTTAGAAGTAGCCCCCCTGATACTAGGGTCACAATACGGACAACCATATTGCTACACCATGTCGGTCGTGTCAGCCTTCCTAGATCACTGGGTTGCCGCGTATGACATCCCGGCCAGTACACTGCCGGACAACGGACCGCAATTTGCGTCTGTACTGTTTCAGGGAGTGCTGGACATGTTGGGGGTTAAGGCAAACTATGCCACCCCCTACCACCCACAAACTAATGGGCAGGTGGAGCGCTTCAACAAAACTATTGTTAGGCAGATGCGCCACTATGTGAGTGATCACGTGAAGACGTGGGACCAATACATTTCTATTCTTACTGTGGCAGTATTGACCCCCAGGTAGGGGGGCAACACGTGCCATGCAAGGGGCGGCCGGCCACTAGCCTGATCCGTTCCTCCCCCTGCATTTGGGTCCATATTCCCTAAGTTTGGGATAGTTAGCTTAGTAGTAAATCCAACTTGGATTTGAGGGTTTTCTGCATTTATCGTCTTGAATTTTCGTGTGGCCCGGTGGGCAGGTGCTGGGGTGGGAGATTCTGAGTGGCGAGATTCTGAGTGGACCCTGGGGGGATAAGGGGAGGGACAGCGGGGCTTGGCCCTGCGTCCCCGTCCCGACCAAGAAACTGTTGGACCACACACCATCCTCTTGTTTGTCCGTGGGGGGTTTGCCCCACAACAGGGACAGAGTGTGTGCGACTTGCACTTCTTCCGGTTCCCCCGACACGGGAGGCAGCCCTTGCACACCGCCCCAACTTGGGTGTCGTGTGTGCATGTGGTTTTTGCCACACTTACTACTGCCTACAATTCGCAGGTTCACTCATCTACCGGGGAAGTACCCCTCGCTTTTGTGACCCCCCGTCGCGTGCGGTCCATTGCCGTGCGGCGGCCGCTCCCAACTAGGGAGGATGGTGGCAGGACGCTTACTCCTACTGAGAGTAAGGCGGAGTTCGCTGCTAGGCTTGAACACCTCATCCCTAAAGTCAGGGCTGAGATGGACACAGCACAAAAGCGCTACAAGCGTACCTTTGACAAAACGGTGCGCAATGCTAAGCATGTCCCCGAGCAGGGTGACTGGGTACTGGTTCACTCACACACCCCAACTGGGGGTAAGTTGGTATTCCAGACGAAGGGGCCGTACCAGGTCCTTTGTACTGATGGGCGGCGCTTCACCATCGAAAGTGACGATGGGGTCCGCACAGTGAACGGACAGGACGTGGTCAAAGTTGCACCACCGCCTGCAGACGACCCAGCTTGGGCGCGTGCTTTGGAAGCGTGGCGCCTCCCCTCACTGCCTGCGGCAAAACAGGGCCCGCAGGAGTTCGCGTTCGATAAGTTCATCGACCACGGATGGGATGAGGACACTGACCGCCTCATGTTGAGGGTGCGTTGGTTTGGCTACAAAGCCAAGGATGATACGTGGGAGTATGTGGAGGACCTTCCCGCTGAGAAGGTCCGGGCATACTGTGCCCGGAATGAGATAGACCCTAGCAGCCCTCCCTCCACGTGAGGGAAGGCCGAGTAACAGTGCCAAGAGAGTGCTTCAAGTCGAAGTGGTACGCAGAGTGGCTTTTAACTACAGCCCTAGCCCTCACACTCTCACAACAAAGGCAGCAGCCAACTAGGCATGCATGCTAGACTCTCCAACCCCACGGCCCTCGCCCTCACGTAGAGGCGAGCGGCGAGACCCACGGCGATAACGCTCCCCACCCGTTGGAGGGGGCGGCGGCTCCAAGTCGGAACCGTCGCGCCCCGCACAGTCGCGCAAGTGGCGAGGACTGCGGCTACCCTTCTGCTTGGTCTTGCGCGCAAGTTGGCGACGCAGACGCCGGACCGACTCCGACTCTGACGGAGTCGAGGACTCCGAGACGGAGTAAGACAACTCGTCTTCCGACACGGAGGGAGAGCGCCGCGAGCGTCGGAGACGACGGCGAGGAGGCGAGTATGCCCGGCTCGCACGACGTTTGCCACGCCCAAGTGGGGCTGGCTGGGGCACAATCGACCCAATACGCGCCAACTCGGTCGTCATGAACCCCGCTACCGACTCGCAACTCGCGGTCGCCACAACAGTACGAACGCGCTCCTCACGTTGAGGAGTCTCGGAAGTTTGAAGGGTTGCGGTCGACGCGGCCAACCAGGAAATGGTGCGCACCAACGCGGTGATCATCATCTCTGAGGTTAGAGGCGTGGGCGGTAACACCAACTTGGGGTATACCGTCAGGAGGGTGGCCCCCAAGTTGGGGGACACCGGGGTGGACGACTCAACGGCCACGCTAATCGGGATGTTCCCGTGCGGCTGGTAGGGGACAGGAGGAAGCGGAGGAGCACGCCGAGGTGGCGGGACCCGGGTGTAACTGCGACCCCGGCTTGGGGCCCCCGCAGTAGGTTGAGTCATATGGTCATCATATGAGGGCACGGCCATAACTATGGGCTTGTCCGGGGGTGGCGCAGTGTGGCGATCCACTCCCGGGGCATACGGGTAGTCCCCGATGCCCAACCCCTCGCGTAGGACCACACGGCCGTCGTGAAGTTCACGAGCGACCCACACGAACTGGCGAAGTGCGCCATCGTCCTTGGGCCCACGAGTGGGGCGGCGCAACTTGTGCTCAATGCTCTCCCACTCGATAAACTTATGAAGGCGGAGCATCTCCTCAAGTAGAGTGAGTTGTCCTGATGAGCACCCCTCAGCAACTAGCTGAGGGGTGAGCTGTTCCAGACCTTGGATAAGCCGGAGGGGGAGGTGCCAGAGCATCCCCCGCCGCTGAACACAATACACCCAGGTCGACATGACCTCGAGGAGCCACTGGGTGGCCAACATGGCCCACACCAGATGATCAGGGCCAGCCGTCAACATGACGGAGCCGAAGTGGTCAAGCAACCGTGGCAGCAACGCCGGGAACCCGTAGGGGACCTCAACTTGAGGCCACCACTCGGGCTTCTTCGGATAGTATTGCTCCTTACTGACAGCAGACTGCTGAGGGAACTCAAGTTGAGCCGAGGTCACCAAGTAGGGACCTCGTCGGAAGTCCTTCTCCATCCGCACATCAAAGTGATGAGTGTGCGGATCGGCCTCGTGGAGGTACGGGGGGCGAGTTGCCACCGCGTCCCAAGTAAAGGTCGGCAAGTCGCCGGGACCCGGGATAGTTCCCCCGCGGTCCACCATGGCCTTGGCACGCTGTATATCTTCGACCTCCTCGTCTTCCAGGAAGGCAAACTGGTCCGTCCTGAAGCCGGCAGGGAACCCGATCCTACGGGGATACTTCTCCCGTAGGCGGTCCCATACCCGACCCATCGCTGCGCCAAGTCGGCCACAGCGAAGAACAGTCAACCCCTCCTCATAGAGAGGCCAAGAGGGGTAGAACCACCGCCCCAAGGCCTCACGCGGGACAACTTGTCCCGCCTCCGGGGGAGATCCCGCCGTCAACCCAAAACCGGGTGACGCGGGAGTCCCATCCCCCGAAGCGATCGCGGAGCCCCCGCCGGAAGTCCCGGCGGGCGCTGCACCGTAGGAGGTGTCCTCCATACGTTCGTCAAGAGAGTCTGTCTCCACTCCCGGGGTAGCCATGGCTCTCCCCAAGTTAGGGAGAGACGCCCTGGCTACAGCGGCCCGAGACCCGCCTCGATTTGAGGGGGACTCGGATCGTGGGTAGACGGGTGGCCTCCCCAGCGTGGGGCGGCCCCGTGGAATGTGAAGGGGAGGTGGTGGTGATGGTGAAGTGTGAACCGAGAAGAGCAAGCTGCCGAGTGGGCAAGCTTGAGGAGAGGGGCGGTCAACGTGACCGCCTCCACATCCGCGTTACGTACTCAAGCGGAGGGGACAGCAAGTCGCGCCCCCAACGCCGAGACGTGCGTTTACGCACCCCCTCACAGGGCCGACCAGGTCGGTCGGAACTGAGGAGAGGGGAGTGTGGCAGTATTGACCCCCAGGTAGGGGGGCAACACGTGCCATGCAAGGGGCGGCAGGCCACTAGCCTGATCCGTTCCTCCCCCTGCATTTGGGTCCATATTCCCTAAGTTTGGGATAGTTAGCTTAGTAGTAAATCCAACTTGGATTTGAGGGTTTTCTGCATTTATCGTCTTGAATTTTCGTGTGGCCCGGTGGGCAGGTGCTGGGGTGGGAGATTCTGAGTGGCGAGATTCTGAGTGGACCCTGGGGGGATAAGGGGAGGGACAGCGGGGCTTGGCCCTGCGTCCCCGTCCCGACCAAGAAACTGTTGGACCACACACCATCCTCTTGTTTGTCCGTGGGGGGTTTGCCCCACAACAGGGACAGAGTGTGTGCGACTTGCACTTCTTCCGGTTCCACCGACACGGGAGGCAGCCCTTGTACACCGCACCAACTTGGGTGTCGTGTGTGCAAGTGGTTTTTGCCACAGACGACACGGCCCATCGCTCCCGCCGTCCCCATAAGATGAAGCGGGAGGACGACAAGGGTCGTGAGTGCGACGACCGTCGGGTGGCTATCCACGCCACCAACCGACGTTACCGTCACCTCCTGTCGTACAAGACGTACTTCCTGGAGGACACGTGTCTCGCGTATCCTCCCCGTCTTGTGCGCAAGGCGCACAAGCTGAACAAGTGCCTCGACGGAGCCTTCCAGGGGCAGGCCCCCTTTACCGGGAAGGACCCCCTCGGCGTGTTCGGCTTCCTGTCCACCTTCAAGCGGGCCTGCGACGCCGCTGGGGCGTCGCACGGGCAAGCTCTGCCGTTGCTGAGCTTCCGCCTGGCGGGGGCGGCCAAGGTGTTCTTCGTGTCCGCCGCGTCAAACCAGTCCAAGGGCGACCGCTACGCCATCCGTACCTACGGTGACGGCGTCAACTGGCTACTGCAGAAGTACGCCACCCCGGACAAGCTGAACCAGGCGTACACGGAGATCATCACGGCGCGCCAGGAGCAGGAGGAGGCCCCCCGGGCGTTCGGTGATCGCATCGAGCGCCTGTGTGACCGCCTGGACGGTCTGTTCAGCGGTGCCGACATCGTTGATACATTCGTCAACGGTCTGCACGAGGCCATCAAGGCGCAAGTCCTCACGTTCCAGATGACGAAGGGACGGGTCTCGCTGCCTGAGGCAGTCACTACCGCCCAGATCTACTGGACGGGCCTTCAGAAGGTGAAGGTAGACTTGCGTCGACACATCCGGAACACGACGTCCCCCATCCGCGTCGGCGCGGTCCCGGAGGGCGGGGAGAACGTGGCGGCTGCCGTCACGCCCCCGCTGCCCCCGCGATTCGCAAGGGTCGAGCGAGGTGGAGCGGTGTCGCCACGCGGCCGCTCCTTGTCGCCCCGTCGCCAAGCCACGGCGACGGACGAGTGCTTTAACTGCCATGGGCTCGGGCACTTCTCTGCGGAGTGTCCGGAGCCTCGGAAGGAGCGCCGCCCGGCACCCGAGGCGGCTCGAGTGAACGTCGTGGCGGAGGCGGAGGGCGCGGGTGCTGCCCAGGCCCAGGGAACCTGAGGGGTCGGCCGCCCAAGACCGGGGCGCCCGACCTACCCCCCGACCCCGGCAAGCCCGAGCAGTCCCGGCCCTCGACCAAGATCCTCAACAAAGTCTACCGGCACTACACCGTGCCGCTGTGTCTGGGGCCGTCACCCCAGCACATGCGAGTCATGCACCCGACCCTCGACACGGGCGCGGGGCTCAACCTCATCCGGGTGGATCAACTCCCCACCAACTGGACGTTGTTCGCGACGAAGGAGCAGCGGACGCCGAGGGTGGTCGACGCCAACGGCAACCCGCTGCGTATAGTCGCGATGATCAACCTCATCGTCGACTCGGGGAACGTCAAGATGGTATCGACGTTCCATGTCGTCAAGGAGATGGCGGTGCCCGCCATCCTCGGTACGCGGTTCATCAACCAGCACGTGGAGGCTATCTACCCACGGCCGGGCAAGGTGTACTGGACAGCGCCCGAGTCGCCCAACTCGGTGTGCATGCCCATCCTTGATGAGCCCATCAAGCAGCTGAAGCAAGGTAAGGTGCGGTTGGCGAAACGGGCAACCATCCCGCCGCTAACGGAGGTCATCACTTGGGCGAACTGCGACATCGCGGGTTTGGCCCTCCTGACGACCAACTCTCGGCTGCACCAGCGACACCAAGTCATTCTCGCGAACGGGTTGGCGTCCACAAGCGTCGGTAGCACGACGCAGGTGCGCCTGATCAACGTGGGTACATCACCACGAATCCTCAAGAAGGGCTGCGTCCTCGGGTTTGCGGAAGCGTACGAGGGCCCCGTCGTCGCGGTAGTCGACGACAAGCCCAAGCCGCTGCAGGACAAGGCACCGCCATCGATTAACGATGTCGACCTGTCGGACGCGCCCAAGAACTTGCACACGCGGATCCGCAAGATGCTCGAGAAGCACAAGGACATGTGGGATGGGCGGTTAGGCACCATCCACGCGACCGTCCATCGCATCGAAACGGACAACAAGGTCCTGCCCATCCACCAGGACCCGTACCGGACGGGCCTGCGCAAGCGTGAGATCATCACGGACTGCATCAATGCCATGCTCAAGCAGCACGTCATCCAGGCGAGCCACAGTGAGTGGTCGAGTCCTGTGGTCGTCGTCCCCAAGAAGAACGGCACGCCGCGCTTCTGCGTCGACTACCTGCGCCTCAACGCGGTGACGAAGAAGGACACGTACCCCATCCCCCGCATGGACGACTGCCTCGACTCGCTGGGCGAGGCGCAGTACTTCTCGACGCTGGACTGCACCGCCGGCTACTGGCAGGTGCCCCTCCGTCCGGAGGACCGTGAGAAGACGGCCTTCACGTGTCACGATGGCCTCTTCGAATGGATCGTCATGCCATTCGGGCTGACCAACGCGCCTGCGACCTTCCAGCGGGCGCTGGACGTCATCTTGCCCGGGCTCAAGTGGCAGATGTGCCTGGTGTACGTCGTCGACGTCATCGTCTTTTCCAAGACGGCCGAGGACCACGTGCATCACCTGGACACGATCCTCACGCGGCTGCGTAAGGCCGGAGTCACGCTCAACCTGGAGAAGTGCTCCTTCTTTAAGCGCGAGGTGGAGTACCTCGGCCACCTCGTCTGCCCCGGTCAGCTCAAGGTGCACAACAAGAACACCGAGGCGCTGAGGCAGGCGGTCTTCCCCAAGACCAAGACGCAGATGAAGAGCTTCCTCGGGGCGTGCAACGTCTACCGTCGCTTCGTCAAGGACTTCGCCAAGCGAGCCCGGCCCCTGACGGAGCTGACGAAGAACGAGGTGGGGCCACAGCTCCCACCTCCGACGGACGTGCAGGTCGCGGCGTTTGACGACCTCAAGGCCGCACAAGTGTCGCCACCAGTGTTGGCCATACCGCATCCAACTCGTCGATTTGTCGTCGACGTGGACGCGTGCACCGACCAGCTCGGGTGCGCCTTGCTGCAAGAGCAAGAAGACGGGGAGCTCCGCCCTGCCGGGTACTACAGTCGGACCCTCCAACCGGCGGAGCGGAACTACTGCACGACGGAGCGGGAGTGCCTTGGTCTTGTGTGGGGCGTGCTGTCCCTCCGTCACTTCCTCGACGGGAACGTCTTCACAGTTCGCACGGACCATCAAGCGCTGCGTTGGATCTAGAACACCACCGACCCCAGCAGCCGCCTTATGCGTTGGCGCCTCCGCCTTGCGGAGTTCACCTTCGACGTCGTGTATAAGCCGGGCGCGAGTCACCACGCGCCCGACTTCTTGTCTCGAGCGGTCACCGACGCGCTCGACGACTCCGACCTCGACGACGAGATCCCGTGCCTTGCCCTGGCCGAGACGGCCAGGAGCTTGCAGAGGGGGCGGTACACGCATGCCCCTCGCCTTACGCCGATAGCGTTTGATGACTTGGTCGCCGACCAAGCCACCGACCCCTTGTGCAAGGTCATCCGGGACAAGATGGCCGCGGGGAAGGCGTCGGCGTTCTTCGTCAAGGACGACGCGTTGTACCGGCGCGGCGTGGACGGAAACCAACTGGTTGTCCCGCACAAGCACAGGTCGAGGTTGCTCGACCTGGCGCACTTCCCGACGACCGAAGGTCACCCGGGCTCCAACCGCATGTACTACTCAATGCGTAGGCGGTTCTACTGGCCATCGATGGCGACCGACGCGTACGGTGTGGTGACCCGATGCGCCGCGTGCGCGCAGAGCCGTCTCGCCCTGCGCCGTCACACCGCGCCGATGCGCCTCTTCCCCGCCACGGAGCCGTTGACGGAAGTCAACGTCGACATCCTTGGGCCTCTGCCCAAGTCACGAGCACGCAGCAAGTACGTGCTCGCCTTCACGGCCCGGTTCTCGAAGGTCGTCCGCTGCGTCGCCTTGAGGAAGGTCGACGCGGTCTCGGTCGCGTCGGCACTGGTCGAGGTGTGGGTGGCCAGCTACGGGCCCCCCGACGTCCTCCTCTCCGACCAAGGGAGTTAGTTCATGTCGAAGTTCTTCCTCGCCGTGTGCCGTACCCTTGGAATCGAGACGAGGGAGTCGACGCCGTACCATCCGCAGACCAACGGCCAGGTGGAGCGGTACAACCGCACCATCGTCAAGCAGATCCGGCACTACGTCGCGGACAACCCGAGGATGTGGGATGAGCTCCTGCCCATCTTGACGTACGCGTACAACACGCAGCCGCACCGCTCGACGGGCATCGCCCCGCTCGAGATGGTCATCCCAAGGCGGATCCCCAACCTCACCGTGCACAGCGCACCGCCTGGTGTCTTCATCCAGGCGCACGGCACCACCAAGGACGGGTCGCCCTTGTCGGTCAAAAGGTCGTTCATGGCCCGCCTCTGGAAGACCATCCCCAAGGTCGCCGAGGCGCTGCGCAAGACGCAGCAGCGCTACAAGAAGACGTACGACCGTAACCTGGCGAAGCGCAACCAGGATGTCAAGGTCGGCGACTACGTCTACGTGAGGTCGCACCAGCGGGAGCACAAGCTGGAGAGCCTCACCGTGGGCCCGTTCCTCGTCGTTGATCTCGACGACAAGGCCTTCGTCGTCGTGCAGGGTGATGAGGAGAACCGGATCCCCCGGGATCAAGCGACGCCCGCGCCGCGCCCGGACGCCGTGGGGCAGGCAGAGGCGACACCGCATGCCTTGCTCCGCGACAAAGTCAACCTCTCCGCACGACCGACCGTTGAGGATGATTACCTCATCGACAAGTTGGTCGGCCTGCGCTGCGTCGACGGAGAGCATCAAGCTCGCGTGCGTTGGTGGGGATACCACCGCGATGAGGACCACTGGTCGCCGTTAGGCGACCTGCCTCGTCACCTCGTACTGAGGTACCTGCGGTCACAGAATAAGAAGGTGCCAGGGTACGAGTGGACGCCAACCAAGATGACGCTGCGGTCCCGGAGCCAGGGGCTGCCGCACCCGGACGCTACCCAAGTTAATGCGGTGGTCGCGCGCCCACCGTGGGTCCCCACGATCGTGGCGTTCCATCAAGACACGCGGGGCTACGTCCAAGCGAGGCTCCACTGGACCCACGCGCATGGGCAAGCGGGCGAGGTCATCCCACTCTACTGCCTCCGTCGCACCTTCCCCGAGAACTTCCCTCGCAACATACCAGAGCGGCCCGAATGGACCGCGCCGAGGTCGGTCGTCGAACGGTTGGAGCGCCTCCACGGCCCGCACACCGTCGAATTGTTCGCGACGAGGTCGAACCGGCAGTTCCCACGGTACGGGTCAGAGGCGCCCGAGGAGGATGCCGAGTGGTGCGACTCGATGCGCCACGGTTTGGAAGACCACAACTCGTGGGCCAACCCGCCGCCTCCCCTCCTGCCAGCGATCGCGGACAGGCTGGAGACGAGCGTCCCGATGGCGCTCACGCTCATCGCTTCTCGATGGGAAGGACAGCCGTGGTACGGGACGTTCTTGAGCCTGTGCTTTGGGTACGAGGAGCTACCCGCCGCTCAAGCCGGTCTCACGCCTACGAGCCCGGCGCTCCACACCGTCGAGCACCCACCGGTGTGGACGATGATGGCGTTCCGCTTTGAGCGGAATCACGCCATGGGGTGAGCACCACTAGCTCACCCCTCCCCTCCCTCCAAGCTGGTCGTCGGTCCGACGACTTGCCTCCGCCCCCGTAGCTCTTCATCTTCGTAGACGAGTACGGCGGGCCGGGAAGGCATTTGGAGGAGCCCTTGTAGCGGGGGCAGTGGAGGTGGGCTTGGCCCACCTCCGAGGACCACGTCGGCTGTGCCCGACGACGGCCCCAGGAGCTTGACGCGCTAAGCGCGACAGCCACCGGCAGCCGTGGATGCCCTCGGCACGAGAGGCGACGACGCCGGGCACGGGACGGGGCACGCGCGTGTACGCGACCCCCGCCCTCTCTCGCCTGGCGCGGGAGGTCGGAGCCCGTCCGACCGCCCCCGCCCGCCGCCGGTCACTGGTCGGTGAGGTTGTCTGCTACGACGACCACCGGCTTGGGCGGGCGGCGCCGCGCGCGCCGCGCACCGACGTTCGCCGCGTCGACGAGACCGTCGACGAGCGCTACCGAGGAGGGCCGGAGCGACCGGGAGCTTGCACGCGCGCGCGGCCCCCGCCTCTCTGACCCCCTCTCCGCGACGGCGGTCGGAGCCCGTATGACTGCGCGCGCCCGCCCTTGGCGTGTCACGAGTTGGCAAGGCGTCTTCGCCGACGGCCATGGGCTCGGGCGGGCGTCCACGCAGGTGGTGCACGTCGGTGTTCACCATCTTGTCGAGGTCGTCGACGACCACGACCGAGGGGGAGGCCGGAGCGGCCGGGGGGCTCGCACACGCACGCGGCCCCCGCCTCTCCGCCCCCCCCCACTCCGCGACTGGGGTCGGAGACCGCCCGACCGCCCACACCCGCCCACCGCCGGTCACTGGTTGCCCAGGTCGTCTTCGTCGACGACCATGGGCACGGGCGGGCGTCGTCGCAGGTGGTACCCGTCGATGTTCACCACCTTGTCGAGGTCATCGACGACCACGACCGAGAGCGGCCGGAGCGGCCGGGAGCTCGCACACGCACGCGGCCCCCGCCGCTCCGCCCCCCCCCCCCGCCTCACACGTCCGCGCGGGAGGTCGGCACCCGTCCGACCACCCACGCTTGGTCGTCGCCCGACGCTGCCGACGGCAAGCGCCCCTCCCGCCCTTGTCGTCGGCCTCCCGGCCGACGGAGACGGGGCCTTGACCTTGAGCCTTGACGTCTTGCTTCCGCTTCGGAGGACGTCCACCCGGGACGACCTCGGCGGGCCTAAGGCCCGCCTCCCGCGCGACGTCGGCAGAGCCAACGTGCGCACGGCGCCCGTACGGCCAGAGCACGTCGGTTGACACCGACGAGGGCACGACGGGCGCCGGCAGCGGACGCGCGGCGCCCACCCGGCGGGCGCGCGCCGGCAATAGCCGACGCGCGCCCGACGGGCGAGCGCGGCGGACGCGCACGCCGGGCGCGCGTCGGTAGATGACGACGGGCGCACGGCGGCCGCCGGTATGCGACGCGCCGCGTCCGCACGACGGGCGCGCGTCGGCAAGCGCCGACGCGGCTACGGCGCGCGAGCGCGGCGGGCACGCGGGGTGGGTGCGCTCGGCGGGCGCACGGCAGCGGACGCACGCGGCGGGCGCGGCGCGGCGTACGCGGCGCGGGCGCTGCGGGGCACCCTCTACGCGCGGGCGCACGGCGGACGCCCACCCCCATAGCGCCTGCGGTCCGGGAGCGTGTGGCGAGAGCGAGGCGGTGGGCGGACGGCGTGAGACGCCGGGCGCGGCCGACGCGCCCGCGCCGCAACCTCTTCCCACCCTGCACGCGTATGAGAGCCGGCGAGGCTCACGAAGCGGTCGCAGTGCGGAGGGGGGGGCTGCCCACGGCGGCCACGCCCTTGACGGGCGCACGGATGGGCCCAGGCCACCGGTGGCTGCCTGGCGCCCCCCCACGGCGCCGGCGCACGGCGCCGGACGCGGTGCGGGCGCCGCGATGGTGGGCCGTCGACGGCCGCACACTGGTGCCGGCGAGCGCGTGGTGGCGCTACGCACCACCGGAGGCGGGCGGCTACCCCGGCGTGTGGCGGGCGGTTGGCCACCCCGGCCGACCGGCGTGTCCCGGTCGGTCGGGCGTGTCCCGTGGCGGACTCGCGGTGGCCCGCCGGCGGGGCCGGTGACACGCCGCCCACGCGGGGCGGGCGCCCACGCGGGGCGGGCGCCCACGCGGGGCGGGCGCCCACGCGGGGCGGGCGCCCACGCGGGGCGGGCGCCCACGCGGGGCGGGTGCCCACGCGGGGCGGGCCACGACGCGGGACTGGCGCAGACGCGGGGCGGCCGCGGACGCGGGGCGGGGCCGACCCGCATCGTCGGGGACGCGCGGCGTTGGGCCTCCCGGGACGCGTGCGGGCGGGCCTGCCCGCATCGTCGGCACCCGGTGACAATTTCATCACCGGGGGCCGCCCCCGTGCTGGGAGCGGCCAGGGGCACCCGCGCCCGACGGTGGTAGCACGCGGGCCGGCGGGGCCACGCCCGCCACGCGGGCGACGCCCCGGCCATGACCCCCGGCGTGGCGGGCGCACGCGGCGTCGCGTGCGGCGGGCCTGCGCCGGCGCACGCCGCGGGGGCACGCGCGGCGACGCGCGCGGCGGCGCGCGGATGGCGGACCCCCGACACGCCCGGGTATGGGGGGCGAGTGGTCGCAGATTTGCGACCACTGTCGGAGCGCCCGCACGGTGGCTTGCAGGCCACCGGGCGCGGGCGGCGGCGGCTGTGGATTACAGACGCCGGGGGACCGGCTCCGAGCCGAGGTGGGGGATATGTGGCATAACAGCCCCCCCACCGGGCCCGGAATCGCCCCTGATCGGGCGGTTCGGGGGAGGGGGCGCGCCGGCGGGCGCCGCCTCCCCCGGGATCAACCCGACCCGCGGTGGGCGGTCGGGGAGATTCGGTCGAGTACTCCCTGTGACTGTCGGTCGGATTTATCCGCCGATTGTGGCAAGCCCTTTCGGGGGGTACTTATCACTTTTTGCATGCTATTTTCGTCTTGGAGGGATTTTCATTGCTTCTTTGGAAAGGCTGGCCCTTTTCGGGTCGGCCTGGCCGATCGAGGGTGGCGACCGGCCGGCGGCGCCTTAACGGCGCGCGCCGGCGGTCTCGTTGCGCGCCCCCTTGGCCGGCAGGTCTAAAGGTACCCTTCTTTGTCCCGTTTACTCGCCGTGTGCCGGCGCTGCGGTTATGAGTTTGTGCGCTTTTCCTCCCCCTGGGTACGGTACCCCCTGTGGGACGCCCGTCTTGCCACAGGCAGCCCCGCCCGCACAATCACAATCAGATTCGCACGACCCGCACCCGTGTTGCCCGCCTGGTCTCCCGGTGCCGTACCCGATGCGCGATCGCTACACATACCTGTCGCGACGCTCCGCGGTGACCATATTGTGAAGGATGGCTATGGCCTTGGCGATGCACACTAGGTAAGACACGGACATAGACCGCGCGGGGTACAGAGCCACATGGAACCTGGCGGTCAGTACGGCGTAAAGGCGCTCTACGTCCTTTCGGAGCGCCTCTTGAAGACGGTTAAAAGTCCGCTCTTGGTCATTGGCGGGCAGCGCATGAGGGGAGACAAGCAATGCATAGCGAGGATAAATGCCGTCCACAAGATAGTACGGCATGCGAAAGAGAGTGCCACCAACAAAAAAGGACAAACCAGGTGGGGGCCACACTCCCTGAGTGACCTTCCTCATAAGTGGGCTGTGCGCTAGCACGTTCAAGTCGTTGTTGCTGCCGGGTGCGCCCGCGTAGATATGCCATATCCACATATCCTCGTCGCACACCGTCTCAAGGACGATGGTCCGCTTCCCGGAACGGTCCTGGTACATGCCGGCATGCGCGGTTGGACAGTTCCTCCACTCCCAGTGGGAGCAGTCTAGGCTGCCAATGCACCCTGGAAAGCCCCTCTCCGCGTTGCGTCTCATAATCCGCTGCAGGTCGTCGTTGGTCGGGGCGCGCAGGTACTCAGACTGGTACTTGCGCAAAATGAACGCCACCAGCCGCTTCACGGCAATCGAAACCGTCGACTTGCTCAGACGGACGTACTCGTCCGTGCGGTCCGGGCTCTCCCCGTATGCCAGCACGCGGAACGCCCCTACCAGCTTCTGAAGAGGGTGGGATTGCAGCAGCCCGGTGGCATTGGGTCGCTGCTCCCACCACGGCTTGTGCTTGATGTCGTTATAGATGCGCGAAAAAACGACGCGCGGGACGCGAAAGCGCCGCACAAAATCGACATTGTCGTACACGGGCTCCTGCCCGTCCACTCCAAAGTAGTCCCGCATGATGGCGTTCATGCCCGATGAAGAGTCGCGGGCCTTGTTTGGCCGTCGGCCAGGCAGCGAGCCCCGCCGCCGGCGGGTAATCCGCGACATCAATCGCCGTCGTTGTATGAGGCGGAGCAGGGTAAGGCGGTGATGGTATGCAAGGGCAATGGTCATGTCGTCATCGTCGTCTGAGGTCATCGTTCATACCTGGGATGACTGCGGGGGTATTAAAAAAAATCACAAAAAAAACAGGACACCAACCAATGCGAAGCGAAGAAAAAAAAAAAAACACGGCGTCAGCACCCACAGACGTCTCCAACCTCACATGCTCCCAAGAGAACACGCGCAAACCAAACAGGAACGGGGGCGGGCGAGCGCGTACAGGCTGAAGCCGCGCTGACGGTGACGGACGTCGGGAGCAAGACGGTGTGGGCGACGTCGTCGTGCCCCAACTCACCGCAGCAGCAGAGCGCCCACATCGTTAGGTGCCACCTGGTGGCTTACAGCGAAAAAGCTCCTCCCAAGGCACCCACTGAATCCTCCCCCGCAGAACAGCACCGAGAGCGCACTCGCCCCGCCCACACAGGCCCGCCCGGGGGGAGGGCGCATCCCCAGGATGCAGCCTGCCACTGTTTCGTGGCCACGCGCTGGCCGCAGGGCCCCCGAAGTAGGGCTGTGGGAAGGGGGATGGTCGGTGGGGCATGACGCACCCTCGAGCCAGAACCTGCTTGGGTGTCAAGCGGGGGGAGGGTGGCCGCAGGTCCCCCCTGTGTCGCCCGCGAGGAGGGAGACCAGGCCCAACAGAAAACTTCGCTGGACCCTGCCTCGTCAGGCGGGGCGATGACCACAGGGGGCAAAAATGGCTCAGAGAGGGAGCGGTGGGGTGTGCGCGACGCGGCCACAGAGCCTTTCCGGGGACCTGTCATTTGCGTCACTCGAGGAACGACCTTGCGACCACCATGCGAGGCGGGGCGTCGTCCGGACCGTACGTATCGGAAAATCCGGACGACAGCCATGTCCATGGCCACTCACAAAGGGCCTACGTAGCTGGTGTCGCGACGCCCAGCGAGGACAGACAAGGAGGCATCGGCGTGCCTGATTTTAACCGGACGGCCTGCACCATCCAGCAGGTTTGCCATGGCTTTCTCATCTCGTGCGTCCCTTCGATTGTCTTCGCCATGCGACTCCATATTTATAATATATCTATATGTCATTCAAACCCACACTCGCCAGCGTAGACAACAAAAAAAAAATGCTCTGTGATCCCACGTGGCAGTTTTCTGGCAGTCCCTGATAGGGGGCTACATGACTAACGGGATAGCTCCGCGACCAACCGAGTGACTATCGAGGCCTCCGTTGGACACGCCGTTGGTCACGTGACTAACGGGAAGCACACGTGGCGCTGACGACTTGAAATATCTGTACCCAACTACATTGGCCACATACGGCTGTTTTAGAGTTTCGTTGGTCATCCGACATTGCTACGAGACAGCAAACGGTCCATCTGAGACTAACGGGACCCGCTCAGAAGCCACGTGGCACGAATATCGGCGAATATCGCGCGTTAGTCACATTGCTGGACGTACCCTTAGCCTTCGCCGCCGTTGGCTACCCTCCGCGTTTCCGCCTTGACCTTCGCCGCCGCCGTTGCCGCCGCCTGCTGGCGGCCCGCCACCCCTGCCGTCAAGGCCACCGGTTGTCGGCCTCTATCCGTCGCTATTTCTTTCACAACTAACTCCAATACATGTGTTGTACTCAGTTCATAGAAAATACTGAACTGAAGGTCAGCACGAGAAACTCGGTTGGAAATGCATAAAAATGTCCCAAATATTTGGTGATTTGCGATGGGCAGTCGTTTATCAAAGGTCGCGCCCCCCCCCGAAATCAAATCTTCTCTCAATCGTCCGACGACAGAAAGAGGAGGCCTGGGAGCATGCCACCGGCACCCGGCCTGGGCACTGGGGTAATGGATGCGTCAATACATGGGACGGTATGAAGAATGATTTAGCTCTTCGGGGACGGGCAGTGCGCGCTCTCACACCTCCTCAGCGACCAATCTGATTGGCTCATGTGCCTTCGTTCTTTGGCACCTGCCTTCGTTCTTTGGCGGCCAAAGAACGAAGGCTGTGGATTCCCTGGTTGCTTTATCCGTCTGACACCAGTTTTTCACAAGTGACACCAGTTTTTCACAACTTCCGCTTACATAGAAAACCCACAGTGTTCACATACGAGAACCCCTTCCGAACGGCCGCAGAAGTCGGCGGCAGCCGCAAGGCAACTCGGACTATGGCGATGTTCTGAAGAATGACGAGACCTGAGAAAAGCTCACAGCAGGTCACAGCAGAAGTCCCGCAATTGTCAGCGCTGTAAATTTCACGCGCGCGTTTTTATTGGCTACTCAGATGATGTTGCCACAGACGGCTGCAACGAATCGGTCTGAGGTGCAAAGAGAGGCGGATCGACGCACAAAGTGAAGGACGTCTGACAAGGCGCTGGCCACGTGGGCCAGAAACCCGGATCTGCACCCTCCGTCCAGTTCGTTCGGATCTGTTGTGAACTGCCCAGACCTGCTGTGACATGCTCACAGCAAAAACCCAGAACAATGGAGGCGATCACGCTTCTCTGATTGGTCCCTGAGCTCGGACCGGGATCCTCTTCTGCTCCGGGCAGCTGCCCGGATTGCTGTGAAGGGCTCACAGCAGCCACAGCAGCAGTATTGCAATGATGAAGTCCTTCCCACGTGGGCACAGCAGCACAGCACAGATCGAGTGACGTCGCAAAGGTGCCCTCCGCCCTTCTTTCCACTTCATCTCCCCTGCTTGGTCTCTGCCTTCCCGCACTGACGTCTTCCTTGCGACCGCCCCCCGCATGTGCACAGAGCAGATGAGAAAGGACAGGCCGGGTCTGTCGCCAGGCTACCGCTAACCGCCCCCTCTCCGGGAACTTATGTCGCCAGCCCAGCGCGGGCTGGACGCCTCTCCACGCTCGCGGGATGGAGAGACAACCCCCACTTGGCACGATCGCTGCCGGCTGCCCTGGCTGCGATTAATGGTCCAACGGGCCGTAGGAAAGAGGACAGCTTGTCGCCAGAGGTGCAACCAGTTCTGGAGCTCTAAAACATGACAAAACGCCTCTCTTGATGTCTCCACGGACTGCTACTGATACGGCTGCTGTTGCTGCGAGGGTTCTAAGCAAATAAACACCAGTCTGGCCCCAGCCCCCTGTGCGACAGGCGGTGGAGCCCTTACGGCTCTGTTTTGCTCTTTCACGGCAGCCCTGCACAGGCCCGCAACCGTGAGGGCCGAACCCTACAGTTCTGAATCCTACGTGCCGCACCGCGAGGCTGGTACCGGTGGGAGCTCCCCGCCCTTTCCCCAGGTCCCTGCCCGGCGTGCCGGGCAGGATCGCGAGTGAGGGACACCCAGTACCTCGCGGTACACAGCGCTCGGGCAGTCCCGTCCCGCCTTTGCCTCCGCTCGTGTCCCGGGAGGCGGCCGGCGGGATACGAGGCCAACCAAGGGGGGCGCCGCGAAGCGTTTTGGCGCTGCGACTGACGCAGCACTGCCGTTCAGGGGCACTCGGCCGCCGCCCCCCCCCGCCCCGGTACTTTCGTGTTTTTGGAGCCTTTTGAGTGCTTTTTTGAAGTGTCTCAGGTGAAAGCACAACGAAGGCTCTGATCTTTTCAAAGCGCGATGCGCGTCAGCCCTCATTGTCAAAAAGAACGATCAGCGTCCCCAACGCTTTTCCCAACGCTGGTCTTGGGCACTCACAGAGAGCCAGGTCCCAGATTTTCCAAAGCGACCTGACTTGGAGCAGAACGCCGGCGCCAAACGTTCGCCGGCCCTGGAAAAGTGGAGCACACTTTTCATGCCGCGGGGCGTAGTCTGCTACGTACCGACTGAGCTCGCCCGACAGCGTGCGGGCCTAAAAAAGCACGGGAGAAAAGGGTGTACGCCCCACGCAATGAGGCCTTGGCTGCGCTACGTTGCAGGATGTTCCCCCTGGTTTTTTTGCGTCACCAAAACCCCCTCGCTCTCCAGCTCCCTGCTCCCGGTCACCGCCCGTACCCCCCCACCGCCGTCGGCATCCCGTCGCCTGCGGCCACTGCCACCCCACCGTCGTACGCGCCATCGTTGCCGCGCGCTTCCATCGCCCCGCCCCATCCTCCGCCGCGGCACCCGCCCCCGTCCCCGCGACTCTCGGCGGCAAGAAAGCGGCAGCAGCAGCAAGGTCGGCGACGCGGCGGCGACACGGCGGCGGTGCTGTTGTGGGGGATGGCGGGGCTGTGTGGGGGGGGAGCTGCAGGAGAGGCTGCGAGGGGGGGGGGCTGTGGCGGGTGGTGGTGGGGGGGCTGCTGGCGGTGCGCGGTGGTGCGGTGGTCCTCTTCCCGCCTGGGAGCTGGTGCTCGTGGTGGTGGGGGGGGGCCGCCGCTTTTTTTTTTTGCCGCCGCCGCCACCCCCGCCGCCGCCGCAGCGACCACCACGCCGGTGGCGCGGTGGGGCGTGGCTGCCGGCCGTGGCGGTTGCGGGGGAGGGACAACCCCCGCGGTGGGGGCGGCAAGGCAGCGGCAGCAGAATCAAGATCGTCGTCGCGTCGGCGTCACGGCAGCGGTGCTGTTGTGGGGGGGGGCGGGGGTGTGGGGGGGGGTAATTGGGGGGATGCTGTGGGGGGGTGTGCTGTGCGGGGTGCCGGTGGGGGGGCCATTGGAGGTGTGCGACGGTGTGATGGTCCTCTTTCTGGCTGGGTGCCGGCGCTCGTGGTTGTTGGGGGGGGCGATGGCAGCTTTTTTTTGCCACGGCCGCCCCCGCCGCCGCCGCCATCCCCACCGCCACGCCGGTCGCGCGGTGGGGCGTGGCTGCCGGCCGCGGAGGTCGTGGGGGGGTGACGACCCCCGCGGCGGCCGCGGCACGGAGGCGGCAACGGCGGCAAGGCCGGCGTCGCCCAGTTACCCGTATCCGCCCACGCCAAGCCCATGGCGTCTGCCTGCCGCGTCGCCAGACGTCGCGTGCTACCTGCCAGTGTGTCTCCTGTGGTGCGCTTGACTGTCCTCCTGTCTCATAGCTGGTGTGAGCGCCGCGGCTGCCGACGTTTTTTGATTCTTTGTGTTTCCTTTCTTGATTCTTTGCATCAGCCCGTCGTTTTTCATGACCCCTCACTTTTCTACGTGCATTGTTTTGTGCTCTTTTCCTTGGCATTGTTTTTCTCTGTCCCATTGTTGAACATTGAAGGGCCTGTGAAGAACTTTCCAATGCCCGCGCCTGCCCCTGCGCCGCCCCCGTTCCCGCGCCTCTCGGCGGCAAGAAAGCGGCAGCGGCAGCAAGGTCGGCGACGCGGCGGCGACACGGCGGCGGTGCTGTTGTGGGGGGTGGCGGGGCTGTTGGGGGGGGGTGCTGCGGGAGAGGCTCCGGGGGGGGGGTGCTGTGGGGGGGGCTGGTGGTTGGGCTCCTGGCGGTGCGCGGCGGTGCGGTGGTCCTCTTCCCGCTGGGAGCTGGTGCTCGTGGTGGTGGGGGGGGGGCGCGGCCTCTTTTTGCTGCCGCCGCCGCCGCCACCCCCGCCGCCGCCGCAGCGACCACCACGCCGGTGGCGCGGTGGGGCTTGGCTGCCGGCCGTGGCGGTTGCGGGAGAGAGACGACCCCCGCGGTGGGGGCGGCAAGGCAGCGGCAGCAGAATCAAGATCGTCGTCGCGTCGGCGTCACGGTGGCAGTGCTGTTGTGGGGGGGGGCGCGGTTGTAGGAGGGGGTAATCGGGGGGATGCTGTGCGGGGGTGTGCTGTGCGGAGTGCCGGTGGGGGGGCCATTGGAGGTGTGCGACGGTGTGATGGTCCTCTTTCTGGCTGGGTGCCGGCGCTCGTGGTTGTTGGGGGGGGCGATGGCAGCTTTTTTTTGCCGCGGCCGCCACCGCCGCCGCCGCCATCCCCACCGCCACGCCGGTCGCGCGGTGGGGCGTGGCTGCCGGCCGCGGAGGTCGTGGGGGGGTGACGACCCCCGCGGCGGCCGCGGCACGGAGGCGGCAGCGGCGGCAAGGCCGGCGTCGCCCAGTTACCCGTATCCGCCCACGCCAAGCCCATGGCGTCTGCCTGCCGCGTCGCCAGACGTCGCGTGCTACCTGCCAGTGTGTCTCCTGTGGTGCGCTTGACTGTCCTCCTGTCTCATAGCTGGTGTGAGCGCCGCGGCTGCCGACGTTTTTTGATTCTTTGTGTTTCCTTTCTTGATTCTTTGCATCAGCCCGTCGTTTTTCATGACCCCTCACTTTTCTACGTGCATTGTTTTGTGCTCTTTTCCTTGGCATTGTTTTTCTCTGTCCCATTGTTGAACATTGAAGGGCCTGTGAAGAAATTTCCAATGCCCGCGTCCGCTGCTGCGCTCCACCCGCGTCGACCTCGCATGCTCATCGACACTTGCTTGTTGCGCCGACGCGGTCAACCACCCGGCGCAGTTGCAGGAAAGGAAAGAGCGCGTCGCCCAGCTGCACCGCACGCACGCGGGGGGAGCTTGTGCCGCACGTCACAGAGGACCTTCCCCCTGATTGCCGATTGGCCAACTTTTGACGGAGGCGACGGAGCACGACCTGCATCGCCACTCTGCGATGGTCGGTACAGGGATCCAAACCATCCAGTGGCGGCAGCGCCGCTTTTGAGTGGCGTGAGAACGCGGCGGGTCGGCAGCAGAAGCGGTACTGGATGGGAACTCGCCTCGTGACTTGTGAGTGTGTGTATCGGGGGACGGTTGTTTACTTGCTTTCGGTTGCACTGGTATAGGCGATTCATGGCGGGCGGGGTGTGACGGGTTCGATACTCCGCAGACGTAGCATTGGAGCTTAGTGTACCTGCAGGCCTGCATGCATGCCTTCGCGCTCCGTACCGTTGACGATCGGTATCCAGCTTTTATCGGCAGCTTGTGCTGGGGCGACCCACATTGGCAATCGTGCTGCGCGCCGTGCTGTACTCTGAAGCGCGCATGGGCACGGCCGCTTGTATATGCTGGAGGGAAGTGGAGAGCGCGAGAGACTGCCTCTAGAATTGTCTCGGACAGACTGCTGCATGACTAAGCGGTTGTGCGAAGGTGGGGTTCACCAGACAAGTGAGGGCAATAAGTGAACAGAGTAGGGCGCGGTGATGTGGCAGGGAAACGCACGGGGGAGAGGCCGGCGAGGTGTTGGCGAGCGGGGCAATGCGCAAGCGAGCGCGCGCGGACATAGGACGGTCCGAGGGCCATCGTGATGTGACGAAAGCGGCTGCAAAAGTTTGGAGGTGGCGAAATATCTGACATGAAAGGCAAAATGCCATAACCCGCGAGGGGAAATCCATGAAAAGCACAAGACCCTCAAGAGCGCCCAGAGCGGCAACGACGGAAGAACGACTCGAGGGCCTTCCTTTGACCAAAGGACCACTGGTCGGCGCTCGTCATGGCGGGGCGAAAAAGATCGACCAGCTCGTGGACGGTAGTACCCTCCCCCACAACGACCATCCCAGACAGCCGTTCATTGATCATTACCTTCTTGACCAGGTCCAAGTACGCCACGTCTGTCTTCGGCTGGTAGTCCTCCTCGAATACGGTGAACACACCAGCCCCATCCATGTCCACAACCCGCCCATACCTCGACACAGGCAAGTCGGGCGCAGCACCTGCGGCTGCGGCACCATCCTCAACAATCCCAAGTGTATCAACAACACCATTGGCCCCCAGCCGCCCACCGTCACGGCTGCTCGGCCCGCGCAGCTGCATCGGCGAGGACCCCAGAACCATCGCACGCGTGGCTGATCGAGAGGCCGCCTGGGCAGATAAGCAGCGCTGGATCTGCCGCAGGGGGTCTTCCCCGGCGACCAGTGCACCGCGTCCACCCTCTGCATCGGCGTCTGGAGGGGGGGCAGGCAGGCCTCCAGACTGGTCGGCGGCCGCCAGTAGCTTTGCTGCAACGGGAGACTTCCCAGCAACGCGTCGCTGGTAAGCGGCGCGCAGGACCGCCATGTTGTCCTTGTGCGTCGTCGACGAGCTCTTTCCGCTTCTGCTGGCAATCTCCGCCAGGTTGTCCAGGTCAACAGACATGCATTCAACCTCTGAAAGCGCCTTTCGACGGGACGGCACGGCGGCAGCAGGCCCACCGCCCCTCCCCCCCTCCTCAACAGAGCTGCTGCTGCTGGTCCCCCCCGCCTCGTGCGCAGTGTGGAGGCGTGCCTTCGTGGCTGCGAGCTTGCGCGCAGCGGCAGCATGCGCAGCGTAACGCGTCTGGCTCGCCACGCGCGCCAGCTGGATGTACTCGGCGGTCAAGCTGGGCGCGTTGCACACCATGACTGCCGGCGTCAAACGAAAAGCTCGCTTCCGCCGTACGACGTTGCGGTCTTTCACCACAGCCTGGAGGGCACGTGAATGACTCGCGTGAATAAAAAAAAAACAGGATGGGTTGTTGAAAGCTCACAAAACGTCGAGACGAAAGTCAGACTACGTGCCAACGAAAAAGGGAGTGGAAAGTACCATTGACACGCTCTGCATACGGCACCATGATGGGACGTGTGCCACATGGGGAGTTCGCCTCGTCCCCCCCCCCCCCCCCCCCCCCCTGGCTGATCCTGCCACCGCCCCCGCCGCAGCGTGCTCCCCCGCACCACGTTTGAGGTACTGTACCACCAGCTCCCTTCTCTTCTGGAACCTCTCGCTCGTGCACGCCACTGCTTGCGCCAGGCGATAACGTACCGTCTCATAAATTGCCCCATAACGGATGGTCATCGGCTCGTGACCATCTTGAAGACAGAGGGCGCAGCGCAACTGCTTCTTGGACGAGTCGCTGCGTGGGCACGACTTAGAGTCACAGCCCGCAGGGCCCAAGAGAAGCGCATCTCCCGGCTGCAGGTTGCAGCGACACTCCACAGTCGCCATGTCGCAGTTGCGAGCGTCATGCTTGGGCGTTCCCTCCGCCGCCTGAAAACCGCAAAACCCGCACGTGGGATGGCCGCGCCGGCGTGCGGCCATCGGAGGGAGTCTCCAAGGGTCCCCACACAAGCAGGAAGTGCCGCCGAGCACGGAAGCGCGAAGGAGGTGAGAGGAAGCGCGGCGAGAGGCTCGCCAGACCTGAGGCGTCAGGCAGCGGACTCGTGGGGAAGCGACGGTGGGGTTGTGGGGGCGCGGCCCCAGGAGCACGTTGTGGACAGTGGCACAAGGTGGGGACGGCGGGTGGGGACGCGCCGTGCGCGGCAAGCTGCGTTAGGGGCAGAGGGGGGGCCCCGTCGAGGCAGTGCGAGGCCCCCTGGGGTGTGGGGTGGCGCGGTGCAGCCTGACTGGGAAGGACGAGGAGAATGTCAGGCAAAACATGGTCGATGCCCTTCAGGCCATCCCTGAACGTAGACGTTTTTTTTGCTTATGGCAACTCACCCTGAGGCACCGCCCCGCCGGAGAAGGGACCTCTGGACCTTCCAGAAGGGCAGTGGACACAGAAGCAGCTCGACTGGGAAGGACATGCGTGGGAGCGCAAACTGATCTGATTGACCAATGGACGACCGGCACAGTGTTTTTGAAGTTTGACAGGGCTTCTCCCAGAGAAATCCCACAGCGCCAAAACGTAGGTCGATTCTTTGCTCGCATGCATGGGTGCCAGACTTCCCGGACCTGTCAGTCGGTGTTCTCGTCACTTTTCACTTTTTACAATCGCCCTTTCACTTCTCGTGGCGAGCGCCTGGCGGCAGCACGGGAAGCACTCACGCGGTTGCTGGGTGCTGCCTGACGCCCAGGCCAGGCCCTCTGTCTCAGCGCTCGCTTTTCCACTCTCGTGCGCGACACCCACTTGCCTGCCTTTCCCCTTACCTTTCCCGTTCCCAGCCGGCTAGGCAGCCGCACAGCCCCTTCACAAACCCTCATTCCACCACTGCGTCTACCCCTGGCTCCGCTCCGTGCCGACGAGCTCGCGTTGCCCTGCCGCGTCCAAGACGGCTTTTTTTCTCAGACGCTATGACGTTTCCGGAGGACCGCCGCGTCCTGGTCCTCTCCTGGCTCATTGCCGGAGAAATGTCGCAGCCTGAAGCAGCGCGCCTGGGTGGTGTCGGCTCGGCTACCGTGTGGCGCTGGCTCGATGTCTACAAAAAGACGGGATCGTTCTGGCCTGACGACTCCCTGGGCCAGCGGCACTTTGACTGTGCCGTTTTCAATCCCAACTTTTTGCAGGCCGTGACGGCGCTGATCGTCGACTCTCCCGAGGCCTTCCTCGGAGAGATCTCAGTGACCTTGAGGCACCTGTCTGGGCTGCCTGGGTGGGAGGGGCTCCCTCACTCGCCGTCCACTGTGCTGCGCGTACTCTCTGCCGTGGGCTACACGCACAAAAAGATCATCACGCACTTCCGAGAGCGCGACGTCCAGCGCCGCCGCGCGTTCGGCCGCGCCATCAGGCGCGTGCCCATCAAGTGCATCGTGAGCGCTGATGAGGTCCACAAGGACGGGTCTACCGACTACCGGCGGTACGGGTGGGCGCTTCGCGGGAGACGCGATGAGGCTCTCATTGCGGACCCTCGCCAAACCCCCCGCTTTTCTACCATGGCGGCTGTGTCTATTGACGGCGTGGTTGAGACGCTGACGTGCGCAGTGCCTCCGGCCTACTGCTCCCTGGACTGGGCCTTTTTTATCCACCGCCTGGCTCCCAGTATGGGCATGTGGAACCCAGACCTGCCGGCTAATCGATGGACCGAGCAGGAGCCGAGGTCGGTGCTGCTCATCGACAATGCGGCTATCCACTCCGACGAGTGCGACGATCTTGCTCGAGAATACGGCATCCTCGTCCTGCGCCTGCCCCCCTACTCTCCCGACTTTGCGCCGGTTGAGGGGGTCTTCTCCAATTTGAAGGCGTGGCTCTCGGCGGAGTCGGCGGATGACCGGCTGGGCGGCGTGACCATGCCTGACGGTTCCTTGATGGGGAAAAATGTCCGGTTGATGATGGAGGTGGGCCTCGCGAGCATTTCCAGAGAGCAATGCGCGAGTCAGTTTGGTCGCGTGTATCGCGAATGGCTGCGACAGGATTTACACGTTGACGGGTTGATGGGAGGGCCTGACGTTATCGCAGAGATGTGAAATTGCATTCTTGATGAACACTCACTGGCGGCGCGCACGGATGGGAGTAACCCGGGGCCCATCAGAAGGGACGATGGGAAAGCGCCCATGGAGCGCATCCGCCGGCCGCAGAGGAAAGCACACACGTGTCGGTCGTTGCTACCACCACCGACGACTCTCCACCACCAACCCCCTCGCTCGGCGCGCCCCACTTGCCCTCAAATGAACCCCCCGCGGAAAAAAACAACTGCCGTCGCCCCCCCCTACCACCACGAGGACCAGCGCCCAGCCGGAAGGAGGACCACCGCTCCGCCACGCACCACCACCAGGACCCCCACCAGCACCGCCCCACTCTACCCCCCCCAGAGCAACCCCCCGATCACCCCCGCCCAAATCTCGGCCCCCCCCGACCACAGCGCGGGTGCCATGACGCAGGCAGGACTCCGGCGTTGCTGCCGCTACCGCCTCCTTGCCGCAGCCACGGCGGGGGTTGTCAATCCCCCGCGACATCCATGGCCTCCCGCCATGCCTCACGGCGCGACCGGCGTGGACACAGCGGTGGCGGCGGCGTCTGCGAGGGTGGAGTTCGCGGCGAAGGGTGTGCCGGCGGCAGAACAAAAAAGGACCATCTGTCCCCCACACCACCTCGAGCCCCAGCCCCCAGGCGGTAAACGAACCACCGCACCGCCACACACCGCCAGCAGGCCCCCAACCAGCACCCACCACGGTACACCCACAGCATCCCCCGGATCACCCTCCCCCACAGCCCCGCCGCCCCCACAACAGCATTGCCACCGTGACGCCGCCGCGACGCCCACCTTGCCACTGCTGCCGCTTCCTTGCCGCCACCACCGCGGGGGTCGTCTCTCTCCCGCAACCGCCACGGCCGGCAGCCACGCCCCACCGCGCCACCGGCGTGGTGGTCGCTGCGGCGGCGGCGGGGGTGGCGGCGGCGGCGGCAGCAAAAAGAGGCCGCGGCCCCCCCCCACCACCACGAGCACCAGCTCCCAGCGGGAAGAGGACCACCGCACCGCCGCGCACCGCCAGGAGCCCAACCACCAGCACCCCCCACAGCACCCCCCCCCCGGAGCCTCTCCCGCAGCACCCCCCCCACAGCCCCGCCACCCCCCACAACAGCACCGCCGCCGTGTCGCCGCCGCGTCGCCGACCTTGCTGCCGCTGCCGCTTTCTTGCCGCCGAGAGGCGCGGGAACGGGGGCGGCGCAGGGGCAGGCGCGGGCATTGGAAAGTTCTTCACAGGCCCTTCAATGTTCAACAATGGGACAGAGAAAAACAATGCCAAGGAAAAGAGCACAAAACAATGCACGTAGAAAAGTGAGGGGTCATGAAAAACGACGGGCTGATGCAAAGAATCAAGAAAGGAAACACAAAGAATCAAAAAACGTCGGCAGCCGCGGCGCTCACACCAGCTATGAGACAGGAGGACAGTCAAGCGCACCACAGGAGACACACTGGCAGGTAGCACGCGACGTCTGGCGACGCGGCAGGCAGACGCCATGGGCTTGGCGTGGGCGATGGGGGTAACTGGGCGACGCCGGCCTTGCCGCCGCTGCCGCCTCCGTGCCGCGGCCGCCGCGGGGTCGTCACCCCCCCACGACCTCCGCGGCCGGCAGCCACGCCCCACCGCGCGACCGGCGTGGCGGTGGGGATGGCGGCGGCGGCGGGGGCGGCCGTGGCAAAAAAAAGCTGCCATCGCCCCCCCAAACAACCACGAGCGCCGGCACCCAGCCAG
>CM020618.1:30021659-30170619 GCA_009829735.1 Pyropia yezoensis
GAACGACTCGAGGGCCTTCCTTTGACCAAAGGACCACTGGTCGGCGCTCGTCATGGCGGGGCGAAAAAGATCGACCAGCTCGTGGACGGTAGTACCCTCCCCCACAACGACCATCCCAGACAGCCGTTCATTGATCATTACCTTCTTGACCAGGTCCAAGTACGCCACGTCTGTCTTCGGCTGGTAGTCCTCCTCGAATACGGTGAACACACCAGCCCCATCCATGTCCACAACCCGCCCATACCTCGACACAGGCAAGTCGGGCGCAGCACCTGCGGCTGCGGCACCATCCTCAACAATCCCAAGTGTATCAACAACACCATTGGCCCCCAGCCGCCCACCGTCACGGCTGCTCGGCCCGCGCAGCTGCATCGGCGAGGACCCCAGAACCATCGCACGCGTGGCTGATCGAGAGGCCGCCTGGGCAGATAAGCAGCGCTGGATCTGCCGCAGGGGGTCTTCCCCGGCGACCAGTGCACCGCGTCCACCCTCTGCATCGGCGTCTGGAGGGGGGGCAGGCAGGCCTCCAGACTGGTCGGCGGCCGCCAGTAGCTTTGCTGCAACGGGAGACTTCCCAGCAACGCGTCGCTGGTAAGCGGCGCGCAGGACCGCCATGTTGTCCTTGTGCGTCGTCGACGAGCTCTTTCCGCTTCTGCTGGCAATCTCCGCCAGGTTGTCCAGGTCAACAGACATGCATTCAACCTCTGAAAGCGCCTTTCGACGGGACGGCACGGCGGCAGCAGGCCCACCGCCCCTCCCCCCCTCCTCAACAGAGCTGCTGCTGCTGGTCCCCCCCGCCTCGTGCGCAGTGTGGAGGCGTGCCTTCGTGGCTGCGAGCTTGCGCGCAGCGGCAGCATGCGCAGCGTAACGCGTCTGGCTCGCCACGCGCGCCAGCTGGATGTACTCGGCGGTCAAGCTGGGCGCGTTGCACACCATGACTGCCGGCGTCAAACGAAAAGCTCGCTTCCGCCGTACGACGTTGCGGTCTTTCACCACAGCCTGGAGGGCACGTGAATGACTCGCGTGAATAAAAAAAAAACAGGATGGGTTGTTGAAAGCTCACAAAACGTCGAGACGAAAGTCAGACTACGTGCCAACGAAAAAGGGAGTGGAAAGTACCATTGACACGCTCTGCATACGGCACCATGATGGGACGTGTGCCACATGGGGAGTTCGCCTCGTCCCCTCCCCCCCCCCCCCCCCCCTGGCTGATCCTGCCACCGCCCCCGCCGCAGCGTGCTCCCCCGCACCACGTTTGAGGTACTGTACCACCAGCTCCCTTCTCTTCTGGAACCTCTCGCTCGTGCACGCCACTGCTTGCGCCAGGCGATAACGTACCGTCTCATAAATTGCCCCATAACGGATGGTCATCGGCTCGTGACCATCTTGAAGACAGAGGGCGCAGCGCAACTGCTTCTTGGACGAGTCGCTGCGTGGGCACGACTTAGAGTCACAGCCCGCAGGGCCCAAGAGAAGCGCATCTCCCGGCTGCAGGTTGCAGCGACACTCCACAGTCGCCATGTCGCAGTTGCGAGCGTCATGCTTGGGCGTTCCCTCCGCCGCCTGAAAACCGCAAAACCCGCACGTGGGATGGCCGCGCCGGCGTGCGGCCATCGGAGGGAGTCTCCAAGGGTCCCCACACAAGCAGGAAGTGCCGCCGAGCACGGAAGCGCGAAGGAGGTGAGAGGAAGCGCGGCGAGAGGCTCGCCAGACCTGAGGCGTCAGGCAGCGGACTCGTGGGGAAGCGACGGTGGGGTTGTGGGGGCGCGGCCCAGGAGCACGTTGTGGACAGTGGCACAAGGTGGGGACGGCGGGTGGGGACGCGCCGTGCGCGGCAAGCTGCGTTAGGGGCAGAGGGGGGGCCCCGTCGAGGCAGTGCGAGGCCCCCTGGGGTGTGGGGTGGCGCGGTGCAGCCTGACTGGGAAGGACGAGGAGAATGTCAGGCAAAACATGGTCGATGCCCTTCAGGCCATCCCTGAACGTAGACGTTTTTTTTGCTTATGGCAACTCACCCTGAGGCACCGCCCCGCCGGAGAAGGGACCTCTGGACCTTCCAGAAGGGCAGTGGACACAGAAGCAGCTCGACTGGGAAGGACATGCGTGGGAGCGCAAACTGATCTGATTGACCAATGGACGACCGGCACAGTGTTTTTGAAGTTTGACAGGGCTTCTCCCAGAGAAATCCCACAGCGCCAAAACGTAGGTCGATTCTTTGCTCGCATGCATGGGTGCCAGACTTCCCGGACCTGTCAGTCGGTGTTCTCGTCACTTTTCACTTTTTACAATCGCCCTTTCACTTCTCGTGGCGAGCGCCTGGCGGCAGCACGGGAAGCACTCACGCGGTTGCTGGGTGCTGCCTGACGCCCAGGCCAGGCCCTCTGTCTCAGCGCTCGCTTTTCCACTCTCGTGCGCGACACCCACTTGCCTGCCTTTCCCCTTACCTTTCCCGTTCCCAGCCGGCTAGGCAGCCGCACAGCCCCTTCACAAACCCTCATTCCACCACTGCGTCTACCCCTGGCTCCGCTCCGTGCCGACGAGCTCGCGTTGCCCTGCCGCGTCCAAGACGGCTTTTTTTCTCAGACGCTATGACGTTTCCGGAGGACCGCCGCGTCCTGGTCCTCTCCTGGCTCATTGCCGGAGAAATGTCGCAGCCTGAAGCAGCGCGCCTGGGTGGTGTCGGCTCGGCTACCGTGTGGCGCTGGCTCGATGTCTACAAAAAGACGGGATCGTTCTGGCCTGACGACTCCCTGGGCCAGCGGCACTTTGACTGTGCCGTTTTCAATCCCAACTTTTTGCAGGCCGTGACGGCGCTGATCGTCGACTCTCCCGAGGCCTTCCTCGGAGAGATCTCAGTGACCTTGAGGCACCTGTCTGGGCTGCCTGGGTGGGAGGGGCTCCCTCACTCGCCGTCCACTGTGCTGCGCGTACTCTCTGCCGTGGGCTACACGCACAAAAAGATCATCACGCACTTCCGAGAGCGCGACGTCCAGCGCCGCCGCGCGTTCGGCCGCGCCATCAGGCGCGTGCCCATCAAGTGCATCGTGAGCGCTGATGAGGTCCACAAGGACGGGTCTACCGACTACCGGCGGTACGGGTGGGCGCTTCGCGGGAGACGCGATGAGGCTCTCATTGCGGACCCTCGCCAAACCCCCCGCTTTTCTACCATGGCGGCTGTGTCTATTGACGGCGTGGTTGAGACGCTGACGTGCGCAGTGCCTCCGGCCTACTGCTCCCTGGACTGGGCCTTTTTTATCCACCGCCTGGCTCCCAGTATGGGCATGTGGAACCCAGACCTGCCGGCTAATCGATGGACCGAGCAGGAGCCGAGGTCGGTGCTGCTCATCGACAATGCGGCTATCCACTCCGACGAGTGCGACGATCTTGCTCGAGAATACGGCATCCTCGTCCTGCGCCTGCCCCCCTACTCTCCCGACTTTGCGCCGGTTGAGGGGGTCTTCTCCAATTTGAAGGCGTGGCTCTCGGCGGAGTCGGCGGATGACCGGCTGGGCGGCGTGACCATGCCTGACGGTTCCTTGATGGGGAAAAATGTCCGGTTGATGATGGAGGTGGGCCTCGCGAGCATTTCCAGAGAGCAATGCGCGAGTCAGTTTGGTCGCGTGTATCGCGAATGGCTGCGACAGGATTTACACGTTGACGGGTTGATGGGAGGGCCTGACGTTATCGCAGAGATGTGAAATTGCATTCTTGATGAACACTCACTGGCGGCGCGCACGGATGGGAGTAACCCGGGGCCCATCAGAAGGGACGATGGGAAAGCGCCCATGGAGCGCATCCGCCGGCCGCAGAGGAAAGCACACACGTGTCGGTCGTTGCTACCACCACCGACGACTCTCCACCACCAACCCCCTCGCTCGGCGCGCCCCACTTGCCCTCAAATGAACCCCCCGCGGAAAAAAACAACTGCCGTCGCCCCCCCCTACCACCACGAGGACCAGCGCCCAGCCGGAAGGAGGACCACCGCTCCGCCACGCACCACCACCAGGACCCCCACCAGCACCGCCCCACTCTACCCCCCCCAGAGCAACCCCCCGATCACCCCCGCCCAAATCTCGGCCCCCCCCGACCACAGCGCGGGTGCCATGACGCAGGCAGGACTCCGGCGTTGCTGCCGCTACCGCCTCCTTGCCGCAGCCACGGCGGGGGTTGTCAATCCCCCGCGACATCCATGGCCTCCCGCCATGCCTCACGGCGCGACCGGCGTGGACACAGCGGTGGCGGCGGCGTCTGCGAGGGTGGAGTTCGCGGCGAAGGGTGTGCCGGCGGCAGAACAAAAAAGGACCATCTGTCCCCCACACCACCTCGAGCCCCAGCCCCCAGGCGGTAAACGAACCACCGCACCGCCACACACCGCCAGCAGGCCCCCAACCAGCACCCACCACGGTACACCCACAGCATCCCCCGGATCACCCTCCCCCACAGCCCCGCCGCCCCCCACAACAGCATTGCCACCGTGACGCCGCCGCGACGCCCACCTTGCCACTGCTGCCGCTTCCTTGCCGCCACCACCGCGGGGGTCGTCTCTCTCCCGCAACCGCCACGGCCGGCAGCCACGCCCCACCGCGCCACCGGCGTGGTGGTCGCTGCGGCGGCGGCGGGGGTGGCGGCGGCGGCGGCAGCAAAAAGAGGCCGCGGCCCCCCCCCACCACCACGAGCACCAGCTCCCAGCGGGAAGAGGACCACCGCACCGCCGCGCACCGCCAGGAGCCCAACCACCAGCACCCCCCACAGCACCCCCCCCCGGAGCCTCTCCCGCAGCACCCCCCCCACAGCCCCGCCACCCCCACAACAGCACCGCCGCCGTGTCGCCGCCGCGTCGCCGACCTTGCTGCCGCTGCCGCTTTCTTGCCGCCGAGAGGCGCGGGAACGGGGGCGGCGCAGGGGCAGGCGCGGGCATTGGAAAGTTCTTCACAGGCCCTTCAATGTTCAACAATGGGACAGAGAAAAACAATGCCAAGGAAAAGAGCACAAAACAATGCACGTAGAAAAGTGAGGGGTCATGAAAAACGACGGGCTGATGCAAAGAATCAAGAAAGGAAACACAAAGAATCAAAAAACGTCGGCAGCCGCGGCGCTCACACCAGCTATGAGACAGGAGGACAGTCAAGCGCACCACAGGAGACACACTGGCAGGTAGCACGCGACGTCTGGCGACGCGGCAGGCAGACGCCATGGGCTTGGCGTGGGCGGATGGGGGTAACTGGGCGACGCCGGCCTTGCCGCCGCTGCCGCCTCCGTGCCGCGGCCGCCGCGGGGGTCGTCACCCCCCCACGACCTCCGCGGCCGGCAGCCACGCCCCACCGCGCGACCGGCGTGGCGGTGGGGATGGCGGCGGCGGCGGGGGCGGCCGTGGCAAAAAAAAGCTGCCATCGCCCCCCCCAACAACCACGAGCGCCGGCACCCAGCCAGAAAGAGGACCATCACACCGTCGCACACCTCCAATGGCCCCCCCACCGGCACCCCGCACAGCACACCCCCCCACAGCATCCCCCCAATTACCCCCCCCACACCCCCGCCCCCCCCACAACAGCACCGCTGCCGTGACGCCGACGCGACGACGATCTTGATTCTGCTGCCGCTGCCTTGCCGCCCCCACCGCGGGGGTTGTCCCTCCCCCGCAACCGCCACGGCCGGCAGCCACGCCCCACCGCGCCACCGGCGTGGTGGTCGCTGCGGCGGCGGCGGGGGTGGCGGCGGCGGCAAAAAAAAAAAGCGGCGGCCCCCCCCCACCACCACAAGCACCAGCTCCCAGGCGGGAAGAGGACCACCGCACCGCCGCGCACCGCCAGCAGCCCCCCCACCACCACGCGCCACAGCACCCCCCCCTCGCAGCCTCTCCTGCAGCTCCCCCCCCACACAGCCCCGCCACCCCCCACAACAGCACCGCCGCCGTGTCGCCGCCGCGTCGCCGACCTTGCTGCCGCTGCCGCTTTCTTGCCGCCGAGAGTCGCGGGGACGGGGGCGGGTGCCGCTGCGGAGGATGGGGCGGGGCGATGGAAGCGCGCGGCAACGATGGCGCGTACGACGGTGGGGTGGCAGTGGCCGCAGGCGACGGGATGCCGACGGCGGTGGGGGGGTACGGGCGGTGACCGGGAGCAGGGAGCTGGAGAGCGAGGGGGTTTTGGTGACGCAAAAAAACCAGGGGGAACATCCTGCAACGTAGCGCAGCCAAGGCCTCATTGCGTGGGGCGTACACCCTTTTCTCCCGTGCTTTTTTAGGCCCGCACGCTGTCGGGCGAGCTCAGTCGGTACGTAGCAGACTACGCCCCGCGGCATGAAAAGTGTGCTCCACTTTTCCAGGGCCGGCGAACGTTTGGCGCCGGCGTTCTGCTCCAAGTCAGGGCGCTTTGGAAAATCTGGGACCTGGCTCTCTGTGAGTGCCCAAGACCAGCGTTGGGAAAAGCGTTGGGGACGCTGATCGTTCTTTTTGACAATGAGGGCTGACGCGCATCGCGCTTTGAAAAGATCAGAGCCTTCGTTGTGCTTTCACCTGAGACACTTCAAAAAAGCACTCAGGAGGCTCCAAAAACACAAAAGTACCGGGGCGGGGGGGGGCGGCGGCCGAGTGCCCCTGAACGGCAGTGCTGCGTCAGTCGCAGCGCCATGCCCTCGCCTCGCCCCTTTCCCCCTTCCCCCTTCCCCTCTTTCTCCCATCCAGCCCACCGTCATGGAGAATTCAAGGGGTAGCAGCGGAGGTACGAGGCTGCTCGTGACCAGTAACAGTGTGCGCCGCCCACTCCAGTGATCACCTGCGACCTGGTGGCCGCGGGGCGCCGGGCGCAGCATACAGAGTCCGCTGGTGCCGTCTCCGCGTGGCCGCTCCGAGGGCTAATGCCGCTGCCAGTTTAGTATGGTTGTACGCCCGCTCTGGATGTAGCATGGGGGGGGGGGTGTCTAATTCTACCGGCGCCACGAGGCAGCAGCACAGAGTCGCCTGGTCAGGCGGCGTGCTCTCATCGCCCGGCATTCCCAGACAATCCCTTCGTCACGTGGTCGTCCAGGTGGAAGAAATCCGCGAAGGCAGGCCCTGTCGTGAGGAGCGGGCAAGCTGTGTCACCGTCAAAAGGGGGGAGGGGAGGACGGAAAGCGGCCGCCAGTCGGCAGCATCTGGCTTTAGGCAGTGGGGGGAGGGGCACAGAGGACCGCAGGGGAGAGCGTTCATTGCCCTCACCACTCTTGATACTCACAGCGACGGGAGGCGGGGCGGCTTCTCCCGCAGGACCTGCTGGACTGAGGAATGGAGGCGGTGCGCCGCATCGAGGCGAGGTTTTTCGGGGTCCCCACAGCCAGTTCCAGTAACTTTGATCAACTTTGTCCACCTAGGGGACTCCAGGGGTAAACGGAGAGAGCGGGAAGAGTTTTTTGTGGGGGCAGGTGGTGAGACGTTGGGAAAAGGGGAAGGGAGGAAGCAAAGCGAAGTGAGCAAAGCGAAGCATCACTGTGTGGAGCTCGCCGTGAAGGCGGCGATGGCGGCAGCCGTGTAAAAAAGGCTGTTGGTGTTGCTGGCGGGGTGGAGCACGTGGCAGCGGCGGCGGAGCTGAGGTCGGGCATTGGGTGGCCAGCAACGTCGGCGGTGTGCGTGGCGGCCGTAGCGATGGGGAGGCGACCCCTGCGGCATCCCCAGGAACAGCCGTGCCGCGGTGACTGAGATGGAAGCGCAATGCTGCAACGTATCAAGCGCAGGCTGAGGCGGGGAGCGCCGAGGAGCGAGGGATGCCACTCGAGGCTGGGATTGGCTGGCAAGAAAACTGCATTTTCTGTAAGCAATGTGCTGTGACCTGCTGTGAGCTTTTCCCAGCACTCATCATTCTTCAGCAATCGGCCATAAAATATGATCCAGTGCGAGGGGGTGTACGTGAGTCGCACTGTTGGGTGCGCCAGCTCACAGGCTCTTCAAGGATATAAGGAAGAAAAAAAAT
This sequence comes from Pyropia yezoensis, assembly GCA_009829735.1. NCBI lineage: Eukaryota > Rhodophyta > Bangiophyceae > Bangiales > Bangiaceae > Pyropia > Pyropia yezoensis. The sequence continues at coordinate 30,029,597 of CM020618.1, forward strand.
AGGAGCACAGGTGCGCGACTGTAGCCTCACGGGCGGAAAAGAGAGCGCTCCTGCAGAGGTCATATTGGTTCTAATCACCGCCCCGGAACGCTCATCTGACTGATTGTTGGCCCGAATCCGACTTCTTGGCAACGCATCCGTGCGTCCGCTCGCCCCACCTGTGCCCCGCTGCCCTCTTCCTCCTCCTATCCCGGGTTTGAGCACCTTGGCAGAGTCACTAGAAGAGCAGAACACGTCTGTGAGCCTGTCCCGGCCTATCAGTACCTCTCTCTTTGCTGCAGTGGGCTGACGGTGGCGCAAGCGCCTCTTCCCGCGTGCCCTCACCAACCCCACCTTCCCCCCTTAACCCCCCCCGGCTGTTCTCGATAGGGTGTTGGCGGGAGCCAGCAGGCGCGCCCCACACCGCTGCACAACAATAGTCCGCCCCACGCTTTCCCGAGCACGTCCACCCCCCCTCACGGACGCGTCGCAGTCAGCGAGGGGCGAGGGAGGAGCTATCATCAGGCTCATTCAAGTGCGAAAAGAGCATCTGCTCCCGCGTTCTTTCAGACGCAAAGTGCTACCCGTGGAGCAGGCGAGCATCTCTACCAGCCGCAAGTCCCAGCGAGCTCCGTCGCTGTTGGGGGGCGGGGGGGGCGACGCGTAACCACCCCGGAGCAGGGGGGGTTGCTTTTTGGAGCCCAAGTGCTGTGATGCCGGACGTCAAGAACGCGAAGGGGTCGTGCTGCTTCAGCTCTCTTCGCTCTCATTGGTCGACGGACGTGAGAAGATGCTCCACGACTACAAATACAATCAAGTTTTTTCTGCTGTATCTCTGTAAGAAGTGCCCCAGATGGCTGCCCTGATATGTAAACGAGAGTTTTGAAAAACTGGTGTACCCCCCCAAACGAGGGTGCATTTTTTCCTCAGCAACCAGGCATCGCCCGCAGAAACGAACAAGACGGTCGGACTCCTGAGGTGCTGCCCAGTCCGCTAATATGTTTTTCGAGAACGCAGCCTGGGAACCTTCTCTCATATGCGAGTTGTGAAAAACTGGTGTCAGACGGATACCTTGGTTCCCACCCTGTGCTGCCGCCACCACCCTGTGCTGCCGCCACCACCCTGTGCTGCCGCCACCACCCTGTGCTGCGGCCACCACCCTGTGCTGCGGCCACCACCCTATGCTGCGGCCATCACCTTGTGCTGCGGCCACCACCCTGTGCTGCGGTCCTCGTCCTTTGCTGTGGTTCCCGTCCTGCACCACGGCTCGCCTCTTGCGCCGCGACCCTGTCTGACGCCGCGCGGCCTCAACCTCAACCGCGCCACCCTCTTCCCTCTCGAATGATCACCTTCGTGGGCTTCTCGCCGGGTGCGGCACGTAGAGGCTTGAGAAAGCATGGTGACAAGCCCCCGTCATCATCTGGTCGTTGCCCTGTCATTCCGTGTCTTGCCTGCTCCTCGTTTGCCAATGGCAGGGCATCCATTTGCGGCCCTGGACTGATCCCCGATGTGTGGCCGTCTCCTGTGATCGGGCGTCCACAGGGGGAGGCGGTGCCACCCCGGCGAGAGAGGCCGTCAACACCTGGGCCTGCCATGGCGGCTGGCCTGCTGTGGAACTTTTCCGACGCTGCGAAAAGAGCGTGGTGGACGCTACGTGGACGTCGTCGCTGGCCCGGTCGAGATCTTCTTCAGTCGCAGCGACGGCTGCGTCAACCTGACCCGGACGGCGTCATCCCGCCGCCTGACTACAACGTTATTTTCCGACCCACTCCTGATTCTGCGTTGACCGCCGTCTCGCGCATGTATGACGACCTGGAGCGGTTTTGGGAACGAGCCGTATTGCTCGCCTTCACCACGGACTGGAAAGGGGAAGGCAGTGACAGCATGCGCAATCCATTGCTGTACCTCCTGGCGTCGGTGGGGCGCGGCAAGACGATGTTCCTACGCGAGGCGGCCAAGTACGTTTGCATCGCGGCCGAGCGGAACCGTGCCTTGCAGGGTGCCGTCGTCATGGGCGTCTCCTTCAACGGGTCCTTCCCGCTGCTTCCCGAGGAGCTCGAGTGCGTCAACTTTGTTGGTGGGCACTACCTTTTGCTCTACGTGCGCATCCTGTTCTGTGAGCTGGCCTTCTTCGGTGCGGCACCTGCTGACGCGTTTGCACACTTTGTGATGCAGCTCTACGATGAGCTCTATGCGGGGCGGTTCTCAGTGGGCGACGTGCGTCGTGAGGTCCGTGCTCTCATCCGCAGCAGGGCAAGGCGGGGCGGGCCGAGATCCAAGCTGGTGCTCTTCGTCGACGAGATCAACAACGTGTTGACCTCGCAGGTCGGGGCGAGCGTGTGCGCCTCCTACGGCATGGACTTGAGGTACCCTCTCCGGAGCGAGTCGTGCTCTTTGACCGATCTGGTCGGCGGCGTCAGCATCATGACTTCCCTGGAGGCTGGTTTGATGCTGGCGGAGCAGACGGCGTCGGGACGAGCTGCGCTGGTGGTGCAAGAGATTGAACCCCCGCCGTTCCGTCTGTTGGTTAGCCTCATGTTCCTGGCCTTGTCCCAGCGACCGCGGGACCCGCGTGACTTCGAGAACCTGACCATGTCGGTCGGCTCCAAGCGCGCAACTATGAAGCTGATGGAATGCGCCGAGATCTACGCGTTGGCTGCTGGCTCTACGTGGCGTACCGCCATTGTCGTCTGCATCATGTTGTCGCAAGCCAAGGAGCTGGACTTCCTGGACATCATGCAGGCTGTGGACATCAGGAGCTCCTCTGGTCTACTTCAGCCTGCCTCCACGAACGGGCTTCCAAAGGACCTGTGGTCGACCACGCCGACCTTCCGCGACGCGGTTCTGTCGTCCACCATCCTTTCTCAGAAGGTGGTGGCCGACGCCTTTGTCTTGCCAAAGGCATCTCGTTCCGAGGCAAGTGCAGCCGCTACGCTTCCTCCTGGCACCAAGCCCGCTACGTGGCCTGATGTTACCGGCGACGACAAGACGCGCGAGGAGGTGGCAAGGAAGCAATACGCGCTGGGGTGGCTGCGTAAGGAGGAGGACCTTCGCTATGGAGACGTCCGGGCTCTGGGGTTCATCACGGCCGGCGGTGACAAGGTCTTCCAACCCGAGCTGACGTGCGCGTCCCTGACGAAGGCGGTCTCCGAGCCTCGCGAGCCTTCGGAGCTTTGGGAGCCGTTTAAGAGCATCATGCAGGTCGTGTCGAAGAAGGACAAGTTTCAGTACGATGAAGCTGCCGCCGTTGAGACGGACCGAGCGCTCCAGAAGCTGATCGGCGCCCGGTGGGAGCAATTCTTCTTGAAATGGGAGCACATGCACTCCATTGCCCGTCGCTCCCATGCGCCAAAGTACTCGGCCATCAAGCTCCGCGACCTGTATGGGGGCGGTGCCACTTACGTCGGCAAGAGCAATCTGCTACAGGACAAGCGGGTGAACGCGGCGGTTGCGCACACGGAGGTGAAGAAGCTGCGCGGTGCGGCCGTTTCTGACGGTGACCGGCTGGAGACCGTGGCGGAGCTGCTGTCCGGGTCGTACAGCCATGAGGAGCGGTGCAAGACAGTGTACGAGCTGCCTACCAATTGCCCGTGCTTTGATGGTGCGATTTTCTTCAAGGCCCTTGATGGCGATGGCGAAGCGGTCATTTGGGTGCAACTCAGGATCCGTGGGGCCACAGCGCTTCCAGCAAGCAACATCCCTGCCATCCTGACCGCGTTGAACGAGCGCAAGGCTGAGCTGATCAAGATGTTCGGTGGTCACGAGCAGTATGACTATTGGCTTCCGCGCTCGTGCTACCTGTACGTTCTGGACAATGACTTAGCCGATGCTGGCGATATCGTTGAGGGCGGCGACTGGACGAACCGCTCCATCATCCGCACGCGAGGTGACTTGTTCGACTTGTTTGGACGCACATTTGGTAGCGCAGGGCGGCTTGTGAGACTGCTTGGCGAGGCTGGTATAGGTGTGGAGTAGCGGTCTGGTTGTTGATCCATGCACGTGGCGTGCGAGTGAGCTTGGCCGAGACGTCGCTGTCACAGGTGGGCTACCTCTGCGGGCTGATCAAGATGTTCGGTGGTCACGAGCAGTATGACTATTGGCTTCCGCGCTCGTGCTACCTGTACGTTCTGGACAATGACTTAGCCGATGCTGGCGATATCGTTGAGGGCGGCGACTGGACGAACCGCTCCATCATCCGCACGCGAGGTGACTTGTTCGACTTGTTTGGACGCACATTTGGTAGCGCAGGGCGGCTTGTGAGACTGCTTGGCGAGGCTGGTATAGGTGTGGAGTAGCGGTCTGGTTGTTGATCCATGCACGTGGCGTGCGAGTGAGCTTGGCCGAGACGTCGCTGTCACAGGTGGGCTACCTCTGCGGGCTGATCAAGATGTTCGGTGGTCACGAGCAGTATGACTATTGGCTTCCGCGCTCGTGCTACCTGTACGTTCTGGACAATGACTTAGCCGATGCTGGCGATATCGTTGAGGGCGGCGACTGGACGGACCGCTCCATCATCCGCACGCGAGGTGACTTGTTCGACTTGTTTGGACGCACATTTGGTAGCGCAGGGCGGCTTGTGAGACTGCTTGGCGAGGCTGGTATAGGTGTGGAGTAGCGGTCTGGTTGTTGATCCATGCACGTGGCGTGCGAGTGAGCTTGGCCGAGACGTCGCTGTCACATGTGGGCTACCTCTGCGGGCTGATCAAGATGTTCGGTGGTCACGAGCAGTATGACTATTGGCTTCCGCGCTCGTGCTACCTGTACGTTCTGGACAATGACTTAGCCGATGCTGGCGATATCGTTGAGGGCGGCGACTGGACGAACCGCTCCATCATCCGCACGCGAGGTGACTTGTTCGACTTGTTTGGACGCACATTTGGTAGCGCAGGGCGGCTTGTGAGACTGCTTGGCGAGGCTGGTATAGGTGTGGAGTAGCGGTCTGGTTGTTGATCCATGCACGTGGCGTGCGAGTGAGCTTGGCCGAGACGTCGCTGTCACAGGTGGGCTACCTCTGCGGGCGGCACTCAGGAGGGGGCGCCCCCCCCGGCGACGCCGACGGTGGCGGCCAGGTCCTCACCCAGTGGAGGGGGGATGCTGGTGGTGGTGGTAGTGACGGCAGCGGCGGAGGCGACGGCCGTGGGTAGACGGCTACCACGTGCACACGGGTGGTGGTGATAGGCACCTTGCCGCCCAACCTGCCCGCTCCCGACGGGGCGGCGGGCACGGTGGGTGCTCCGCCCGCCGCTGTTGAAGAGATTGGGCAGCCGCATGCGGCTGCCGCTGCATGTTAGCGCGCGCTGCAGGCGCGTGGCGGTCGAGTTCCGGGGAACGGGGTGAAGACGGGGCAACTGCGGCGACGCGGGCGGCGGCACGGCCCTGCCCTCTCCCCCCTCCCCAACGTGTTTTCGCCACTAGTCCCGTCGCGGACGACGGTGCCGGCGGTGGCGCCGTGGGAGCGAGGGCGGCGGGGGAGGGCGCGTGGGTATTCATCCCGCCTGCGCCCGCCAGAGACGGTAGCACCCTGACTGGCGAGCCATGGCGGACCGACACGGGCTGGACGTCATGCCGTCCATTAGGTGACTTCCGCTGCCGAGTTCCGTCTTGAGGGATTCTTTGTCCACGTTTTTTGTCCGTGGACGTCTAGACCTGCTGTTTGTGACCACTGACGCTTTGGGCTGCGAGGAGTGGGAGCGCCGTCGGTGTGGCCTGTCGCGGTGCTTCTCGGAGGAGTAACGTGTGTGGACCGGACAGGATGAGAGTAGCATGATAGCTTTTGCATGGTCTTGATAGCGTTGAGTTGTCTGTCAAGCGCACAGCGGGTGCACCGCCTGGTGAACGCCGCGGTTTCCTCGTCTAAACAAAATTCTGCGCCCTCTCTCACACTCTCGGCTCCTCCCACTCCGTCGCCGACTCTCTCGCCGCGCGTCCATCGCCGCCCGTCACGTTCGCTACAACAAAGGGCCAAGCCGGCCTCGCTGCGTACCGCCGTCGCCGACGCTGTTACTGGCCGCACAGGCCCCGCAGGCACCCGGGCGGTGAGAAGGGCGCGCGACTTCGGCGAGGCGTCCCGACGACGGCCGCAACCGCCATCCGACAGCCCACCCCCCCTGCCACCATTGACGCTGCCATCGACGCCGCCATCCTGCCCAACGTCCACGTCCAGCACCAATCCCCGCGGCGGCAATGGGTCGGCAAATGCAAAAAGGACGTCCTGAAGACAGCTAGCCTGTACATCTACCACGACCTCCAAAAGCGGTTCCACCACGCGGGGGAAGGCGGCGGTGGTGGCGGCCTCCACCGCTGCCCCCAGCGCAGACAGCAGAGGGGGCAGTGGCAGGCAGGGCAGGTCGGGGTCGCCGGTCTAGGGAAGCCTCCGGAACCGCCCCTGCCGCGCTACCCCCCCTGCCGCGCTACCCCCCCGGACACAGCCACATGTCCCGCTGGCCGACGGCGATTTCCGGTGATCCCGGGGGAGCCTCATTTGAGGCTCGAGGCCGCCTCACTTGGGGTTCAAATGCAGTAGAATAGACACTAGTTCCCCCCAACGCAACGACCACCTGCGATGTCCAAAGAGACGCATCAGATGTGGCAACTAGTTCGTGGCCCCGCAAACCACAGCACAGTAACAAATTATCGCAACGAGGGTTTACGGTATCGTCATCCGGTCTCTCAAACAGAGAAAGAGAAAGAGCTCTGTGGTCCAAAAAGCGTCTCAGTTTTCCCCGAACCAAGCATCCTTCAGATACAGAAAGATAGACATGTTTGATCCAGTCGGTGGAGATAATTCTGGTGTGTGGGCCGGTGCTTTTGTCCTGGTTGATGGTACTTCACGTGCTCTGTTCCTCACCGCGCCTCAACGGATGCACGTCCCCGCTCCTCCCCACGCCCCTCCCCCTCCCCTCCCCGCGTCCCCAAGTACCCCCGTCCGCCAGCTCGCCACCCAGGAGACCTTCCCCCCATCATCCTCCTCATCCGTCCCTCCTCCCACACAATGCTCATGCCCTTGCCATTGACCACTCCCTCCGACGGCGGCACTTCCAGGTTCGCAAAGTACACGTACGATCACGTCAATGGTGAGGAAAGAGAGCATTCAACGGGAAGCGGGGGGGGGGGGAAGGTAGGCAAAGGCAGCAGCCAAACGGTACAGGTTAGCAACCCCACTGCTCCCACCTCGTTCAACTCCTCTCCTCGGCATCCCCGCCTCCACCTACCCAGTCGCCCCCCCCCCCGCCCCCCCGCCCCACCAGCCTGTCACCGGCGTTCTTGCCGCCGCATAGCAGCAAGAATGCCAGTATCAGAGGTTGCGACGGCAGCAAAGTCGGTAGCGGCGGTGAAGGTAGTGGGGGTAGATGCGTAGGCGCCCGAGGTGGCGGCTGCGGCGGCAACAATGACGGCGATGAACAGAGGCGGTGTGAGGATGCGCACACGACCCGGTGGTGAAGAAATGAACAGCTGTTGGACAAAAGGCGCAGGCCGTGGGAAGAAGCCGTCACTCTCAGGGACGAAAGGGTGATGAGGGCGGGGAAGACGAATGAGGAAGGTGGGGGAGAGGGGGTGAAGAAGGTGGGGCGGGGGGGGTTAGCACGGCGGGCGGCGGGGGGGCGTGCCGGTACGGACACACACAACAGGGAGGCTGAGGCACAAACGGAGCTGCAGTTGACCCCCGCCCCCCTTCTTCCTTCTAGCCCTCTCCTGCCTCTGCCCATCGCAGCCGCCCATGCTGCCTCCCGCTCCCCCCCTTGTGACAAAAACAGGCGGCTGGCTGCGTCCAGCTGTCAGTCGTGCACGCTGAGTACTGCTGCGGGTGGGTGACTTCGTGCGCGCCAGGTTCAGCGCGGAGCCACAGCCCGCCCGATGCATCGCCGTGAAGCGGCGCAACAGACGAAATTGTTTGAGCACATGCCTTGTGGCTTCTGTGGCGTCTGAAGGGGGGTGTCGCAGAAGAAGACTTTTCAGCAGACATGGAGCGGTCTCTGTACGATACCTTTCGTCAAAACAGACTTCAAAAGCTCGTGGCGAGCTTTCGTTACTGCGCTGTGACTCGATGTGCCGCGAACTCGATCGTGTCCCGGAACGGCCGTGACACCCGCTCTGCGGCGCTTCGCTGCTGATACAAGGCCGCCACCCACCGGGCCATTGGCCGTCGGCGGACCGGGCGCACCCCCCCACCAGCACGCCCTGTGACCGCCGCGACCTCCGTCCGGACCCGGCGCCCCCCCCCCCCCCCCCACGGCAGCGGCCGCAGCGTCCGCACCACGCCGCCGCGCTGTACGCAGCGACGGCCGGCGGCGGCAGCGGCAGCGGCGGCGGCGGCGGCGGCAGCGGCGGCGGCGGCGGTGGCGGCGGCGGTGGCGGCGGCAGTGGCGGCGGCCGGCGCGGGTCGCCACCCCCCCTCGGCGGGCGTCTTTGTGCTCAGTCGCCACCGATGCGGGCGACCGCATCCCCGCGCGGCAGAGGGTGGCGGAGGGGCCGGGGGGTTTGATGGCGTCGGCGGGCGCATGGTGGTGGCGCGCTGCGCTTCCCCCCCACTCCTCCAGCTTGCCGGGGCTCTCCCCCCCCCCGCACCCCCCGACCGCGCATGTCCCCCTCTTTATTCCCCGTGTCGGGCACGACCGCCGCGTGTACACCATTGTCGGGTTGGTCTGGCCGCCCGTTGGGGAGGGGCGGCGGGGGGGGGGGTGGCCGCGACGGCGCCGCGTTCTGTTTCGCATTGTGAGGGGGGCGCCCGCGTGGCGGGGGGGGGGGGAACGGCGCGTGGCGCGTGGTGGCGCCGCCGGTGGGGGGTGAGGGGGGGGGGGGGAGAGGCGCGGCCGCCGGTGATGGGCGTGCCGCCGCCCAGGGCGGGGGCGTGGGTGGGGGGTGCCAGTGGCGGGGTGGGGGGGCCCCGCGCACGGGGTGGACGGCGGCTGTGGGGCGGGGCGGGGGGGGTGTGGGGAGCGCCTGTGCGGTACAGCCACCACTGCCGCAACGGGGAGCGGTCGGTCGGGCGGGCACGCGGGCGGGCGGCGCGGGCTTGGACGCCGCGGGCGGCGGCGGTTTAAGCGGGCGGCCGCCGCGGACCGCGGCGGCGGCGGCGGCGACGCGTCCCCCCACCCCGCGGCGCGTGGTGTCCCGGTCGGGGCGGCTCGATGTCCGCCGCCATCGTCATTGCGGCCGCGACCTTTCCCCGTCCGCGGCGTAGTGCACGCGGCGGGGTCGTTCCCCGCCCCCGCTACCACTCCGTCCTGCCACGGGCCCCCCGGTCCACCCGCGGCGATGGGCGTCTGCCGCCGCTGGGCGGTCGTCGCGGCGGCCGCCGCGGCGGTTGCCGCCGTCGCCCCCCTGCCGCCGCCCGCGGCGGCGCAGCCGCCGGCGCGCCCCCCTGCCCCCCCAATGGCGGTGCCGGCCGCGCCCGCCGCGCCCGCCGCGCCCGCGGCGCCCGCGGCGCCCGCGGCGCCCGCGGCGCCCACCGCGGGAGGTGGGTCTGGCGGCGCTGTCGCCTCCCCGTGGCCCTCCCGGTGGGGCCCCTGCCGCGGCGCCCCCGCGCTGACGTGCACGCTGCTGCCGACGGCGGGCAACGCCGTCGGCGGCCGCATCACGCTGACGCCCACCCCGGCGACGGGCAGCGGCGGCGGCGGCGGCCGGTGGGCGTGCGCGACGCGGCTGGACGGGGTGGTGACGGGCCTCGCGCCGGGCGCCGTCCACGCGTGGCACGTGCACGCGTGGGGGGACGTCGGCGCGGACGACGGCACCGCCACGGGCGGGCATCTCAACCCCATGGGCGCGCCGCACGGGCTGCCGGAGGAGGCGATCGCGGCGGCCGCCACCGCCGCCACCGCCGCAGCCGCCGACGCGGGTGGTAAACCGGACAGCGACGACGACGGCGACGACGACGACGGCGACGGCGGGCGGCGGGCTGGGGGTGGCGGCAAGGCCGGCGGCCCGTGGGCGTACCGCCACCTGGGCGACCTGGGCAACCTCCCCCCCGCCGACGCGGCGGGCGTCGCGACCGTCGCCGGCCGCGTCGACGGGGTCTTGTCGACGCGCACGGCGGTGGGGCGGGGCGTCATCATCCACGCGGAGCCGGATAACGGGGCGCAGCCGACGGGCAACGCGGGCGCGCGGCTGGCGCAGTGCGTGCTGGGGGTGGCGCCGCCGCCGACGGAGGGGGTGGGGGGGGGGGGCGGCGCGGGGGGCGGGGGGGGGAGGGGCGGCGGGGGGGGGGGGGGGGGGGGGGGGGGGGGAGCGGCTTCTTCGCTGCTGCAGGCGCTGCTCGGGTCGCTGCTGGCAATCTTCACGTGACAGCCGCGCTCGGGGTGCTCGGGCGGCGGGTGGGAAGGTACCCGCGGCGGTCTGGCCCGCGGCCTGTGGTGCAAAAGGGGGTGGCTTCCACGCAAGGCCCGCGACCAGGCGGGCGCCACGGAACTTTGACTGCTTCTTGCATGCGTCGACACGCGGCCACGGTTGCAGCGGGTTCGCCTCCCCCCCCCCCTCCGCCGCCCCCCCTCACGCCCAAAACCCGTCGGGCATGCCGCACGCCACCCCCCCCCCCCGGTCTTCCACCAGCTTACCCCCCCCCCCGGCGACGCCCACCCCCCCACCGGCACGAGCCCCCACCCGCCCGCCCGCACGCGCCCACACGCGCACCCGCCGACCCCGTCCCCCCCCCCGTCACACGCGAGCACCCCCCCCGTCTGCGCCACCGCACACACCGCGTCGCCCGCGCAGTCACACGCCCAGCCGGGCGCGCAGACGCCTGCGTCGCAGCGGGCGGCGGCGGCGGCCGGGCGGAGGCACAGCCGCACGGGGGGGGCCGCGGAGCACCGGCACGTGTCGCCGCTGTTGGCACACGCCGCCGCCGCGGCGGCGGTGCGGAGGGCGCGGCCGGTGCGGGGGAGGCGGACGCAGCTGGCGATGAAGCCCATCACCGCCGAGTCGCCGCCGCCGGCAGAGGGCGCCACCGCCGCCATCCGTGTCGCCAGTGTTGTCACGCCCGCTGGTGCTGCTGCCACGGGGGCGGGGAGGGTGGCGAGGAGGGGGAAGAGGATGACGGTGGCGGTGAGGAGCGCCAGCCGAAGCAGCGGACGTGGGGTCACGGGGGAGAGGGGCGCGCGCCGCCAATGCCGGCGGTAGCAGGCCATGGGTGGGGGGGGCTCGGCCATGATGGTGGTGGTCGTGGTGGTGTGCGCGGCGCCAAAAGGGGTGCGAAAGGAACGCGAGGGAAAGGGAGGTGAACGCGGGGGAACGGGGGGGTTCATATGACGTTCACCGGTGGCAGACCGCGCAGCGGCGAGGCGCGGCGGCAAGCGGCAGAGCCCGGCGACAGCACCAGTGAAGGGACGGGCGACGGGCAGGGTGGCGTCGCCAGTGGGGAGAAGCGCGGGCGAATCCGCTTCCAAGAGGTGGCGGTGGCCCGAGGGGGCAGGTGGGGGGGTGGTGGAGGGTGGGGAGGGGGAGGCGGACACGCCAGAGAAGGGGGGGGAGAGAGGCTCGCCAGATGGGCGACGGCGGGAGGAAAAGCGGCAAGGAGGACGCACGAAGTGAAGCTAGCGGGGGAGTGGCGGGGCCCAGCCGCGTCGGCGTACCGACGCGGGTCCGCCACGGACGGAGCAGCTCGCGGCGGCGCGGCGTCTGCCTGTTCCCAACGCAGGTGCGACAGGCGTCTGGCGGGTGGCGTCGGCACGCGGCCGGGAAAGGCTGGAAGTCGACACGGCAAACAGACAATGGAAGCGGGGAAGAGGGCCGCTCGACGCGGACCGCGGCGCAGGGAGAGGAAGGGAGACGGCGGTACCTACACCCCGCTGCCGACCCCCGGCGCCCCCTCCTACATCGCCTCTTGTACCAGCCGGGCGGTCACCACTACGACACCCCCCCCCCCCAACGCCATCAGGCACGACCCACCCCTCCCTGCCAAAGCGTTGAGCAACCCCCCCCCCCCCCCCCTTCCATCCCCGCCCACCCCATCCCACCCCAGCAAGCGCGCACGCCGGCGGCGGGGGATCCCCGCTGGCGGCAGGCCGGCCGCGCGCCACGACCGGGCGCGGCCGTGCACTGACAGACGCCTACACCCGGGTGCACCCGGAGGTAAAGTTTACCTCTGTCCCCTGCTGCTCCACCAAATGTGGCAAAAACCACTCGCACACGCGACACCCGAGTTGGGGCGGTGCGCAAGGGCTGCCTCCCGTGTCGGGGGAACCGGAAGAAGTGCAAGTCGCACACACTCTGTCCCTGTTGTGGGGCAATCCCCCCACTGACAAACAAGAAGATGGTATGTGGGCCAACAGCTTCTTGGTCGGGACGGGGAAGCAGGGCCAAGCCCCGCTGTCCCTCCCCTTATCCCCCCAGGGTCCCCTCAGAATCTCGCCACTCAGAATCTCCCACCCCAGCGCCTGCCCACCGGGCCACACGAAAATTCAAGACGATAAAATGCAGAAAACCCTCAAATCCACGTTGGATTTACTACTAAGCTAACTATCCCGAACTTAGGGAATATGGACCCAAATGCAGGGGGAGGAACGGGTCAGGCTAGTGGCCTGCCGCCCCTTGCATGGCGCGTGTTGCCCCCCTACCTGGGGGTCAATACTGCCACAACGACCACATGGAATGCCTCGTCGTCCGTCCCAGAGTACTTCTTACTGTCGTAGCGGTAGCGCGCGGTGAGCTGCTGCGTTAGCATGCGCATAGTCGGCGTGGCCTGCTCCAGGAGGTGAGCGGGTGCAGCGGAGGTAGATGCCGCACAGTCGGGCGCCGCCGCGGATGGCGCTGTCACAGCCGCCGGCTCGCGAGCCATGCGCATCTTGTTGCTCAGCACCATCTTCACAGTTCCGTGCGCCAGCGCCTTGTCTTCAGCTTTGTCGTACAGGCTCTCGGCGACAGCGTGCATGATGCGCCGTGTCGGGTGCTGTGGGACCGTCACGCCGCGGCTGGTCAGTCACGTGCGAAAGTCCTTGTAGAACGTGGGTAGCTGAGTCAGCTTTGCCTGGAACAGGTCTCCCGGCGTGAGCGTCTCGGCAACCACGCCCTTCACCTCGTCTGCCGTGGTGGTCGCCGTACAGTCGGCCTCCAGCCCGCGCACCGCGATCACGATGCCGCGCTGCACGCCCGTCAGCTCGGACAGCGACAAGTTGGGCGTGAACGACCGCGGCACAACGAAGCCGTCGGCTGGCGCAACGTTGGCCATGGTGGAACGGATCGGGCGGGGCGGACGTCAAGTCGAACGAAGGCTCCGCAAAATCCCGATCTACGGGTGCACGGTCCCGTCGGGGTCCGCGTCCGGGCGAAAGGGACAGATGACTCGTGGCAGCAGTCCGATATAAGCGATTGCCCAATAGGGGATAATTCGCGAATGTGACAACTATCGGGTAACAAAGTGGTCTCGTAGCTTGGGGACGAACCAACCGACCCCCACGGCTGCCAGTGAAGCGCCGTTCAACGTGCGCGAAACTAATAGGCAGTTTACGACATGAAGACAAGACAACCAAACGGGAGCGTGACCACCGCCTGCAGCGACTGTCGGTCCCCCTCAAAAAGCACCCCTTCCCTCCACACGCGTGCCTCTCGCGCGTGCCCGTGCGGTCGTGCGCCCGTGTCTCGCCAGGACCCCGTAATGGGTGGCCCACCCAGCCAGTGGGCGGTGCCGCCACCCAGCTCACGAGGCCACTCTCAAGGCGCCACGGGGAGCCCAGGTACCCGAGCCTTCCCCGCTCGCTCGCTCCGCCAGCACAGCTGGCCGGGAGGCCAGCTGCCCCCCGTGGCCGACCACGCCCAACGGAGACATCCCGCGTCCTCCCCACAGCCGTGCAGCCATATCTGGCCGCCATCAATCATGGACACGGGTGCCGCGCAGCACCGACATGCCGCAGATTCACAGTGACGACGTCGCCACGCCACCCCCCCCCCCGGTGGTTTGACGCTCGAGATATCCAATGTTGTAGGAGGCGGGTGCAGGAGGCGGGAGGCGCGCCACGCCCCGCCCTGCGCCGCGGTGGCCCTGCCAGGTGGCATGCCCTCCAGGACGGGTTGGCCTGTTTGGTTGCCGGTGGGGGTGCGCTCCTCCCGCAGACGACGGCGACCCGCTGACGTGCGACACGATCCGCTGGTTCCCAGCCTCCCCAGGAAGGAGACGCTGTCGGGCGGGGTGCCCTCGTGTCATGCACAGGGCGAGGACGGGACTCTCAAGCCACTGTCTGCGTCAACCGTCAACCCTTTTGGTCGCCGTCAGGAGGGGGGAACGTTGCCCTTCACAGCATCTTCCCTTGCTTTTGATCTATGTAATTCTTTCACGCACAAATGATGGAGTGTGCCAGAAGAAGTGGCATGCTCTATCGAGTGGGGCTTGTACTTTAGATAAAGTGCCTCATCCTGTCCTTGTGCCCCCACTTGATCGGCGTCTTCCCGCCCACGTGCGCCGCACGCATCCGCCGACTGGGCTGTTGCAAGATCCCGCTGCCCGCCTCCGCGCCTCCGCCGCAGGCGCCCCCGCCCCCGTCCCGGCGCCCAGCTGCTGCCGCCGCGTCGCAGGCGCAACGACGACCACCGTCGCTCTGCTCGGGCGTTTACTCCCCTGGCCCCATTGACGTTTCTACCCAACCTCCGTTCCCTGGCGGCCATCCATTCATCCCCACCGCCCCACTCCCCCCCGCCCGGCGCCCGTCGTCATGTATCTCTGGCAGCTGACGCTGGTTGGCCCCACCACCGTCACGGCTGTGGCGTCTGGGTCCTTTACTGCTGCCAAGCGCCACGAGCTGGTGGTTGCCACCCCCTCGGCCCTGCTGCTGCTGCGGTCCACCCCCGACGGCCGTCTCCGTTGCCTCTCTGCCTGCCCCGCCTATGGCACCGTCCGGGCCGTCGCGCCGGTGCGGCTGCCCGGCTCCCGCCGCGACGTGCTGGCCGTCACGGCTGATTCAGGGCGGCTGGCCCTCCTGCTGCTGTCTGCCACCACCTCCCCCCCCTCGTGGACGCCCCTCCACGTCGAGACGTACGGTAAGTCGGGGGTGCGACGGCTGGTGCCTGGCCAGTACCTGGTGGTGGACCCCCGCGGGCGGGCGCTGCTGGTGGCCGCGGTGGAGCGCCAAAAGTTTGCGGTCGTCCTCAACCAGGACGCAGAAGCTGCGCTGACGGTGGCCTCCCCGCTGGCCGCCCACAAGAGCCGCACCGCCACCCTCGGGGTGGTGGCGGCGGACGTTGGCTGGGAGAACCCCGTGTTTGTCGCCCTCGAACGACCCTATGAGCCCCGGGGGGGGCCCGTCGGGCTCGTCGCATACGAGCTCGACCTGGGCCTCAACACCGTCGTGCGGCGGGCGCTGGGGGGGGAGTCGACCCCACCGCCTCTGCGCTTGTGGCCGTACCCGGAGGGGACGACGGGCCGGGGGGGGTGCTCGTCGCTGCCGACACCAACCTTTCATACGTGCCACTGCGGGTGGGAGGGGGGGCGGTGGCGGATGCCCCCGCGACCGCGGCGGGAGGAGCCGCCCCAGACGCAGCTGGGGGGCCGCCTACGCCCCGTACCCTCCGGGTGCGGATGCTCCACCGGCGGGGCGAGGCGCTGGGCGCGGCCATGGTCACCGCCGCGACGGGTCACCGCCAAAAATGGCTCCTCATTTTCCTCCTCTGCACGGAGCGCGGGGACCTGCTCGTCGCCACCCTTACCACCGTGCCCGTTACGGGTGGTGCGGGTGGCGCCGCCGCCGGCGCTGCTGCCACCACCACAGGCGCGTCCTCGGTGGTGACCGCCCTCTCCCTCCGCTACCTCTGTGGACGCTGGGGGGCCCCCCTGACGAGGATGAGGAGGAGGCTGCCGAGCGCATCGGCGCTGGTGACCCCCCGCCCGCCGATGTTACTCGCTTCATTGTCGTCTCGTTTGTCAATGCATCCATGGTGCTCCGTGTAGGTGAGGCGGTGGAGGCGGCCGACTCTGGTCTCCACACGGGGGTGGCGACACTTGCGGTGGGGGTGCTGGTTGGGGGGCTGCTCGCGCAAGTTACCGCGGGGGGGGTGCGCTGCGTTCACCCACCGGGGGGCGCGGCCGCCGCCGCTGGCACGCCCCGACTGGTGGACTGGGTTCCCCCACGGGGTGTGGCCATTGTGGCTGCCGCTCTCAACACCTAGCAAGTGGTGGTGGCGCTCTTGTCGGGGACGGTGATATGCCTCGAGGTGGACGGTGGGGGTGGGGGGGGACTCGCGTCGGTCGGCGTCATTGAGGCGTTGCGGTCGACCGACGGTGGGGCGCTGTTTGGGGTTGCCGCCATGGGCGCCAACGGGTCGGCGGCCGCCACGGCCGCGGCGGCAGCGGCCGCGGCCTCGGGCATCCCGCCCATTGCCATTGGCCTGCCACCCTTGCCCCTGGGCCGGCGGAGGGCGTCGGTGGTGGCGTTGGCCGACACGGCAACGTCCCTGGTGCGGACGTTCGCGCTCGATGCGGGGACGGGCTTCCCGTCGCCAACCGCTGCGGGCCTTCAAGCTGTGGAGGGCTCTGTCACTGCCGTTGCGCTGGGGCGGGTGCACATTGGTGACACGTCAGGCGCCGACGCGGACGCTGTGGCGGTAGCGGCTGGCACGGGGCTGGCCGCCTCCACGGCGGCAGCGGGTGCTGGAGGGGGGCCCGGAGCCCGCCGTGGCGGCGCCGCGGGCGCTGACGGCGGGGGTCCTGGGCAAACGGGCACCCCAGGCGACGGCGCGCTGACGCTCCTCGTCGGCACCGCGTCGGGGGTGCTTGTCCGCGCAGCCGTCTCGGCGAGGACCGGGGCCATCTCGGGCAAGCGGTCCCGCTTCCTCGGCGGCGGGGCACTGCGGTAGTCACCCTTGTCCCTCCCGGACGCCCTGGAAGTGGCCGTTGTCACGCCGGCGGCTTCCCCCCCCTGGCTAGTCCATGGTAGCGCCGGGCAGGCAGTGGTGACCCCCCTGGCGGCAGCGCCGCTGGCGGCGGCCGCGCCCTTTGCCAGCCCCCAGAGCCCCGTTGGCCTCGTGGCAGTGGCCGGTACGTCCCTACGGGTGCTGGGCCTGGACGACCCCGACGCCCTCCGCGCGCGCGCGGCGGTGGGGCCGGGGATGCCCCTGAACAGGCTGCCGCCCGCGGCGGCATGGGCGTCCACCTTGGCCGTCCGGGGGGCGGGCGTCGGCAACACCCCCCGGGTGGTGCTGCCGCTAGGGCCCTCGGTGGTGGCGGTTGTGGAGGGTGACCACGGGGCGGTGCCCCACGATGAGAGGGGGGTGGTGGCCGCAGCCGCGGCGGCGGCTACGGCAGCGGCGGCGGCAGCAACAGCGGCAGGGACGGCGGCGGAGACGGCTGCGGCTGCGGGGGGGGCGCCCGACAATAGGGCAGGTACTACCGCCGCTGACGGTGGCGTGGCCCTGGAGGTGGACGCCCCGACCGCCGCCGCGAACGGTGGAGGTGCGGCCGCCCATGACGCCGCTGCCAGTGGGGCGGCGGTATCGGCTGCTGACGGCGGCAGCGGGGCCAACCCCCCCCCCCCCGGCGAGCCGCAGCCCGAGGAGTCAGGGGAGGGCGACGACGACGACGCCCCCCCCGGCGCCCCACCCGTGGTGGGCCCGCCCCTCAAGCCCGCCGCCCCCGGCATGTGGTCCACCGCCCTGTGGATGCTGTCCACCGTTGGGGGCCCTGACGGGGGCGGCTTTACTCTTGACGTGGTGCGGCTGGACGGCAGCCACTGCTTCCTCACCGCCGTCTCCCTCACTGCCCCGTCGGCAAGTGGGGTGGCGGGCGCGCCGCCCGACACGCTGCTCGTCGCGTCGGTCGCTCGGGGGATGGTTGCCCACGGGTCGGCGGGCGTGCGGCGGGTGCCGGGGCCCCCGCCGTCGCCCGTGACCGCAGAGCTCCGTGTCTACCGGGTGGTGCCGGCGGTACTCGCCACGCCGCCGGGCACACCCGACGTCGGCGGCGGCGGCGGCGGCGGCGGCGGCGGTGGCGGCGGCGGCGGCGGCGGCGGCGGCGGCAGTGGTTCCCCCGGTGGGGGCGGCGGCGGCCTGGACGGCGGTGCAGACGGTCCGGCGCTGCGGTTGGAGCACCTCCACTCCACGCCCGTAGAGGCACCCGTTCGCGCGCTGGCGGTGATTGCGGGCCGGGTGGTGGCGGGCGTTGGCACCACCCTGCGGGTCTTTGAGCTGGCCAAACGGCGGCTGCTGCGCAAGGCGGACCTGCGGCGGGCGGTGCCCAACCTGGTTGTCGCCCTCGCCGTCTCTGCACCCGACCGGCTGTGGGTGGCGGACGTGCAGTCGAGCGTGCGGCTCGTGCACTATGACCTTGGCGACGGGGCCATTGGCGGCAGCGGCGGCGGCGCGGTGGACGCGGGGGACCTGGCCGCCTCGGCGGGCCGCCTGGTGGTGGTGGCCGACGACACGCTATCGCGGTGGGTGACCCGCCTGGCGGCGGTGGACTACGCAACGGTGGCGGTGGCGGACAAGTTTGGGTCCATCGCCACCCCGGGCAGCAGCGTGAAGACCTTTCGCCCCAGCCGCGGGTGACGGGTCGCCCCCCGCGGGCGACTCTCTGACCACCGCGGCAGCAGGCCGCTCGGCGCGCGCTCCCCCGCCGCGCGGGGGTGCCGACCCCACAGATGCAGGCCCATCTCCGCCACCCCCTGCGACAGCCCCAGAAGCGTCGGTGGATGTGACCAGCGTGCCAGCACGCATCGACGACGACGGCTCCTCAACAGGAGCAGCGACGGTGGACCCTTGCGCTGCCTCATCTTTCGCGCTCTGGGGCGGCGCCGCTGCTGAAACCGCAGATGCATCCCCGGTCGACACAGCTGGCGCTGCCGCTACCGCCTTGAGATTCCCCTTTATCGCGATCGCCTGCGGACGCCGCCGTCGCCGCCGCCTCCACCGCCGACCAGTTTGATTCCATAGCCGCCGCCCCGGCCGCTGCCGTGTACCCGCCGAAGCACACGCACCGAAGCCGCCCGACGGTCGACGCCCGCGGTTCACCGCCGCCACAGCTAACGCAAAGGGGAGGGGGCCGTCACAGCGGCGCCAGACACGGGATCGCGGGGAATGCAGGGACGGGCACAACGGGCGGCGGGGTATGGCGATCCGGAGCCAGGGACTGGCGCGCAGGAAAAGACCGAACGCCGCGTCGGCGCGTGCCGTGGTTAGAGGTCAGCGTCGAGTGCGGAGGTGTGCAGACGTTGGGGTGATGTGGGTCACGATTGGTGTGTAAGGTCCAATCAGGGAAAAGCGCTCTTAAGAACAGCTGCTCGGGGCAGCGCGCCCAGGGGACACGGCCCAGCCGCACACCATTCCCTTCGCGCCGGACGAACGGCCCCGTGCTAGCCATAGCTGGCTGGTCCGTGCGCGGCCCGCTTGGTTGCTCTTGCTTGGCATGCCCTCCGCTTCCCTGCCGTCACAGCCCCCTGCCTTGCTCCCTCGCCCATCACCACCAACCCCGCCGCACGCTCCCCGTCGCCGTGTCCATGACGTTGGCATCAATCTGTAGAGCCCACCCCTGGCTGCACAGAGAAGGAAGAACTTGGCGTGCGCCCACAGTCACATACGATGGTCGATAAAAAGTCTCCGGCGTGTTTGGGTAGGTCCTCGGACGTCACCACGATGGCACGCCGCATGTAGATCGGAGCATCACGGCTGTCCGCGAGGAACCGCTTCCCGCGCGGGCGACAAACCGCAACGACGAAAACGGCCTGCACCAGCACAGAAGAAACCGCGCGCGCAACCTCTTGTGGAGAAGAGCTCGTGGGAGGGAACTTGCTCCACTCGGCGTTGACAAACGCGTGCACGGCTGCAGGGTTAGAGAGCCGGGTTCCTGCATCCTTCCACCAACGACCTTCCACGTCCACCTTCTGCTCGCTGCCTGCAGCACCGTCCATCTTCGTCCACAGGTCCTTCATATGCTGCTGTTCTTTGGTCAGGGGTGAGGTAGGAACCTCGGAGGGCCGACACGTCGCAGTCCAAGCTGCTACCGCCAACCACACGCGCATCGACTTGACCAAGTCACACGCATCCTTCCAGGACAGCGCTTTGCCGACGTCCGACATTTTCGTCTGGTAGCATAAAATGCGCAGCCTCCCCTCGTCGTCGGCGACAAACCGCACAGCGTCAATGGCGGCGGCGTTGTGCGGCAACCGGCACACCAACTTGGTCAAAGACAGATCGTTGGAGAAGAACCGTCGGAGGAGGGAAGGCAGCAATCGAGTGTCCACACCAGTCGGCAAGGACTTGACGTCGGCACATGCACGGATGAACGACAAGCTACTGCCAAAAAAAGAAGTGGACGGGTACATCACACTCAACGCCTCCGAGTCGCTGCGTGAGACCAGCCGTCGGGCATGCGCCAGCGCAATCTCGAGGTTGTTCCAAAGCCCTTCCCAGGTCTGCCACTTCAGGATGATGTTGTCCCCAGAGTGGTCGACCATGTTGAAAAGCGCCAGCCTCAACGGGTGGGCACGAGCAGCCGACTCGTCGAGCCTCCATACCATGTAGAGCGGCATCTTGACGACGTAGGTAGGGCCACCGATGGCCTGGATTAGACCCTTCAACCGCACTTCATCCCAGGTATCGCCAGCTGCGGGTAAGGGGACGGCAACGTCTGGAGGCATCGACTCGGCGAGAGTTGAAGCTGAGCGGACTACAGCTCCACGAATCGCGTGCGCGACGATGAGGTCCGCGGCTGCATGATCCCACACGCCCGCACACGTCACCGCGTCCTCACTGGCCGCCGATGTCACCGCTGCAGACAGCGTGGAGCCGGCCACAGCTGCTTCAAGCGCGTCGCTTAAGTGAATGGCAAAGCGGGCGTCCGCACCGACAAAGGCGCTCAACGTTGACGCGTATTGCTCAATCGAGATGAGGGAGCCGCTCTCATCGCCCACGAAGCTCAGCTGCCCGTTATTGTTGAGATACAGGCTCCTCTCGGACAGCCGCAACAGAGCCAGCTGGACCAGCTTGCGAGTAGGGAAGGGCGGCAAAAGGACGAGCTCCTGGGCATGGCGTCCAGACGCAACCGTCTCGGCTGCCGGCAGAGCCTCATCGAGGCTAACAACCAGCACGTGCCCGTTTACCTTGTTGGCTAGCTCACAGCACTTGGACCGGAAGGAGCTTGACGCGTCGGGGTGAGCCTTGTCGACGGCATACACAGCGGGACAGAACGAGCGGGCCTTGGCGAGCTCGTCCAGTACTAGGATGAAAGGTCGGTGAGGCGCCGACGCTCCACAACGGTGCTTGAAGAGGTTAAGTACTGCGGTTTGGAAGTCAGCCGCAGTAAGAGAACCGGTCTTAAGGGCGGCTACAGATGCCGTCCCGAGCTGGATCCAGACCGCTTCAGCCGCGTCAGCGTTGGACATATCCGCGCAGGCAAAAAATAGGATGCGCAGGTAGAGTGGGATGAATTTGCCGTACATGAGCGCCAGCTGCCCGTCCGCCGAGTCCTCATTCAGGTTCCACCGCTCGCTGTTCAAGTTGACTCCCATAAGCTGCACATCCTTAGCCCATTCGATCGTTTGCGGAGTCAGCAGCAGGTCCTCCCCGCACTTGGCGGGTCGCGGCAAAGCTGCCCCTTGCTGCGCGGCGCCCAGCAGCTGCGCCAACGTTTTATCGTCGTCCGCTCGCAGACCTTCTAGCACCTCTGCAAGCAGGCGGCAGAGATGGGACTTGCCAGAGCCCGGAAACGACGCCAGGTAGAACAAGCACAGACGCATCTTTCGGGAGTCCTTGCCCGAGCCCGACTGCTGGTCATTGTCTGAATCTTCATCCTTCTGCTTCTTGAACCAGCTGTGCAGGTGAGCCAAGCACTGGCAAAGCGCGGCCTTGTCGTCAAAGCCGACGAGGCGCTTCTTCGGCTTGGTTTTGAAGACGTTGTCCCACACAGGCGTCGGCCTCGACAGGAGGTCGATACCGCTCATGCGGAAGAGCTCCTCGACAGTTGACGGAGTTGTAGACGGGGCGGGTGCAGATGCGGTTGATAAAGCGGCTGACAACGGCTCCTGCACAAAATCAAAGCACGACACGTCTGCAGTGGCGGCACGCCAAGCAGCAAGCGGTGTCAGAAAGGCACAAAAGAGATATGGGAGAGGCCCGTACATACAAACGCGCAAAGCGCCCAGGCTTCGAACAATGCCGAACAGCGCGCTGCGCTATAAACAAGATGTGCATCGCTGAGCGCCAGCCCATCATCAGCCCATTGACTTACGTGGTCGCCTTGAACACCAGCCAGCTTGTCACGGTCACTGCGCAGCTGCTTCAGCTGCAAGGTCATTTGCTCCATTGCCGCCAACATCATCTTACGCTCCGTCATGGCACTGCCCTCCGCATCGCCCACCGGCCGCGTGTTGCGTAGGTCCAACGTGGTCCGCATCAAAGCTGTCATCAACGCCTCAATCCTTTCGTCCACATTTGCAAGGTCGTCGCCAGCTCCTGCACGCAGCTGGCGTCCCGGCCCGGACATCCCCTCTCCACCGCCACGCAGAGGTTGTCGCCGTGCAGCAGCCATAGACGCACCAGACCCGTCGCCGGGCATGCCGCACCCCCACAGCGAGGAGGGGCCGCCCCAATACCGCGAAACGACTGCAGCATGCGGCGACCGAAAGCGCGCACAGGCACCGGGTCCGCATATGCCCGCACGTGCCGGCAGCCTAGGTGCGCAGAGAGATACGACAGGGGCGCGCACAAACGCCTGGTAACGCCCTCGTGGCCTTGACAGTGCACTGTACCACGGAGTCGTGTCCATAGCAGCGGTAGATGCAGCGAGCACACGGTCGAATAGGGCCTCGGCGCCGAACACAACCTGCGGCGGGGGTGGCGGGGGTGGCATCACGTGTGTGGTCGTGGTCGATGCGAGGCATGCCACGTCCCTGCCGGAATTGCCTGCCGCAGCCTGGGCCAGACCCGCAAGACTGGGGACCGGGCATCTGATTGGCCAGCCCTTGCTGATTGAATCTCCCGTCCCGAGGACTTTCTATAAGTCATTCAAACTCAGATCTAACGCTCCGCTCATTCCCCCCAACTTCCCGACCTGGCTGCAGCTGCATCCGCTCCCTCCCCTCGCCCGCGGGCTTGGCGCTGCCGCGGCGGGAGTAGAGACTTTCAACGAAGAGCTTTCTCATCGGGGATTCTCGTATCCTGCTCGTTAAAGAGGCACGGTCGTGGCGTATCCTATGACAGCGAATGTGACTTTCAGCAGCCAAGATTATGATGTTCTCGTAATTACCTGACTGCACAAGCGCACAGTCTCCCGTGGCCCATTCGACTCAAGCACAGTACGTTCCTCACGGTGTGGGCTTTTCTCTACTCCTCTTTTCTGTCAACGCCGCCCGCGCTACACCCTATACGGGGCGTACAACGCCCCACCGCACGCTCTTGCCAGCCGTCCTGCACATCACCTCCAATGCGCCCATACACGGCAACCACAAGTCTCCCGCTTGCCCTTCTCCCACCGCAACCGTGTGACCTCTTTCTCCTCGGCCTGGATATCGCTTTGCCTTCCCCCAGGCGTCCATCTACCTCTACGCTGTCTGGGTCATCGCTCCCCCCACTCCTTTCCGTTGCCGGGTCGTCGCCCCTCTCCCCAACCCTCCCCCGCCCGCAAGTGGCGCTCCGATCGCTGCTACCAACCCCCCCCCTCCCCGCCTCTGGCGGTAACACACTCGTCGCCGCTGCCGTTCCCCTGCCCCCCCCTCCCCGCGATTGACGCGCGTGCCGCCGCTGTCGCTCCCCTCTCATCCCGCTTCCTGCCGGTGACGCGCCTGGCGCTGCAGCCATCCCACCTCCCTCCTCTTCGCGAGTGAAGCGCCCACAGCCGCTGCCCTTCCGTCCTTCTCCTTCTGCGTCCGGTGACACGCCCGCGACTGGCTGGACTGTGGCGCGAAGGTAAGCGACGTCCTGTGCTGACACAGAGACACCACGCTCCGTACTGAAGTCCGCGCTCTTTAGCTGCACCGAAGTCACATAATTGCCGTTGACTTTGCCCACGTGGCGCCTCAGTCTGTATTTCCGATATGAACATCCTGTATGATAAACCGGCCAGAAACGGCAAGATAGGGGACCTCTCCATACAAAATGTCCCTATGACGCAGCACGTGGCAGGTGTTTATCATATTCCAATGAGATTCTGATGAGAATCTGGTTGCTGAAAGTCTCTAGTGTCGGTAATAGAGACTTTCAGCAGGTACAGATGTCGTTACAGGTCTCGGTATTTTCTCGGTAACGTGGCATCAGGATTCCATTACCGAGCCTTTAGCGTCAGCAGGTAACAAACCTCGCTACGGAAAGGTCGACCGGCAGTCCACAGTAATTAATGGACGTGTTCTTTGCCGCGGATGGGTGTAGGCGCACCTGGGCAGCGGGGTGAGTGATGTGGACGGTGGGCGGCGACGCCAGCTGCAGATCGCAGAGCCAGTCAGCGCTTGCCGGCAGGCAGGCAGAGTGGCAGTCACGCGTGCCTCCAGCCGTCATTCCTGGATGGAAGGAAGGTCAACTGCGACAGGCCCTACAACCTGTCGTGATTTCCGAGCCGGGATCCACTCCGTAACAGAGAGGAGCAAGCGCCGCAGTGTGCCAATGACAGTTTTTTACGTGGTTGGGTTGCGGAAAAACGAACAAGAAAAGAAAATGAACAGCACGCCCGCCCGTGGTAAAACACGGGCGCCCCACTTGGTCCCGAAGAAAGACGACAAATGGTGCGGAAGCGGAGCTGGCGCAGGGAAGATGGTGGGGGAGCGAAAGACGACGGACGTGGCGGCCAAAGCAGCCTAGGAGGAGCAGTGTGCGGCGGGTCGTGGTAAAGGGGAGCGGCGCGCTACCGCCCCGCAGCCCGCACGCCGTCCGCCAACGTCGCTCCCCGGTCGGCCGGACGAGCATCCGGTCAGCGCCCCCCCCCTGGACACGACTGTGCCCAGCCCGCGCGCCGCCACGACCAGAGAAGTCCAAAAGAAGTTACACGGAGAAAGGCGGCAATAACAAAGCATAACAGAGTAGAGCAAGCGCCGCAGTGTGCCACCAGAGGGAGAACGGCTGTCACGCAGGCAGTTGGATGGCCTGCGGAATCAGGCGGCCGAAGAAGAAGTGGGCCTCGGGCGTGGCGGTTGCCAAAGCATCGCTGTAGCTGCGGGTGAGGGTGTCCACGGACATCCCTGCCCACTGGGCGACGGCGTCCAAGCCGGCGCCGACGGTGCGCAGCGCCGTACAGCCGCCGCTGCGGTTGGAATGGCTGGCGTAGACGCAGCCAACTGGGGGGACGACCCCCAGGATCTGCAAGCCCGTGCGTAGCCATGCCGTCAGCACTGTGCCCGGGTCTGCGGAGGCCGCCGGAAAGAGGCGCGTGCCGGCATTGCGGCCACGGCGGTGCTCTGCCACCACTCGGCGGAGCAGGAGGACAGGAAGGTCAGGCACGGTGGTGAAGGTGGACGCCGGGTAGAAGTGCGCCAGGCGCTCACCGCCAGGCCGCTTAGCGTCCGTCTTTGAGCGCACGATCTGGAAGGACAGCCCTCCCTCGGCCGGGAAAGCGACGTCCTCAGGAGTCAACGAGAGGATGTCCCGCGCCCGGCGGCACATGAAGAAGTGGGCCACAATCGCGGACAGACAAAGTCGGAGGGTGGGGTCGGGGGAGGAGAAAGCTAGGCCGGCCAGACGCCATGAGACAGACGCAGGCAGCGCGACGCGCTTGGGCTTGGACCCATGCTCGTCGAGCCACGCATTGGTGAAGCCAGCCATGGCCTCGGCCACAAGGTCAGTTGCGCACGGGTTGGGGTGCTCGGCCGCGAGGTGGCGCTTGCGGACGGGGGAGAGGTAGGTGCGCATACTCGAGGGCTGAACGGAGCCCTTGAGCCACTGCCAAGCGATGTAACGGCCGACAGTCGTGGGGGACGCGGGCAGGGGGGAGTAGGACCCCGCCTCGCAGAAAGCGCAAAAGCGTAGCCAGCCAGCGCCGTACCTGGCGGCCGTCACATCGCGCAGAGACAGGTCTCGCAGCTCTGTCAGGGCAGCGGCGGCAAGGCCGCTGCCGCCAGCGGCGTCGGCCAGGGCTGCGGTCTGATCGCGGTGCCAGGCGTTGGCCACGACCTGCCGCCGCCAACAAAGCGGAAGGCGGCCACTCGCCAGTGTGGGGCCTGGGAAGGCACCTGCGTGGCGCCGGGAGAGTAGACGCCGGCGCTGCAGGGCAGCAAGAAGGCCTCGTGGGCCCGGCCCAACGCCTCCGTCCACCACGGCTGACTCTGCCACACTGGCAAGTTCAGCGTGACCGTCGCCGAGTCGGCGACCGCCTTGTTCAGGACCAACGGGATCAAGGAAAATGGGGGGTTGGCCCACAAGTTGCCCACGCTCCAATCCTGCGCCATCGCGTCGACGGCGTCGCACCCTGGCGACGCCTGCCGGGAGTAGAAGCGGGCGCAGTGGGAGTTCAACGCCGAAGCGAACAGGTCCACCTCGTGGGGCCCGTAGCGGGCGTCGAGGCGCGAGAAGAGGGTGGAGCACAAGCGCCAGTCGGTCCGGTCCTTGTCGCGGCTGAGCTTGTCCGCCCACAGGTTTGCGACTGAGGCGATCCAGGACGCCCGCAGTGTCAGCCCTAGGGTGCGGCAGAGGGCGTACAGTCGCTTGAGTGCCACCGTCATCGCGGGCGACCGTGAGGAGAACGCGTTGATGCACGCGAGCGCGACGCGGCTGTCCACCACCAGGTCTATGGCGCCGTCGCGAATCGGACAGAGGGGGTAAAGGGAAAGGATGGACTGCGTCACCGCTTCGACCTCTTTCACATTGA
This sequence comes from Pyropia yezoensis, assembly GCA_009829735.1. Lineage (NCBI taxonomy): Eukaryota > Rhodophyta > Bangiophyceae > Bangiales > Bangiaceae > Pyropia > Pyropia yezoensis. The sequence goes on from CM020618.1 coordinate 30,056,271, forward strand.
TGTGCAGAGGGCTGTGCGTTGCGGAGGAGAAGCAGCGGGCAAGGACCAGGTAGTTCCAGTGGCCGCCCCAGCCGTACTGGGACGCGTCCGTCGTGAGGCGGCCCAGCGTGGGCGGCCACAGCGCTTGGCCGACGTCGGGCGAGGCCGTCAGCTGTCTCCACCAGAACAGGTCCCGCAGCGCGCCGTGGCACAATCGCACCGTGCGGCGGTGTGCGTTGCCTTTCTGGGCGGCGTACAGCCGCTGCAAGTAGAGGCGGCCTGCCGGTAACGCCAAGCTGCACGACACCGCCTTGCCGGTGAAGCGCTGCAGCTCCTTGAGGGATGCTCGCCGCGAGGCAGAGCAGGCGCTGGTTGACAGCGCCTGGGCCGCCGCGACCACTGCGCTCGCGCGGGAAGGCGGCAATAAGATCATCTGCCGCACGGTGTCGAGGATGTAGCCGAGGATGGGCAGCGCCATCGTCCCGACGACCGCGCCCTTGGTGGCATGCACCACCAGCCCGAGCGAGGAGAACAGGTCCAACACGCTGACGCGCGCATTGGTGGCCGCCGCCGCCGAGACCGTGGCCGGCCCAACGGAGCGGCCGCAAAAGTCGTCCATGTAGGCCAAAATGGCCATCCCCAGGCGGCGTAGCGCCACTACCACGGGGCGCAACACCTTGGTGAACACAAAGGGGGAGAGTTTCATGCCAAAGGGGAGCACGAGGGGGTAGAACACGCGGTTGCCGACCCTGAAGGCCAGCCGCCGCTGATCGGGGGGGGAGAGGGTGATGTGAAAGAACGCGTCCTTGATATCCCAGCTGAAGAGATGGTCGCCCGGGGACAGCTGGGAGGTGTAGCGTGGGATGTCATCGTAGCGGAAGGGACGGTCCTGCATGGAGAGGTTTTTTCCAGACAGGTCGAGCACCAGCCGATCCTTCGGATGATGGATAACAAACGTGGGGCTCACGTCGTCTGCCGCAGCAGCTTCCGCACGCGACAGCTCCCGCACGACGCCGGTTGCCACCCACTCGTTCGTCGCGCGGTGGCCGAAGCTGAGGTCCGCAGGCGACTGGGGGTAGGCCGGGCGGCGACACTTGGGCGGGGCGTGCGTCCAGGGGACCCGATACCCGTATTTGAGAACACGGATCAGCCAGGAGGGCGCCCCAATCTCGGCCCAGCAAGCTAAGGAAGCGCGGACGCGCGCCGCGAGGGCGACGTGGGGCGTCCGGGCGGCCTCGGCTGCCAGTCGGTGCTCGACGGCTTGCCGGGTCGACCGGTGTGGCCGACGCCGACGGGTGCGTGCCTAATATTTCGCCCTCCCACTTGGCACGCGAGGTGGAGGGCCCGACCGCCGCCGCTGTGTAGGCGGGGGCGCAGTCGGTCGCCCAGGTCCCGGACTACGAGAAGGCCGCCGCCGGGGCGGCCCCCCCGCCGCCGCCGCCGCCACCCCCTCCACCGCTGCCGCCGCCGCCGCCGCTGCCGCGGTGCCCGCCTCCGCCGCCACCGCCGCCTCCGCCGCTCTCCCTGCGCGCGCCGCCACCGCCCCCGCCGCCGCCACCACCGCCAGATCCGCCGTGAGCGTTGCCGCCGCTGCCTCCGCCGCCGCTAGTGCGACCGTGGGCGCTGGGCGGCGTCGCGCTCGCACCATTGTTTGCGTGGCCGAGGCGGGATTGGGCACGAGCCTGCCGGTTGGGTCGGCGGCGTGCGCTGGCAGACAGTGTGCCTGGGGTGGCCGGTGTGGTCGCGCGCCCTGGCCGCACCCGGGACTGCACGCGTTCCGCCTGTTCCCGAGAGATTGCAATCGTGCGGTAAGCGAGGACGGAAGAGTCGAAGAACGAGGTGGTGGGCCGGTAGATGGAGTCACGGTCGTCGGGCGCCAGTAGCAGGTCTTGGAGGTTGGCAGCGAGGGTCGGGCTGGAGGCCCGCTCGGACAGAACAGTGTAGCGGGTGACGAGGATGAGAAACAGCTGGTGCAACGCGGAGCGGGTGTAGATGACCTCGTTCAACGGCTCGCGCGCCGTCAGCTGGCCGTTCAAGCGGTCCACTTCGGCCTGCATCAGCCGGTTGTGAATCGTTTGCACCCAGGCGCACGCGTTGCAGATCGTCCGCGCGTCCTCGACAACGGGCGCCGCTGCGGATCCAAACGCCTCGGACCACCGGGAGTCGTTGTGCACGCGGAAGGGGCGGGGGAAGCGGTCCCCGTACTCGTCCGGCCGCAACGGCGGCAGGACAAATCCCCAGATCGGGGTGCGGTGGGCGAGGGCCCGCCGCTCGCCCGAGCGCGCAAAATAGGCAGGAGAGGATCGAGGGAGACGGGGGGTGGCACCGCCGCCAGAGTCAATCGCCGACGGCTCGTCGTTAGCCAGCTCGTCGGGCAGCGGGATTTCGTCCTCGCCGTCGTCGGACTCGTCGTCCTCGTCGTCGTCCTCGTCGTCGAGGGCGACCCGCCGGGCACCGCGCGGGGGGTTGCGTCGCGGAGGGCGTCCACCGCCGTCGCCGCCGTCGCCGGGTGCGCCAGGGGGTTGGGGCGGAGGAGGGGGCGGGGGAGGGGGAGGAGGGGGGGTACCCCCGCCGCCGCCTGCGCCCGTGCCGCCAGCAGCCCTGCCAGCACCGCCGCTGCCAGTAGCAGCAGGCCGCACCTCTTCCTCCGGGTCCTGATCTCTTGTGCACCGAGCCACGCCCGGAAGGACCCCGCCGGCGACCTGCAGCTGCCCTGACACTAGGACACAGGCGAACACGGGGACCCACAGAGCACAGGCAACTCGCACCGCGAAAGGGCCAAGCTTACCGGTACCCACAAGGGGTCGGCGCGGGGCGCGGGCAGAGCCCGTACACCACGGCCCCCCCTTGAAGGAGGGCAACGATGACGCAAGCGTCAACATAGGGCCGCAACCCAGGTAACCGCCAGTCCACAGGCCCGCGGGCCTTCGACGTCGTCTGAGCGCACGGCTAGGCCGGGAGCGGAAGACGATGGACGTGGCGGCCAAAGCAGCCTAGGAGGAGCAGTGTGCGGCGGGTCGTGGTAAAGGGGAGCGGCGCGCTACCGCCCCGCAGCCCGCACGCCGTCCGCCAACGTCGCTCCCCGGTCGGCCGGACGAGCATCCGGTCAGCGCCCCCCCCCTGGACACGACTGTGCCCAGCCCGCGCGCCGCCACGACCAGAGAAGTCCAATAGGAGTTACACGGAGAAAGGCGGCAATAACACAGCACTATGGTCCTCGATATAAGGGACTCTCGTTAACCAGATCTCGGTATGATGGCCATATGAGGCATACGTGTCAGGGATATACCGCACACCTACCGGGATCTGCACCTCCTGAAAGTCTTTAATGGAAGAGTCGGATCCGTGCTAAGGGGGTCGGATTCATAGTAAGGGGGTCGGATCCGTACTCAGGAAGAAGGGCCAATCAGCTACCACAGAGGGCGCCGATTACGGCCGGCGCGATCGCGCTCGAGCGCAAGAGAATGCCCCCGTCATAGAGGGCGTGCGCCGTGCCCGAAACGGGGCCGTGCCTCAAAAGAAGGCCGTCGCGGCCATAACGTGCGTTCCGGGTAGTTGATAAAAAAGTTGTTCAATGTTCAGCATATGGATCATTATGATCTGTACGCTGACCATCGGTCCCACCGTAGCCAGGCGGGCCTAAACGTACGGGAAGACCGTAGCCAGGCGGGCCGAAAGGACCTTCAGGAAGGCCGAAGGGACTTTCAGGAAGATGTATCCGTCTGGCGGGTAACTTTTGCCACGGCGGGTAAACCTGACCAGCCAGAGAATCATGAGGCTCACAGTGTTTTCATGGGAACCCCCCGTGCACCCCCCTGCTCGAAGTCTCTGTTTAATCATGTCATTGCCTTTATCAAAGCAGGAAAAAATTACACTCATGAACTGCGTGACATGGGCGTTTTCATCTCGAGAAGGGCTATTCTTGTGCTCTTCCAGGAAAAAGAAGTAACAAGGCGGCACTCAGGTACGTCCCTCTATGAGACGCTCGTACCGACACGGGAAGGACCCAATTCCAAGTGGACCGTAACAAATACAGTTAGATTCTGACCTGGAAACGCACTGTCGGCGGGGACACCACAGCTATGCGGCACACGCGGTGGCGAGAACAGCTGCTATCGCCTCCCGAAGAAATTCTTGAGCGATTTTCTGAGCAGCGGCTCGCCCCAGTGCGCTATTCACAACTTCGTACATCGCCCCCTTCTTCTCGCCAGAAGAGCGGGCACGGGACCTCGTCAAAAGCCTTTTCAATACATACAGCCGTTCTCTGGAAAAAATGTGCACTCAGCAAGACGCCAACAAGCGCCCTCAACAAGAGCCAAAGTAGGAAAGGACCGCCACAGGTTCCAAGTCCATGAAAATATGGGAACAAGTTTTTCTTTCGATCGGCTTTTCGACGGTCTGGCACACTGGTGAGCGCCGGAGAGGCACCTCGTTGGTTAATCCACGCTTAGCTGGGGAAGTATCTGCACGTGAGATCGGGAGCATCAGACAAGGAGTCAGACGGGAGCGCGCCACAGCTGTCTCAACAAACTGACTCAGTATGACATGTCGCACTGAGGAGAAAACACTCAGCCCGAGGATTACCCGACTTCGCGTTGATACGAACATCTGCACGATTACGAACCCGGAATCTTCGCCGGCACTTTATCCAGGCGTGGTTCGCGGATAATCAGGCATTTGACTACTTTTGACGCCAGCTGCCAGGAAACCAAAGCCACCCACGAGGCCGCCTCTCGCGCGTGCAAGCGCGTGATCGAGAGCACGGGATTCTGGGTGATATGTGTATAGGAGGTATTACTGTGGCAGCTGGCATGCCGCAATAGGACGAGGTCCTTGGGCAGGTGGCCGGCAGCCCGCGAGAGGCCGCCAACAGCCGCCACGGCACCCGCGGCCGGCAGCCGGCGGCGCCGTCGCGGGCTGGCTGCAGCGGCTGCGACGGCCACCATTTCGAGCGTGGGGCGGTGCCACCCGGACCGGCGTGCTTGCTGGCTGGTGGACGGACGCAGACACCGGAACGCCGCAAGTGCAAAGCAGGACCGACGTATTTGGGTGCGGCGGCGCGGCGTTCAATTTTCGGAAAGCCGTGACCCCCCCTTCTGCGGTGCAGGCGCGGCCGTCGGCCCCCGGCTGGTGCAGGGGGGGTTGCCGTCGCCCCTACGAGCACCGTCGCCGAAGGGGCCACTGCTGCCACGGCGGGAGAGCACGGGAAGCTTTCAGGTCCCTTAGACTCCCCCACCAGACGGCAGCCAGACCCTCCTGTCGTCTTCGGCCGCGGTGTCGGCGGGCGCGACCAACCCCGCCTCCGCCGTCGCCGCTGTGAAGGACCAGCGGCACTAGCGCCGCGTCAGCCACCGCCGCAGCCGCCACGGTCAGTACTCACGGGCAACAAATGAGCCCTCCCACACGCACCACCACCAAGCATCAGCCCTGTACGACAGGGTCGGAAGCGATTGCGGCGTTGCGTCGTCATCGCTAGTGGTGCCGGCGGTTGCGAACAACGCCGCCGCCGCCGCCGCCCCCGCCGTAGTGGGGGCCACCACCACTAGCGCCGCCGCCGCCGCCGCCGCCGCCGCCTCGAGTTTTGCGCACGGGCGACAGTTGAGCACCTCTTCTGCAGCCCTCTTCATCAAAAGCCTCATCTAGTAGCGTCGGCAGTGGTGGCAGCGGGTGGGATCAAAAAGTCGCCGTCGTCAGGGTGAGCTCCAGCGCCGCCATCGCCGCCGCCGCCTCCGCCACGGTGGTTGGCGTCAGGCGAGACCTGCTCCATGCCTAGTCGCCTCCCCCCAGCGGCAGCTTCGCCTCTCATTATCGGCAGCGACGGTGGAGGCGGCGGAGGTGGCCGAGGCCGCCGCTGCCGTCGCCACGGTGGTGGTCACCATCACGAGCGCCGCCTTGGGCGCCCGCGGTGTGGGCGGGTGCGACCAACACTCCGCCGCTGTCGTCATGGAGAGGGCCAGCACCACTGGCGCTGCCACAATCGCGGTTGAGTCGACGGATTGGAAGCTGGGGCCGAGATCGTGTCCTCGCTCTGGCACGTAGAGGACTGCTGACCACTCGTGCCAAGGGGGTCCCGACGTGGGCCGTCGAGCGGGGGGGACTTGGAAGCTCATGCCACGTGACGGCGGGCCTCGTTCAGGCCAACGGGCTCTTATTGGCTCCTCTCTTCGCGGTATCACGACGACGTGAGATACGAAGCCGCAGCATGCAAGGCCCCGGGGCGTCACGAACCGAGCGACTTCTCAAGGTTTTATTCATTGACGCGAATCCTGGCCGTCCCAGCGCGTTATTTACAGTTTCTGCGAATAGCACACTGTATCTGGGAAAGTCGCAAGATGGCACGTCTTGCAGACGGCCATGGGAAGGCTCCGTCCGCCGTGCTTCACCGCACGAGATGAGCACCCACTTTTTTCAAAGGACTGCAGGGCGTGGCCCCCAAATTGGATACGTGCTGTCTCTGCCTGACTTCGAGAACACAATAAGATGAGCCCAGTGCCATGTGTGTCAAGTTGACAAGACTCACTGCGTAATTAGCGTGCCACCTTGTGTCATGTGCGCTGAAACTCACCTTGAGAGAGATCATGTCAGTCACACGGGACGTGACTCCTAAGAAGTTATGAGTTTGTCGAATTGAGTGTTTCATCGTCCAGGTCACTCACTTTCAAGCATTTAAAGTATGTATGGTGATACCTTCAATTGACAGATGGGAGTCGTAGGTCATGCGGGATGCGTCATCTTCTCATCTCCGAGTTTCTGGGATCATTTCGAGAGTTGGAGGCGTGAGATTCTGTTTTCGTCCCACATTTGATTGATTTCATTCGTCTCAAGTAGTCCTCGCGGAAGAGCACTGGACCGTCTCGAATCTTGTCTCATGCACGGCTCTGGCACGAGTTACCACTAACAGTAACGAAAACTATCCCGAGGCCGCGCCGTCAGCTGTGGCGGGGCTTCCCGTGCGGGGTCACTCCCGTTCCTCCAGAAAGGAATAGACTCCTGTCCAGTGCTGCCTGCAGGCCTCCGCTGCCCACCGCAGTGCATCGAGGGAGGCGGTTTCCTGACTAAGGGCACGTCTTGACGGCATCTGGAGCGTGACCGTGCATGCATAAAGCACGGGCTGTAATTCCGTGCGCGCAGGCAGTCAGTTACGCTTCGTCTTCACGACTAGACAAAATGCACGAGCAAACGTTGGTGACTAGGGGATACGACGGCATGGAGTGGGCTACCCTTTTGTACACCGCGATTGCGCGGGAGGGGCCTGGAGGCTCGGAGAGCCCCAAAGAGGTCCTCTCGTGTGCCCTTGCGGATCTTCTTTTGCGTCGACGGCGTGTATTGTTGTGGTCAGAAAAACATGGTGAATTTCCAACCACAAACAAGACATGAAAGCATGTACAGTACGGCCCCGGAGAAAGGCGACCTCGAAGAAGGACCTCGGGAACTTCTGCGAGTCATGTAGCCCCTCTGTGTTCCTTATGATTCTTGTTTGGGGTACGCCACTGGACAAGAAATCGGGCGAGTATTTGACATGGGATTATGTTATTTACCGGTTTCTACTCTGTGTGGAAAAAACTAGCCTCCACGGCTCGGTGGCCATCAGCCAATGGGCGACGAGAGATCTTGTCTCGCTACCGGAAGCCTCCAACCAGGTTAAGAGCCACCGACTGCGGCGGCGGTAGGACCGCGCACCGGCACAGGCCCCAGCACCATCCATCTCCACCAGGTGCCCGCGTGCCACCCCCACTTTCCACCATGAGCGCTGCTGGACGGGCTACCCCCGCCATAGCGCGGGTCGCGCCCGGAGGTGCTACCCGATCGATTGTGCGGCGCCCGGCGCTCGCTCTGCAGCAGCGCCTTCTGATCATCACCCAAGTGGCGGACGGCATCCCCCAAAAATATCCTCGCGACGCGGTACGGGGTCTCGCGACGTGCCATCAGCCGCATCCACTCCTGCCGGGAGCAGACGTGGCGCGCCGCCGACGCTGGCGTGCCTTACAGCAGCCTGTGTGCCCACCCCGCCCACTTCCCCCTCGTTGACGAGGCGCTTCTCGCTTAGTTTTTGAGACTGCGGAGCGCGGGGTTGCCTGTCTCTCGCCTGGCCCTGCAAGTCAAGGCCGTGGCTCTGGCGGGGGTGCACTACCCAGGGGCGCCCTTCCGGGCCTCTAACGGGTACATCCAGCGCTGGCGGACGCGCAGCGGGGTGCGCAGCATCCGCCTGCACGGAGCTGGTGGAGCTGTCAACGTCGAGACGGCGGAGATGCAGATGAAAGAGCTCCGGGACAAGCTCATTGGCGTGGACCCGGATTTGCTGCTCAACATGGACGAGGCCGCCCTGTACTACCAGCTTGCCCCCACCAACTCGTACGTGTTGGCACGCCATGCACGGGAGACGAGGGGCACGGCGCTGCAGCACGCCAAGGCACGCCTGACGGTAAGCTTTTGCGTGAACGCCACCGGCACGTTCAAGTTCCTGGCCGTCATTGGCAAAGCGGCCAAGCCAGTTTGCTTCCGCAACTGCCCCGGGAACCTGCCAGTCAAGAACTACAGCCAGCGCAATGGGTGGATGGACCAGGAGGTTTACCGGAAATGGCGCAAGGACTTATGTGCACTTTTTCGAAATTTCTCGTCGAGGGACGCTGTGCTCCTGGTGGACAACGCTAGCGGTCACGACCTGTCTGACGCCCTGCCTGGGCTCGCAGTCGAGCCCCTCCCCCCCAACACGACGTCGAAGCACCAACCCTGCGACCAGGGCATCATCAACGCGTCCACGTCCGTGTACAAGCGCGGGCTGATGGGGAAGATGTTGAAGGCCTTCGAGGAGCGGCTGGACGAGACGCCCGACCAGTCGGCTGCGCGAGGAGCCCGGGAGGCGGCGGCAAAGCCTGGGTTGATGGGGCTGGCGGACGGGCGAAGCGCCAACGTGCTCGACGCCATGGAGCTGATCAAGGAGTCGTTTGATCAGGTCACGCCTGACAGCATTGGGCGGTGCTGGCTGCGGGCCAAGTGCCTGCCCGAGGATGTGGTGACGTCCCTCACCGCGCGCCTCGAGACCGGCGACGGCGTTGTGGAGCAGCCGGCCGACGAGCACGCCCGAGCCATTGTGGACATGCTGCGAACTACGCGTAGCCTGGGCGTGGGTCATAGTGTGGAGGGTGTGGTGAATGGCGGGCCTCCCTTTATGGATCTGCTTGTGTCGGGGAGCAGCCCGGACGCGCTTCCTGCCGTTTAGCAGTGGCTGATGGAGGAAGAGGGCCTGCCTGCTGCTTCAGAGATTGAGTAGTGAACAACCTATCTGGGACTCGGTGGTCCCCGCACATGCCAGTCGGAGAGAAAAACAGTGGGAAAACTCGCATTGGCAAGGCCGCACAAAGCGCGACACGCTCGGAAACACCTGCAGCAAATATTGCAGTGCTGTCCAAGCGCTTGTCCCTGCCTGACGAGCAACAGGAGCAATCAAAATCGCAGAGATGCAGAAACGGTCTTGCTAAAGATGCAGTGGATACAAACACAAGCGGCATGACCGATAGCATACAAGATGCCGCACATTCCAATGAGCAGTGGATCATTCCTGTGGTGCGACGCAAAAAACGCCATCGGAAAGCACACAGCATCCAAACAGACACGATGGTAAAGAGAGATCGCCACAATCAACATCACGAAAGCCCATCATGGTCAAGCATGAGTGAAAGAGCATCATCGACAGTCCGTGTGCCGACAGTTGCCGGTGGGGACAGTCACAGGCGTCATGGACACACAGACCCTCACCCACTCGCAAAAATCGCCCCCTCCCTCCCCCCCTCCTTCCCCACGCTCAGCCGAGTCCGCAGTCCCCACCCCTCCGTAAACACACGCAGTACGTAACAGTCGATAATTTCACAGGCCCACCACCACATGCCATACCTCACCTCCGCTCAGACCCTCCGCCACCAAATTCTCCCTGTGCCCCCCCCGACCCCCGTGGCCCTCCCGCACACTCGAAGGACGACGGACGGCGCACGTGCGTGGCTTGGTCTATGGCGTGCACCTTGTACACTGGGACGGGCCCTGTACAGAAAGAAGAACGGAACGCGCATACACACCAGTCCAGACAGCATCACCAGGAGGATGTGGCAGAGAAATAGGGTGGAGCGGCCAACGCACAGATCTTGATGCCACAAGAGCAAACCGTTGGTCAGGACATGCACACACAATGAGTAAAACAGCGCACCACGTGCATGTGCAGACAAAACAGCTAAACATCGCACACACAGCGGACAAAAAACCGTAGCGGCTCGGTCCGGGGGGGTTGACAGCATGCGCCCAAAAAAAAGAAACGAGGGAAACAGCACGGACGCCGGCGCACAGCAGCACGAGAAAGTCACGTGGTCGCAACACGTACATACAGCCGAGGAGCGTCGGCGCAAGGCAACAAGCGGCGGCCGGGGTGGTGCGGCCGGGTGGGGACGCGGGTCGTGCGGCAGGCCGGGGACCCGCGTAGTGCGGCGGGGCGGGGGCCGGGATCGTGTGGCGGGGGGTGGGGACCAGGATCGTGGGACGGGGTGGGGACCGCGATCGCGCGGCAGGGTGGGGGTCGCAGCACCAGGGGGTGTAGGGGTGGTGCCGGGTGTGCGCGCATCGCGCGCGCAGCGCTCGAACGACACGTGATTGATGCCAGCGGCGACTCTGCGGTCGACCCAGAAAAATATAGAATTTTTTGACGCCACCGCGAGGTGAGACGACAGATTCCCGATGTCTCGTGCGAAAGGGCTTTGATTTGAGTTATGAACCGTGTCCTAGGAAGGGGACTACCTTCTTGTCCCACCCCAGGATATGTGCGGGGCCGTACTGTACCTCGCCTTAATTGAATGTGTCTGAGTAAGTTCGTTTGCCCCAGACGCCTGGCTCATCGAGTGCGCGGAGCATGTTTCCACTTCTAACCGATAGGAAAGCTAGCGAGGCACGATCGTTGTGGACTGCAACTCGATCGCTGGCGGATCTGGCTGCTGCAGAGTGCGTGGAAGGGGGGGGATGCGGTGTGCCAGGTGACGAGAGGCCGCTGGGTCGACCGCGTCAGGCGGGCAACCCCTGAAACCCGCCTTCAGGAGGCCACTCCACTGTCCGCTGCTGCCAGGTCGCTCGTGTGAAGGGCAGGGTGCCAACGAGGGCCGATTTCGTGGGGCGGTCGGTTGCGAGCTGGCCTCCTGCTCGTCGAGCGGGGGACACGACGCGTTCTGAATGGCCGTGAGGCATACAGTTGGCTGGAGGAGGGGGAGGGACTGGGAGACGCCACTATAGAATGCGCGGCAGTTGATTTTTTTATTTGTCGTGCGGACCGGGTCGCGGGTGGGGTGCAGCAGACTATGATACGGTGGGGGCGGTGTGGGGCCTGTCGACGTGACCACCGTCCTCACAACCATCACCGTCGTCGCGACCGTCTCTTTCCCGCGCCACTTTTTTACTACCCACGCATGATGGCCGAGCACGACCCGCTGGCCCTGGACGTTGAGGGTGTGCTGATAGACTCGGAGGACATGGACGTGGAAGAAGCTGTTGCAGCATATATGACTGTTCTGCCCCACTGGCGGGTACGCAAGCGTGGTGTCCTAATTGGCGGCATCCGTCTCTTTTGTGAGCGTGTCGTGGCGCGTCGGCCTAATAAGATTCCGAGCTTTGGGAGGGGGTTGCGTGGGAGTCTGATCGATTCCTTTGGGGTGTTTTGAAACCCGCTGGTGTACGACGAGGAAGACTTTGAGCGACGCTTTCGGGTGCCGCGGAGTGTGTTTGTGCGTGTATGCCAGACTGAGAAGAACCAGCCTGGGTTAATACAGACTATAAATGCTACTGGCCGACCGTCCGCGCACCCGCTGCATAAGCTGGTCGCCGCTTTTAGGGTGCTTGCTTACGGGGAGTCAACTGATCGTCCGGACGAATATATCCGCATTTCTCGCTCGACGGTGGACAATGCTGTGCATTCCCTGGTGTATTACATATTGGATTTTTTGCGCCAAAGTATCGGCGGCAGTTGATCGCGGAGAAGCTGACGATCTTGCCAAAGCAGAGCGCAAAGCGGGGCGTACCAGGATGGATTGGGTCGCTTGACTGCTCGCATTGGGAGTGGCTGTTGTGCCCGAAGGGCATGCAGGGGTCCTTTCAGAACCCCAAGGGGCGCTGATCGATTTTCATGGAGACCGTTTTCGATGAGGACCTGTACGTCGGGCATCTTTTAGTGGATTGCGCCGGCAGCATAAACGACAGCAACGGTGTGCAGCAGGCACCGCTGTTCCACGACATCACGGTCGGTTCGTGGCCGACACGGGACCGGACTTTTAACGCCACTGGAGTCACTCGCACGCTGCTGTACTACCTCACTGTCAAGATCTATCCCAACTATGCCTTTTTTTGTGCACGCGTATGCCAACCCAGACACGGAAAAGAAACGGATCTTCAACTGATTGCAGGAGGCGCTGAAGAAGGGTGTGGAAAGGCTGTATGCTGTTTTGACGGCACGCTGGCATATTGCCCTTTATCCTGCGCGCTATGCCACCGTCGCGCGGATCATTGTAGAACTTTCCCTCCTAATCCCATGACTCATACATCAGGAAAAACATCTGGGACCTCTCTTTACAGATCCTGCCCAACCACCTCCTGGCAACATGAACCAACTCCTTGTATTGTGGGGCATGACGCGGTGTATGTTCAAGACTCAAGATGAGTCAGCCGCTGTGTCACTGTGTCTGCCGGCCGCAAGACAGCAGCTATCGACAGCCCATCATGGCCTGTCGAAAGGCGCCACCGTCAGCGCCCATGACGAGCCACATCTCCCACAGCTGGCGGGTCCGTTAGACTGTCCTCGCTGCAGCATTGCAGGGATGTGACTGGCTAGCCGGCTGGCACATTCGGTCGACTCGATCGAACCGTGCTTACACGCCTCTCGGACCTTCGACCCGTCTGGCGTCTGGGGCCGGCTGGGACGGCGCACTAGGCACTCCATGCCGGACCCCTTCGTTTGGGTGAAAACTGGGGCTGCACTCCTTTCGTGCGCACGTCCGCCTAAGCTTTGTTCTGAGAGCCATGTTTTGTTTTTGGGCCGTTTTGTGCGTACCGGCGGCGCGACGAGGAAACGCGTGCTTAGGGGCACCCCGGTTGCCCCGACGCGAGTATATAGTGTGTGGGTGTCAGCACCACCGGGGGAGACCGGAGGGGCAACCACAGACGCAGCCCAAAGACGACCTTAACGCTTTGAACCCCACTCGATCAACACCGACGTCGCGCCGTCTTCCTGACCAGACCCACCACCGTCACCATCTCCTTCCTCTTCCCCGCACCTTGTCGCCCTACTCTCTGGCACGGGTCGCTGACACCATCATGAGTACGTTGAGGGCTTCCCAAGGACGTCTTCCCTCACAGACGAGGTTGTTTCTTCTCGCGCTGGGTACAATACGGAGCGCTGCTGCGTCAGCTGTTGACGGCGGCCGCCCTACGGAGCGGGGGCGTCCACAAGCAGCAGTGCGTCGCGCACCCCGGTTGTCACCGCCCCTTGGAGGGTCGCCAAGGCGCGCCCTTCCAGATCCGGCATCGCGCGTCTCGGAGTCGCCGCCAGGGGGTCGAGGGGTGGCGACCGTCGCTGCTGTAGGAGTGCCGCCGCCTGCGGCTGTTGAGGATGATGGTGGCGGCCAACCGGCAAGAGACGCGCCCACGCCGACGGGCAGTGACTCGTTGCGGCGCCCTCCCACGGTTTCTCCCGCTTGACTTGCTGTGCGGCGGGGTGGAGCGCGTCGGCGGGACGCGGAGCGCGGCTCTCTCTTTCCCGGCAGCGCGGCGATGGGGCTGAGCGGTGCCGGGGCGGTAGCAGCACCCTGTGATCGCACCGTGAGCGGTACCGGCGACCGCAGCAGCACTGCCCAGGCGCGCTCATCTGCACCATCTTACGTGGCCTCCATCGCCACCAAGTCGCCTGCTCCTGCTTCTGGTGCAGACAACCCGCCAGCACCGGACGCTGGAGAAATGGAAGAGGAAGACCTGTCAGATACCGAGACCGGATTGGCCCTCATGACCGAGGTACGGAAGATTCTTTGTGTCGAGTGCGACGACAGTAAAGAGGCTGTACCTGGCAGTAAGGATCTTGGGGTTGGAGGAGCTGGCGAAGGGTCCTGTGGCACCGATGGTGCCGATGGAGACGGTGAAGAAGCTGTCGTCAACGATGATGCAGAGTACGATGACGAGGAAGTGCTTGAGCCAGAAGATGTGGACGCTGATGTGCCGCCAACTGTTGCTGTCGCGTCGAACGCGGCGACAAACAGGGCGCCGCGCCGCAGCACGCGGCCACCTGGCGCGATGCAGACCTACCTCAACGCTATCCGCCACAAGCTCGGCACCAGCACCTCGTTCCTGACCTCCCTGAAGAGCAATGTCATCTACCCCCCTAACCCGCTGCTCAAGGCGAATGCAGCCAGCTCTGAAGTGTTTTACCGGCCCAAGGTCATCATTTTCGCGCCGCGTAGCAGCAAGGGGAACCGGCATAAGAAGCGCTGCCCTGTGTGCAACGGCTCCAAGGTGCACGGGGACGGCTGGACCAAGTTCAGGTGGTTCATTGACGTCGAAGACTGCTTCTTTATCATCGCGAAGCGGTACAGGTGCCAGGCGAGGCACCCGAACAACACCGTTGCTGCCTGGGACAAGCGGCACCTCAAGACGGCCCTCCCCCACATCCGGGCGCTGCTGCCGGTCATCGTAACTAGGACGCTAGGCCTCACGCAGACGCTGTTTGACATGATGCGGCCACTGCTGGACTAGGGAGTTGGGACGGGACCTTTTGCAAACATGATCAGGGAGAACCAGATGCGCACCCTTCACCGATGGGAGCAGGCGTACCTCTCATGCTTGGCGAAGATTAGGCGTGAGGCCGGTGACGGGAAGTACACGCTGAGGCGGGGGGGGGGAGCTCTACCACGCTTCTCCCAGTTTAGCACGCATGACGGCTATAACGAGTGCTACGGGTCGGCGCACTACTTCCGCAGCCTGTACACGACGGAGATGGCCAAGCTGGAGCCGCCGTTGAAGCAGCACAGCGCGGGCATACCCACGCAGCTGCTGAGTGGCGACCACTTCATAAAGATCATCAAGTGCAACTCTACGTTCAACGGGAAGCGGCTATTCTTGGCCGCCTTCTCGCTTGTTCAAGAGCACACGGAGGTGATGGCGACCGTCTTGACGCAGAACAAGTCTCTCGAGGAGCTACCAGAGCTCCTGGAGGGGGTCCAGATGCGGCTGGTCTCGCTTTGGCTGCCGTCTGCGCAAGCCGAGGTCTTTTTCACGGACAACCCGACGGCGGAAGTGAGCTTCCTTGAGACCGGTTACCGCGGCCTGAATAAGACCACCAAGCCCCTCCGTGCGCTTGGGGGGCGGACGTGCTCGGACGTGCTGGCCAAGCGTCCAATGCTGGACTATCCTGTTGGTCACTGCACGTAGTACATCACATCACGTCCCGAGACGCCGCGGCATTGGCAGGGGACATCTTTCGTCAAGACCTGGCGGCGGACACCAAGCAGCGCGGCGTACCCGCGGTGATTGGGCTTGACGCTGAGTGGTGGATCAAGCCGGGCGCGTTCAGGAAGGTGCAGGTCCTCAAGCTGTCTTCTAGGTCACAGACGCTGGTGCTGCACTTCGGCTTGATGGGCACTGTGTCCCACCAGCTCACCAAACTTCTCGGCGAGTTAAACATTGGCAAGGCGGGCAAGATAATCGCCGGCGATGCGGCGAAGCTGAAGGTGAAGTGGGATCTCACCGTGGCAGGGTGGGTTGAGCTTGGGATGTACGTCAAGATGCGCAAGCGCATCCCTATCGCGGGCATCTAGTTGGCGGCCTTGACGCAGGTGTTGCTGGACAGGACAATGGAAAAGAGTGAGGACCTCCGCTTTGGCGACTGTAGCGCCCCTCTGCGCCCTGAGGCGATCAAGTTCGCCGGGCCGGATGCGTACGCGTCGTTCGCAACTTGTGAGGCGGCGCGCACGATGGCCCCCGCCACACCCGACCCCGGTGCTACCCCTGCTGGGCTTCGCGTGTACCTAAAGAACTCCATCGGCACGCGCCGCGCGGCGCGCTGCACTGTTGTCGGTGCAAACGCCGAACAGCTGACTACCGATGCCGTCCATCTGGAGCTGGAGGAAGTGTACCTTCTAGGCTACGCCTTTCCAAAGATTATGGACCAGCCGTCCTTGTCGCTGCGCGAAATGGCTGCGGAAGAGGCCAGCAAGGGGAAAAAGCCTATTTCGCTGGGCTCAAGATTGCACTTCCGCAGCAGCCAGCATCCTGTGGAGAGGCGTCGCGGCGCAGACAGTAGTGCGCAGCGGTGGGTGCTGGCGGCCTTAGGGGAGGGAGACTGGCAGGTTGACGCGCTGCAGTCGCTAACAGAGGCCGCACGTCTTATTATTGACGCGGGCGTCGTCAATGGGAGGGGCTCTGACGGGCAGTCGGCGGGAGCGGATAGCGGCGTTCATCCCGACAGGGCGGACAGCGAGGAGGCGGCCGAACCTGCGGAGGAGGAATTCCTAGACCCTGAGCTCTCCGAGGAGCCGTCACCAGGTTATCTCCCGCGCGGGTCGCGCTCGGGGGTGCGGGGGGACGTTATGCACGCGATGGACCGGATACTGCGCGGCGTGTAAAAGAACCATGGGGCGCTTCCTTTGTTCAGCCGCTGCTTGGCGCACGCCGTCATGATCTACTACGAGAGCGACGCACACGCTGCCTAGCGGGTGGCAGCGGAGGTCTTATTCAGCATGTAGTGGGACAAGGTCAGGTACCGCCACCCGGAGTGGGTGGCACGGCGAGTGCGGCGCGTGGTTCGTGCCCCCACCCAGCTGGTTCCCCGCATCCAGAGCGTGTTGCGGCAGTTTGGTTCTATGCTGGACGCAAGCACGCGGCAGCCACTTTTTAACGCTGCGGCTCGGAGGGCGGCGCGACAGATGGTGAAGATGGCGCAGGAAGGGCGGCTTACGGATCCGGCTGACGTCGCCCTGTACGTGTTCAGGGGGAGGGACCGCAAAAACTTGCCGCTGTGGCTGTGCTGCCGCGGCACGAACCGCAACGAAAGGAGCGTGCACAAGAAGCTGGCGCGCAACTTCATGAGCATGCAGACGGCGTCGGTGGAGCTGGGGCACTTCTCGCTGCTCGAGTGGGTGCAAAGGCACAACCTCTGGGCGGTGCACAACACACAGACTTCCACTCGTTCCGTCACTACGTCGTCTGGATCCTGGAGGACATCCTGCGGCTCCAGGACGAGGTCTACGGCGAGCGCGTGTCTTTTCTCACTCACAAGTGTGCGATGGAGCTACGGCTTCCCGACTCCCAGTGTAGCGCCCTTCCCATCCCCCGAGCGGCCGCGGCGACGTACTTGCTACCACATGGAGATCTTCTGTAGACGCTGCTACCGATCCTGCGTACGATCTCGGCCCAGATGCAATGGCTGGCGAAGCGCAGGGGGGTGGACGTACCAGTGCTGCCTGTGCACTCCCTTGCCGGGAAGGTACTCTCCTTCAAGGTGCAGCGCAGGTTGCGGCAGCAGGTTAAGCGGCCGCCGTCCTACCTGGAGACGACGCCAGAGTACAACAAGTGCGTGTACGACTACTGGATGATGCTGGCGGGCGGCGTGGAGGGGAGCGGGCGCTCCAACCTGGTGCAAACGCTCAAGCCGGACCGATCCTTGAACACGGCGGCCCACATTGCGTCCTACGAGGCGTTTTATTATCGCAGTGAGAACACGCGGAGCACGCTGCTCTTCTTTGGGCCCATCGAGAAGCTGCGGGCAATCGCCAGCAGCAACGCGGCGTACTCGCCCTTTGGAGAAGACGCCTTATACACGACTACTTCGCGCTGGCTGGTTGCATTCCACAGCGCCGACGCTGCTCGGCGTACTGCGCCATCTGCCGCTCCGTCGGCGGCTATCACGTCGCCGCCGGGCTCAACGCATTCGGCAGCAGAGCGGCGCAGCGCTTTTGGAGAGAGCGCTTCAGACGAACGCCCAGCACCGTCTGCCGACAGGAGCGCTCCAGCACCGTCACCAGCGCGCCATGGCCACTATTCTTGCCGGAGTACGGTGGCAGAGCTGTCTTGTGTACCTCGACGATATTATCGTGCTCTCCCGAATTCGGGAAGAGCACATTGACCATCTTGGTCAGGTGTTCATGCTACTTGCTGACGCCGGTGTATCACTGAACCCAAGCAAGTGCCACCTCTTCACTCAAGAGATGGGGAGACCTTTGGACAGCCAGGCTTCATTGGTGCTAGTCGAATCATCTTCGAAAGTCGGTCTACAATGACGTAAAAGCCATTGTGGCCCCTTGGGGTCAGTGGAAGAGGGGTGATGAAGTTCATGAAGACACTCGCCCATGGTTGGATCGGTGGATCTAATGGTTTGAGGTGACACAGAGGTGAATGGGTGCCGGCCTTGTTTCGCTGGCTTAAATCACATGATTGTACGTATCTTTGCATGTCCTTTCGCGTTGTCTTCCGGTAGTATTTGAAAGCAATAGCGTTGTTCGTTTTCTTGACTCCGATGTGCCCTTGGCTTGGGATATCATGGTAGCCATCGAGTAGTCTTTGGCGTAGAGTTCCAACGGGGATGCACGTACGGGCACCTCGTTTCAACAACCTCATGTGAAGCCGATAGGGAGATACCGGGTCTTTGACTAGGTCGGCAAACTCGGGGTCCGCGTTGTACTCTTGGTCTAGGGTGGCAAGGTCTTGATCACTTTGGCTTATGGTCATGACGTTGTTTATTTCAGTTTTCTCGGAAGGTATTTGGTGGTCTTAGTTAGCACGCGACTGAGGAGAACTTGACTGGGAGCGTGCTTGTCGGGGGCGTCTTGTGGCTGCCTCGAAAGGGCATCAGCTACGGGGCTGGATGTGCCCTTGATGGGGATTATCTTGAGATCGAATTGCTCCAACAGCTCCAACCACTTGACTTGGCGGTCATTAAGCCTTTCTTGGGTTTTCAGGTACCTTAAGGACTCATGGTCGGTGTGCACCTCGAAAGGTCTTCCATGGAGGTAGCAGCGCCAGTGCCGAATGGCTTCTACTATTGCAAGCAATTCGCGCTCCCAGATACTGTAGCGCTGTCTGTGGATGTTCAGCGTCAATGGGAAGTAGGCCACTGGGCGTCATCCTTTTCCGTCATCTTGTTCAAACACAGCGCCAGCAGCATACCCACTGGCATCTGTGGACACAAAGATTGGGTACCTCTTGTCGAATGGCCTCAGTACTGGTGCACTTATCGTCACGGTTTGTAGTTGCTCAAAAGCTTTCTGGGCGTCAGAGTTCCATTCAAGGTCGACGCTTCCAGTGAGCCTTGTGAGTGGGGCAGCCACGGATGCCATTTCCCTCATAAATCGACGATTGAAGTTGACCATGCCGACGAAGGCTTGCACATCCTTTTTGCTCCGTGGAGTTGCCCATGATCTAATGGCTTGGACCAGCGGCACCGTTTGGCGGCTAGTTTTGGAGTGGCCTCAAACAAACACGATATTCAGTAGGTACTTCCACAGAAAGCGGCGTCTTGGACCGACACGCACCGCGGTGCAGAGGGCAAATTCCGGTTTTGATTGAAAACCGGAATTCGCACGCCGCGTCGCGCTGGCCCCCCGTGCATGAGCTGAGGCCAGCAGCTTTGGTGCCATCCGACATGGCATCGATAGTTGGAGCATTCCACACCCACACTTCCGCCTGTGTCGCCACACGTACGGTGGTCCAGCGTGGATGCGCACTGGTCGGCCAAACCGCGATATTTCGGCGCCCCCCACTACACACCAGCGGCATCGTGTGGTGGCTGATTTTGGAGTGGCCGCGGACAGAGACGATATTCAGAAAGTATTTGCACAGAAAACGGCGTCTTGGACCGACACGCACCGCGGTGCAGAGGGCAAATTCCGGTTTTGATTGAAAACCGGAATTCGCACGCCGCGTCGCGCTGGCCCCCCGTGCATGAGATGAGGCCGGCAGCTTTGGTGCAATCCGGCACGGCATTGACAGAAGGAGCGTTTCGCACGGACACTGCCGCCTGTGTCGCCACACGTACGGTGGTCCAGCGTGGATGCGCACTGGTTGGCCAAACCGTGTTATTTGGACGCCCTCCGCCAGCCAACCGAGGCATCGTGTGGCGGATGGTTCTGGAGTGGCCACGGACAGAGACGATATTCAAAAAGTATCTTCACCGAAAGCGGCGTCTTGGACCGACATGCACCGCGGTTCAGAGCGCAAGTTCCGGTTTTGATTGAAAACCGGAAATCGCACGCCGCGTCGCGCTGGCGCCCCGTGCATGAGCTGAGGCCGGCAACTTTGTTGCCACCCGATATGGCATCGATAGTTGGAGCATTCGGTACCCACTCTTTCTTCAGTGTCGCCGCACGTACGGTGGTCCAGCGTGGATGCGCACTGGTCGGCCAAACCGCGATATTTTGGCGCCCTCCATCACCCACCAGCGGCATCGTGTGGTGGCTGATTTTGGAGTGGCCGCGGACGGAGACGATATTCAGAAAGTATTTGCACAGAAAACGGCGCCTTGGACCGACACGCACCGCGGTGCAGAGGGCAAATTCCGGTTTTGATTGAAAACCGGAATTCGCACGCCGCGTCGCGCTGGCCCCCCGTGCATGAGCTGAGGCCAGCAGCTTTGGTGCCATCCGACATGGCATCGATAGTTGGAGCATTCCACACCCACACTTCCGCCTGTGTCGCCACACGTACGGTGGTCCAGCGTGGATGCGCACTGGTCGGCCAAACCGCGATATTTCGGCGCCCCCCACTACACACCAGCGGCATCGTGTGGTGGCTGATTTTGGAGTGGCCGCGGACAGAGACGATATTCAGAAAGTATTTGCACAGAAAACGGCGTCTTGGACCGACACGCACCGCGGTGCAGAGGGCAAATTCCGGTTTTGATTGAAAACCGGAATTCGCACGCCGCGTCGCGCTGGCCCCCCGTGCATGAGATGAGGCCGGCAGCTTTGGTGCAATCCGGCACGGCATTGACAGAAGGAGCGTTTCGCACGGACACTGCCGCCTGTGTCGCCACACGTACGGTGGTCCAGCGTGGATGCGCACTGGTTGGCCAAACCGTGTTATTTGGACGCCCTCCGCCAGCCAACCGAGGCATCGTGTGGCGGATGGTTCTGGAGTGGCCACGGACAGAGACGATATTCAAAAAGTATCTTCACCGAAAGCGGCGTCTTGGACCGACATGCACCGCGGTTCAGAGCGCAAGTTCCGGTTTTGATTGAAAACCGGAATTCGCACGCCGCGTCGCGCTGGCCCCCCGTGCATGAGCTGAGGCCAGCAGCTTTGGTGCCATCCGACATGGCATCGATAGTTGGAGCGTTCCACACCCACACTTCCGCCTGTGTCGCCACACGTACGGAGGTCCAGCGTGGATGCGCACTGGTGGGCGAAACCGCGATATTTCGGCGCCCCACACTACACACCAGCGGCATCGTGTGGTGGCTGATTTTGGAGTGGCCACGGACAGAGACGATATTCAGTAAGTATTTGCACACAAAGCGGCGCCTTGGACCGACACGCACCGCGGTGCAGAGGGCAAATTCCGGTTTTGATTGAAAACCGGAATTCGCACGCCGCGTCGCGCTGGCCCCCCGTGCATGAGCTGAGGCCTGCACCTTTTGTGCCATCCATCGCCCGGGCGACTGGGGGCGGCCCGCCTCGTCGGCTGGGTCTGGCGGTGTGGCACGGGGGGGGGGACCCGACGGGCGCGCCCCGCGTGGCTGGCACGACGGCGGTGCGGCGGCGCCGAGGCTGGCGGCGCCGGTGGTGGCGCCGGCGGTTGCACCGGCGGTGGCACGCGCGCTGGCGGGCGGCCCGCCGTCGTCGGTGGTGTCCACCGAGGGTCCCTGGGACCCGCTTCCACCTTCTCGTGGAGCTCTACGTTCCGGCGGTTCTGACTCCAGGGTTTATACCCCGGGTTCCCCACCATCTCCTTAAGGAGGATAAGGTACCCCGTTGGTGTGGGCTTACGCCCAGATCACCACCACAACGCTGCAGCTGAAGGCCAACGCGATGGCATTCCTTGCCCTCAAACGCCCCACCGAAGTACGGGGCCGGCTTGACACCCGCGACAGTTCGCAGCAACTCGCCTAGTTCGAGGCAAAAGTTTTCCCCCGCCGCCTCTCCTTGCGAGTAGACGACCGCCTCTACCCCTAGCAGCAACAGCCACGCTGTAATGCCCAGCGTCAGATGGAGTAGCATGGGAGCCGTGTCGGCGGCGGCCACGACCATGAGGGGCTGTTTCTCAATAGACAAGTGCTTGTCGGGCGCCAACGGTCGCGCGAGGGTGGAATTTCCACCAGCCGTGTACCGCTGGGCCATCTCCGACGCGTGCGCCTCCGTGCGGGCCTGACCAGAGCCTAGGCTCCCATCCTGTATGCACCCATACTTCGTGACCATCAGCCCATTGGTCGCCGTCTCTTGTGCGAGCGCCGTGCACCATAGACATGGCATCCGACTCGTCGCACCTGAGTGGCCCGACCACGATGTCAGCCACGAGTAGTCGCCAGTGAGGATGAGCTGCACTTGCCATGTCTCACCCCGTACTAGGAGGCCATTTTCCCTGAGCTCCTCAATATCAGGAAGCCACGCCGCGCTCAGCTGCTTGAGCGCTGGGTAATCGTCCGTCTTGCACGGGAATACACCCAGCACGATGGAGCTTGTGGTATAAAACTCGATCCTCTCAGACACGTGTCAATATCCCTCGGAGGAAAGGGACAGGTAACACAGAAAGGGGAACTACGAGAGTGGTATGCCTGTTGCCTCACGTGCCTGCTCACAGAGCAAACAGATACGCACGGTAGTGCACACGGGGAAGAGGAAAGCAAACGCGCAGTTGTCTTTTTCCTGAGGGCGCGGGCCAAGGGCGCCTCGCTGTCCCTCTTAACGTGCATCTGGGGGAGCCTCGGCACGTTGGCCAGGTAGCCCCCCCATACCCCCGAGTGGCCCCGACCCGAGTCTAACCTCGTCAGGTCGGGGGCCACTATCACTACTAATTCTATTCCCACTCACTAATCTCACACTCAAATTCTCTCAAATCAAGTCCATCACAAGTATGCAAAAACCCACCGGAAATCCCTCTCTCACGTGTGGATAGCGTAGTCCACCGCATCCCAGTGCCGGGCACGGGCCACGGCCGCCAACCATCACCACACGGCAGGCGTGTTCTGGCACCTGGTGCCCTCTGGTTGCAGTCCCGGGTCGGCGCCAAGTCGGGGCCAGGGATGCTACAGAGCTGCCGGTGCCAGCAGCGCACCGCTGATTGGCAATGCCAAGCCAAACCTTGACTGTGCTCTCACGACCTCCCTTATCCATTCCGAAACACAGAAGGATCGGCGGCTGGCCAGACACGTCGGTGTCGGTGGCCGCGGCGTGCTGGGGGCTGTGACCGCAGCGCCGCTCGGTGAGAGTCGCCGGAGCTGTGGGAGACGCTCTTCCCGGCGCCGCCAAGCCACCCACAGTGCGGCTGGGCGAGCCACTGCCCAGGTCGTCACCCGCCTGGCGCGGGGTCACGGCGACGTCAGCCAGCGCTGGATCAGACGGGTGGACAGTCCTCCCGGCCGCATGGTCCGCCCCGACGTCCGCCGCGCCAGTGGGCGACGTGCCCCCTGGGGCACCCAGAGCAGGGCGTGGCCCATACCCGCCGAGCGCCCAGTCTGCCTGCAGCTGACCGGGTAGGTCAATGTCGAAGCCCCCCCCCAAACGGAGGGAGGACCGCCGGGCTGTTGCCGCGCAGACAGCCCCGCCGCCGGCGCCCTCGCCCTCCGCAGCTGAGGTGACAGGAATGGGCCGAGAGGAGGACGATGGGTCCCGCACGGGGCACTCTTCAAAAATCCCCTGTGCCACCAAGTTGTCCAATAAGGCTTGAACAGCAGCCCGCGGACTCACGAGATACGCCCCTGTCTCGTCTGTTGTCACAGCCGCGCCTCTCTCCCCGGCTGCTGCCGCTCGGTCCCGCATCAAGGCCTCCCGGCTGGCAAGGCCGCTGGAGCGCCCCCCCAGAAAAGACCGAATGTGGGCCCACGTTACGCCGCTAATGCGGTGGGTCGCCTTAAACTCCGTTTGCTTCCTGACGGAGAGCGAGAAGAAGGGGCCCACGGCGCCGCCGGCAGACTGCGCCCTCCGATAAACAGCTGCCATAGCTGTCGTGATGGAGGCGGGGGATGCAGCGAGGCGGGCTGACACTAGAGCGGCGGTAGCGGCTCGACGCCGTCGATGTTGCCGCGGCCCAACATCAGCCTTGACGCCTTGAACCACGCGCCGGTACATCCGCTTTCTCCCGTTCACAAAGGACACCGAAATCTCTTCTGGCCGCTCACGTCGGATGTGCTCGATGAGAAGCTCCTCCACGGTACCGCTGTCTGGGGCGATGGACGTCGTCGGTCCCTCTGACAGCACCCACGGCGTACCACGATTGGGCTCCACGGCGACGCCCACAATTGAACATTCCTGCCACCGTGCTTGAGTGAGGGGTGGTCCAGAAATCCTGCCAACAGCTGTGGGAACTCCAGTAGGGTGCCGCCGTGCCGCTCGAGTAGCGCCTTCGGCCTTGGACTTGCAGGCCGAACAAACTTTGTCACGTTGAGATGGCGCGAGTGCATGTTGCGCGCGGGCCTTGTCTGGGACCCAGAGAAATGGCAAGGCCGCAGGGCCAGGGCAGTACTTCGCGAAGTTGTTTGTAGAAACGGAAGAATGAAGAACAGAGTGGCACTCTTGACCGCGTCCTTTACCAGAGGGTAACACGTGCGCGTAGCAAGAAGAGCACGTCCCGAGCGCCACACCATTACTGTCCGTCCCGCCAGAGAGGGAGCACATGCGCACGCAGACGGAGGAGAGGAAGGCGACAGCGTCCGGGTCGTTGATGACTCCGGCGCGGACTGCCCGCTGCCACCGCTCGGTCCCCCGGCTGGGATACAAAAACGGCAAAGTGCAGGCCACGCACACGTACGCAGGTGCGGAGCCAATGAAGACCTGCTCAACTGTGGTAGAGGACGCATACCTGAGGAGGAAAGAAGCACATCATGACAAAAAAAATACGATCATGACCGCAGGGAAAAACTCGTCGAGAAAAAGTGGGGATGTAAGTGGGTCTTGTTGCTCCTCGAGAGGTGCTCTCCACAGTGACGTAAATGAGAAGGCGTAGAGGCTCTGCTTTTCCGTTGCTTTTCTCGGCCAAAGATCACGTACCGTGGCGGTGGCGGGGAGTAGACTAGCTCCATGGATCCGACAGTGGCCATCCCACCCGGCTGCCGTTCCCGAAAGGTACAAAAACGGGGGTTTGGGCTTCGGGAACGGCGTGCACTCGTCCGGTAAGGGGTTGCTCCCAAGGATAGTAAGCGTGTACGGAGTGCGAGGAGTAAACAACAACGGCGTGCAAGACAGCAGGAGGTGCACGAGAGAGATCACGTAGTTTGGTAAGGCTCGCAAACTTTGGAACGTGGCTCCTCAATGGGCTCCACGTGTCCGACCCAGATGTCCGCCCTTAACTGGAGGTGCCCATGAACCTGTGGGTGGCGGCCGATCTCGGCTGACGGTGACGAGGAGGAGGGGATACGTCCCCCTCCCCACCCTTCCCCCCTCCCCCCCCCCTTCAACCGGCCCTCCCTTTCGGGGGGGGGGGGGGCAACGGCCCATCAACCACCACCGCCCCGACGGCCCCAACCGTCCATGGCCCCCCCCGCCCCCCCTTTTTCCTTGCCCTTCAACCTCCTTCCCGGGGCTTCCTACCCGCCCTCCCCCCCGCCCCTTCCCCCACCCCCGCTACGCCCGGTTTTCCCGTTTGCTGGACCCCCACGATGCCGTGCGCCCCGGCCGCCGGGGCGTGCGCGGCGTCGTGGGTGCGGCCGCCGCGCCCCGGCCGGGCGGTCTGCCACGGCTGCACCGCGGCTCCCCGCCTGCAGCCGTGGCAGGGGGGGGGGGCCGGTAGGTCTATATCTCGCGGGGAGGGGGGGGGGGTTTCGGTGGCGCCGCCGGCGGGCCGATGTCGCCCCGTTGCGCACCGCCCCCCCCCCCCCCCCCCGCCCGGGTCAGGCCGCCGCCGCGGCTGTGGGCGCCCGCTCGGTGAGGCAGGCTGCTGAGGCGCGGGGTGCCACGCCTGCCACGCTCACCCTCATCGCCATCTCCCCCACCCCCACCCCCTCTTGGCCGCCGCGCCACCCCGCTGCCGCTCCAGCCGCTGCGGCGTGTGCCGGAGGCGCTCGTAGGATACGGGTGGCGGCGCGCGTGGTCGCGCCCGCCACGCTTTGGCGGCGGCGGGCGGCTTCTGCGTCCTGAAACGCATTGGCAGGGGTGGGCGGGTCGTTCGGCCGGCGGGCAAGGCGGGGGCGGCGGCGGCAGCGGCCTGCCGACCGGCCAGCACCTGGCCCGCCCGGGTGCCCTCTACGCACCGTGCCGCAGTCAAGCGCTTGCGGGTGCGGTGGGACGGGGAGGTGGACAGCGGGGGGCGCCTAGCGAGAGCCCAGCCGCCCCCCTCATTCCCCCCATGCCCCTGCCCACTCCTTCGACTGGCAATGCCACCAGCTCGGTTACCATCCGCTGGTCTCCCCACCCTTCAACGTCCTTGTAGCTGTCATGGGCATGGGGCGCCCCCCACCGGCCCACGCCCCGCCCTCGGCGTGGAACGGTGGGCCTGCGAACAGCGCTCACCCCTGTGCGCGCGCTTTCCTCCGCTTCTTCGCTTCCTCTTCGCATTCCTCCTGCCTCTCCCCCCCCCCCCCGCTCGGCCGCGCTCTGTCATGCCCCCTTCCCCCCCACCTCCCGGCCCTCGCGATTGACAGACACGAACGCTCGGTGCGGTGCGGGCCTCGCGGCAGATTGCACCGGAGAGCAGCCCAGGAAGAGGAGGGGGTGGGGCGAGAGGAGCGGGCCGAGGGCTGACGGCTCAAGGGTGATGGGTGAGGGTGGGGAAGCCGCGACGGGCGTAGGGGGATGGGGGAGCACCCCGCGACTCGATGTTATGCGGCCGCCGGCCGGGAGCGAGCGCCCGGCGAGGCGGCGTCCATGCGCCGTTGGCCCCGTGGGAGGCCCCAGTGGCCTCTATGGGGAGAGGGGCGGGCGGATGGCGGCAGAGGTTGTGGCAGACGTTGGCGTGAGGGGCGGGGGGGTGAGCTCCCCGCTTTGATTCGCGTTGGAGGTGCGTGCTTGCGCCGTGCGGTAGGCGTGCCGGCGGGTGCGCCTGCAACGGGCGTGGGCTCGGGCGCGGGTGCGGCAACGGCGGTGCCGGCCGCGGTCGCTGGCGCAACCGCCATGGCACGCTACGCCGTTTAAGGAGGTTGTGCAGCGCCCGTGGAGAGCGTTGACCGACGGGACCAGTAGCAGTAGAGGCGCCATCCCCGCTCGTTCTCTTAACCCGTTCCTTCCCCCCGCCGTCCTGTGCCCGTAGTTGCATCCCAGCGCTGGTGCCGCTCGCCCGGTGCCCCGAACGCTTCCCTTCCCCTGTTTTACTGTTCATCTCTCTGGGGGAACAATGGGGTGGCACACGCTGGCAGTGACCGCCGCGGCGGCGGCGGCTGCGGGTGCTGCGGCAGTCACCACCTCCGCGACGGCGACGGCCCCGATGCAGGTGAAGGTCCACTCCCTCAACGCGGCGGCGGCGGCGGCGGCGTCATTGCCGTCGCTCTTGGCCGTGGCCCGCCAGACGCGCGTCGCTGCGGGCGAGCCGTGCGCGGATGACGACGACTGTGGTGGCTACGCCGTCACCCCCTACCTCTGGTGCCGCGCTGGCTTCGGCTCGGACGTCAAGACGTGCCGCCAGTTTGTGGAGATGGGTGCCAAGTGTGACACTACGGGTCTGGTGTGCCCACGCAACGAGTGGAATGCGGCCGTTGACGCGCCCGAGACTGTCGAGTGCCGCTCGGGGACGTGCCGGCGCAAGTTGCGCGCAGAGGGCGAAGGCACCCCCTGCATACGGTCGATTGGGTGCAGGGGCGGCGCCTCCTGCCAGCTCGTGTCCTCTGTGAACTCGACTCGCTGCGTGACGACCTCCTTGGGGGTGGGAGAGTCATGTGACGGTCCATTTCGGCGGTGTTCCTCCTATCTCAAGTGCGCGACCCCCGCGGGCGCTTGCACCACTACCACCTGCCCGGGCGACGGGCCCGCCACTTGCCAGGCGGTGGAGGAGGGGGATGCCTGCGGGGAGGGCTCGACGGTCGAGTATTGCCCCTCTAACCTGAGCTGTCAAGACGGCACGTGCCAGCGATACTCAAACAATGACGTAGGCGGCCCGTGCGGGACGAATCTTGCCTGGTGCGACGACAACCTGTCGTGCGTGTCCCCCAACGGGACCCTGTGCAACTACAACCAGTGCCCCGGCGGCGTGACTGGCACCTGCCGGCTGCCGCAGGTGGGCGACGACTGCACCCGCGACAACAGGTGCTATGCCCGCAACTCTGGCCTGAAGTGCACGCCCGTCGAGGTGGTGACCAGAGGCGACTGGACGTTTGCGGGGTCGCAGTGCATTTTGCCCAAGGCGGCGGGCGCGGCGTGCACCCTGACGGGCGTCGACGGGGTGTGCGGGACCGACAACAACGGGGACTGGCAACTGTGCATTGGCGGGGCGTGCTCCGCGTCGCCCAACGGGGCGGTGGCGGGTGACCAGTGTAGCCGCCAGGCGTGTAGTGACGGGAGCGCGTGCGTGTACAACGTGGCGCTGACGGGCCTTCCCGTGGCGGTGTGTGCCAACGCGACCCGTGGGGCGGGTGACAGCTGCACGCCGCCCGGCACGCTCGGCACCGAGTACTGCAAGCCCGACGAGCTGCTCACCTGCACCAACGGCACGTGCGTGGCGCCAGGGAGCCTTCCCGTCGAGGGCGAGACGTGCGACCGGACCAAGCGGGCACCCTGCGCCGCGACGCAGGAGGCCGACGGCTCCCGCCTCGTCTGCCGCAGGATTGACGCCGACGTGGGCAACCAGTGCCGCTTCCAGCGCTTCGAGGGCGGCCGCTGCAACGACGTCCAAGACTGCCTGGGCGGCTTTTCCTTCCAGTGCATCGGCGGTATTTGCACCGAGTTTGGCGACCCCCCGCCCCTGGCGTTTAACGAGTCGTGCCGGGGCTGGTGGGGTGGGCAGCAGCGCACCTGCGGCGACGGCTTGGCGTGTCGGGCGCCCGACTCGCAGCCCCGCTGGAACCCGGTTTGTGTGAACAACGTGACGGTTGGGGCGGCCTGCGACTTTGAGTACGACCAGTGCACCGACGGTCTGTGCCAGGATGGGGTTTGTGCGACCAAGGTGGCGCCCGGTGGGGAGTGCAAGACCGACTATGAGTGTAGCACGGACCATTACTGCTGGCGCGGGGAGGGCGCGACGTCCCAGACGTGCCGCAAGTGGGTGGGCTTTAACGAGCGCTGCGACAACACCGCGTCCAAGTGCTGGCGGCAGCTGACGTGCGACGGGGGGCAGTGCAAGAACCCAACGTCGGAAAACGTGGCCGGCGCCGTGTGTGAGACGGACGACGACTGCCCCGGGGAGCAGTTCTTTTGTCGCATCGAGAATGGCTTTTCGTCCCTCCGCGTGTGCAAGCGGCAGGTGGCACCCGACGCCCAGTGCAGCGGCCGCTTTGACATTTGCCCCGCCAACTTTGAGTGCACCTACCGCGGCTTTAACGACGAGCGGTGCATCCAGTGGGTGCCGCGCAACGCGGCGTGTGGGGCCCCCGGCATCCGGTGCTGGACGGACCTCCGCTGCTCGGCAGAAGGGGTGTGTGTCAATGCGTTGCAGCGGCCGGGCAACCGGGGCGGCCAGTGCGACGACGACACCGAGTGTGGCGACGGCCTGACGTGCGTCGCGCAGGCCAACCAGGACATCAGCCGGTGCCAGCAGGTCGCGGCGCCGACCGAGGAGTGCAACTCGCGGGACGGCAACCTGGTGTGCCCGGCCGGCTTTGGTTGCACCTGGCGGCGGAACCAGCCGTCGGTGTGCCTCAAGTTTGTGGCGCCGGGGGGGGACTGCTCGGGGGGGGCAGGCGTGTCATGCTGGAACGGCTCCACCTGTGAGACTGCCGACGATGGGTCCCAGACGTGCTCCCCGGTTCTTTGAGGTCAGCGCGCAGAGAGCGGTTGTGAAGTAGTGCAGACAATCAATACGCAAGCGTCTTTGTGCGGCGCCTTCCACCTTTCGGCAAGGAAACAGAGTCCGGTACATTTCCTTGTTAGAACGTCCGCTGCTACTGGCACGCCTAGGCGCTTCGCCCCCCCCCAAATTGCGTGGCATTGCAAACATCAGGTGCGGGTGATGAGGGCACGCGACAGTCCACGCTGCCTTTGCAACCAGAGGGCACAGGAGGACGGATCCACAGAGCGTGAAAGCGCGGCGCGGCGATCACAGCCCACCCCCGCCGGTCGGAGAGGTACGTACATACAGTACATAGTTGGCGGCCGCGCGTGTCAACGGGCGCGCCGCGGCACGCCACGGCCGTGGCCACAGCTGGCGGCGGCCACAGCGGACCCTAGGCGGCGGCCGTGGAGACGCCCGCCGCGCCAGGGGGGGGAGCTGGGGGTGGCAGGGAGGGGGTCGGGCGCGGCTGCCTACCCCCCGCCGGCGTCCCCCCGCCACGACTGCCCCACCGCCCGCTGCCACCCCCCCCCCCCTGGCCGCCGGCCGCACAGAAGCCGCTCCCACACCCAGCAACCGCCCCCATACCCAGCAGCTGCCCCCACACCCAGCCGCCGCCCCCGACACCGCGAGCCGCCGCGCCGCCACCCGGCCGCCGCCGCGCCTGCCGGCCACCTGCCGCCGCTGGTGCGCGCGGCGGGGGGGGCGCCCGCCCGCCCGTCCGCCCGCCTATTGCCCCGCAGTTGGCTCGGCGAAGCGCGGCTCTGTCTCTCGTTTTTTTGCTCCTCGCGCCGCCGTTTGTTGACGGTGCGCACCCGTACGGGCCCGCTGGCGTGTCCCACACCGGCCGGGACCCCCCACAGGAAGAGGAGAAGGGGGGAAGGACAAGGGGGGGGCGGCGGTTCCCTTCTTGCTGTCCCCCGCCGACCCAGCGACGGCCGCACCCTCCGCCGCCGCCGCGACGTGCGCCCGCCGCGGTGGAGTGAGCGAGCCCCCCCTCCCACAGGCACCGGCGATCCCCTGGCGGCAGTTGCAGGCAGCAGGAGGGCGTCGTTCGAACGAGGGTGCGGACGCCACTACCGCTCCTCCCCGGCCCAATCATCGCCCCACCACCCCCCCCTTCTCATGCCTCCCCTCTGGCCCAGCAGGTTCTACCCGGCCAGTCTACATAGCGTGCTGCCCGCCCGTCCCAGCCCCCCTCCGCCCCCCCGGCACCCCCCCCCCCAAGCCGGTTGGGAGGGGCCAGTCACCCCCCACCCTCCCCACTGCCGTCCTCAACCCCAGGGGGCCGTTCCGCAAACAGGCCCAGCCGCCAAGCCTCAAACCGGTGGTTGAGGCGGGCCTCGTCAAACAGGCCCAGCGCCTCGAGGCCCGCGTCAGCGCCCCCCCCCGGCGCCGCGTACACCACCCGCCGGATGCGGCTGTGCACACACGCCATGGCGCACAGCGCGCACGGCTCGCGGGTGGTGTACACGTCCAGGCCGGTGAGCATGTAGCGCGGCTGGGTGGTCGGGGGGGGGAGGGGCGGGGGGGGGGCGCCGCCGGCGCCGGCAGCAGGTGGGGGGAAGGGAGGAGGGGTGCCCCCAGACGGCGCACGGGGGCGCCGCCGGCTGGCGGGGGGGGCGTCGCTCCTCGCTGCGGATGCCGCGTCCATGGCCACGGCGCCGCCGTCCGCGGCAGCGGCAATGGCAACGCCGCCGCCGGGGGGGGGCGAGTCCGCCGCCGCTGCCGGCGGGCTGGCGCCGCCGCCATTGGCAGGCGGCCGCCCCCGCGGAGGCTCGCCGTCCCCTCCCCCACGCTCGCGGCCGCGGCGGCCGAGCAGCGCCGCACATGCCGCGTCAATCGCCACCATCACCGCGTGGTCCAGCCGGTGCGGCGGCGGCGGTGCAGCCACCGCCGCAGCCGCCCCCCCCCCCGCCCCCGCGGGCGCCCTGTCGGGCGACCACCCCCCCCACGGGGGGTAGACCTCCCCCCCACCCGCCCCCCCCCCGCTGTCGTCGCCCCCTACCGGCGCCGCCACGCGCCCCGACGCGTCCACGCCCAGCGCCACGACGCCGCCGCCTTCGGGGTCCACCACCACCGCCGCCACCCGCAGGGGCGGCGGCCTCCCGTTCGTGGCCGCCGGGGGGAATGATGCCCCCGCCCCCACCACCGCCCCGCCGCCGCCGTTGGGCGGCCACCCCCCCACCGCGGCTGTCGCCGACGGGGCGCCAACGCCGACGCCGCTGCCAGCAGCGGCACTGCCAGCAGCGGCAGCGGCCGCCAGCGCCATCCACCCGCCCATGGCGCGGCGCTCTGCCGGCGGCGGCGCGGCGACGACCGCCCGCGCCTCGGCGAGGCGGTCCCGCCGGACAACGGCGGGCCACCAGCGGCGCCACGCCGCCGCGGCGGCGGCCGTGGGGGGGGGCGTCGCGGGCACCGCCACCGGCCGGGGGGCCAGGCCGGGGAAGGCCGCCGCCAGGGGGGCCAGCTCCCCGCGCCCCACAGCGGCGGCGTAGGCGTCGGCGGTCGCCAGCAGCACGTCCCGGTGAGTAGCGGGGTCGGGGGGGGGCGTGTCGGCGGGGGGGGGCGCCGCTGCCACCGCCGCCTCCGCCCCCGCGGCATAGGCCATGCCGCCGTCGCCGTTTGGCATGCCAACCGCCGCCTTGCCCGGCGCGGCTGCTAGCGACGGCGGCGACGACGGCGGCGGCGACGGCGGCGGCGGGGGCGGCGGCGGCGGCGGCCACGGCAGGCGGGCGTCCCCCCCCCCTGTCGTCCCCCCTCCCACGTCGGCGGCGCCATCCCCTCCGTCGCCCACATGGCGCACCCGCTTGGCGTGGCCGAGGCTGGGCTCTGCGGGGAGCACCCCTCCGAGGAGGTCCAGCAGCTCTGCGACGCGCGACCGGGGCACCACCGCGGCAACAGCGGGCACGAGGGCGGGGGGCTCGGCGGCGGCCGCCGCCGCGACGGCCGCCGCCGCCGCCGCCCCCGCCGCGCCCGTGCGGACCACCACCACCCCGCGGTCGCCGCTGGCGGTGGCCTCCCTCCGATGGCGGACAAGGCGGGAGAGGGAGGCACCAACGGCGGCGGCCAGCGGGTCATTGTCGTCGTCGTCGTCGTTATCGTCGTCGTCCCCCGCGTCGTCGTCGTTGCTATCGTCAAGCCCATTGCTGTCCCCGGCTTCGCCTTGGCCAGGTGCACCAATGGCCGCAGCGGCGGCAGCAGCGGCAGAAGCGCCAGCAGTGGAAGGGCGGGGGGGTTGTTGGTAGGGCGCCAGCAGCGAGGCGGCAGCGGCGGCCAGGGAGGGGGGGATGGGCAACGGCAGGGGCGGGGGGGTGGGGCGACGCTCCCCCATCCTGTCGCACCGGCGGTCAGACCAGGAGGCAGAGTAGCACCGGCCGTGGTGGTAGTGGCAGTGGGGAGGGCAGCGGTGGCGGTGGGGGGTGGTAGCGGTGGGGGTCACGGCGGTGGCGACAGCGGCGGTGGTGGTGGCGGCATCCCGCTCAGAATTGAAGACCTCCCCGCGCGTGAAGGACCTTGCATAGTTTCCGAGGCTACTTGGTGTGTTTCAATGGGACAAGCCTACTTCTATCGCGAACCTAGCGCCATTTCTGTCGACATAATTTCACTCAGGCATATATCGTATGCCCGTTTGGGATTTCGCATGGGACATAGGCCCTCCGACTTCTGTTGCCCACCGACGTCACCATCGTCAAAGGTCGGGGCCGCTGCGGGCAACCGCGGCGAGGGCGGCGACGGCATCGCGGGGATGACCAAGACGGTAGCGGCAGCGTCGGCGACGGAATGGTGGGGATGTGCCTGGGGGAGGCGGGCGGTCGCCGCCCCACCCCGCGGGGTGAGCGCCGCTGCGGGCTGCAGCGGGAGTGGGGCGCCCCCACCCGTCTGGGCGGGGGTGGCGGGCGGTGGGCCTACTTTCGTCAGCGGCGGCCAGCCGTTTCGCCCTTCCTTGCGTCTGTTACAACCCACGAGCAACCTCGGTTTGTCTCGGTTGGGGGCCCCCGCCGCCACACCCTCTTCACCATGGGAGAACCGCGCTCGCCCACCCGGCGCGCCCCCACATCACACGGCGCACTGCCCCTCCCCCCTCCTGCCATTGCAACGCCGCCCGTAGGTAGAAGCTGAGGGCCGATAGCCGCCCTCACCCGCACTCCCCCGCCCTCGTCTTCCCCCAACAAGCTCAAACCCCTCCTCAAAAAGAAAAACACAGCGGGCAGCAGCCGCTGCCCCACCGTTGCCGTGCCCACCCCCCGCGGCAGCGTCGACCACCCCTCTGCTGAGCCGCGGTGGCCGCGCGTGGCCATCCGGTGGCGCTCGTGGCGCCCACATCCAGTCAGGCACGCCACGGCCCTTCCCGTGCCGCGGAGCAAACGCGGGGGGGGGCGGGCGGCTCCCGCCGGGCCACCACCATCCGCCGGGCCACCACCATCCGCCCGGCCCACGGTGCCGTCGCTGCGTGCCGCCCGCCCACCGCAGCCGCTGCCGCCCGGCCGTCGCCCACACGACGCGTCCGCACACGCCAGCCGTGGCCGCGGCCGCCGTCGCCCGCACGAGAGGTTGCGGGACGGAACGACACGCTTAGCCGTGTCGGCCGCGGGCAGTGGGCACGTCCATGCCACCAAGCAGCCCCCCCCTTCCGCCCACCCCCCAGCCACCCTCTCCCCGTTTCGTCCCACCCCCCCTACTGCACCAAAGCCCGGCCCTGCTCTTGTCCGCACGCCCCCCCACCTCAACCCCCCCCGCCCCCAAAGCCACCCCCTGCCGCCGTCTCTGACAGCCGCCGACGGCGGCTCGGCGAGCCGTCACGTCCGCCTCCGCCCGCTCCCCCTACGGCCACTCCCCCTGCCCCCCCCGTTCCGCCTCCCCCGCCGCCGCCGCCACCACCAGCGCTACCGCCTCCGCCGCTGCTGCCGCTGCCGCCGCCGCCACCATTGCAGGCCCGACGACGGCGGGACAGGGAGGAGCCCATCACCCCCGCCACGTCTGCACCATACACCCACCACGCAAGGGCGAGGAGGCCCAGCGACGCGACCAGGGCGGCTAGCGACAGGGCCACGGCGACCACCTCGGGCGGGGGGGGGGGGTGACCGGCAGAAGCCGTGGCAGAGGCCGTGGCAGTGGCGGTGGGGGGCGGGGGGGCAGGCCCTTCCACGGGGGCCATGCCCAGAGCGGCGAGGAGCTCGTCATCGTTGCTGATGAGCACGGGCGAGGGCCCCATGGCTAGCGGCAGGAGGGAGGAGGAAGGAGCGGCGGCGGGGATGAACGGGGGGGTAGGAGGGGGAGGGGGGAAAGGCAAGGCCAGGGAGAAGGGAATGGACAACGGCTCAAAAGGGCGAGCCCGGAGGAGGGAGCAGCGGCAGAGCAGGCAAATGGAGGGCCGTGACGCCGACCCAAGCAACGACGCGTTGGTGGGCGTCCCACCGTGGTGGCAACAGCAACGCCACCGGTCGAGTCAGCGAGAAAACGGTGTTGCCGGGAGGGAAAAGTTGAGGGGACGACCACAAGCGAGGGCTGTGCCGGTGGCGACCAACGTGCCGACCACAGGCACCCCCCGCTGTTGTGTACGACAGCCCTAGAAGACAAGGGCGGGGCGAGTGCTGGAAGCGACACGCGATGGGCCTACCCAACAGTGCGCGCGAGCCCCGCGGTTGATCCGCGGCGAAGAGTTCAGCTGTCTCATTTTGCCACGTGGACTGCTGCAGTACTTGTCGTCCAACTTACTCTCCTCTCTCTGACGTGCGTGGCCAGGTCGCGAGAGGTTCATACAGCTCCCTCTCCCCCCCTCACACGACGGTGGGAGGGTGGCAAGCGGGCGATGCCAGACGGTCGGGCGGGGACCGGCGAAATGTGGATGGCGCGAGGCGTCAAACTGGCGAGCAGCAGCTATGTACCCTGTTTCCCCAATGGCTGGTCGCTGCCAAGAAGCTGTGTGGGGGGGGGTCGTGGTGCGCTTCCGCGTGGTGCGCGGTGCCGGACCCCTTCCGACAAGCAAAGCTGTAAAGCCGCACCCTCCGGACAGCAGGCTGTGCTGCCACCCCCCCCCGTCTCGCAACAGACGCCTGCCCTCTGCCGCGCAAGGCGTCGTCGCAAGGGATGAACAGAATAGGTGGGTACTTCCATTTCTTCCACCGCAGGCTCGTCCAATACAAGACCCACACACGCGCACGCGTGTGCGCGTCGACCGCCGGCTACCCTCACCCACCACGGCGGAACACGCCACCCCGTGCGAACGCGCCCATTGCCCCGCTACGGAGTCGACCGTCCCTGCCCCGAGACGCGCCTGCGTCGGCGGGTGTGCCCACTCGCCGACAGCCGCCGCCGCCGCCGAGTGTGCATTCCCCCCCCCCGCCACATAAGCGCACTCAACAGCCCGCCCCTGCCTCCCTCCCCACTCGGCCGCAGCAACGACGGGCAACAGCCGAGACGACTGCGACAGCAGCAGCAGCAGCAGCAGCAGCAGGTGCAACCAGCCAGCCGCCTGTCATCGGGCCGCGCCAGCTGCGCTCCGTCCCCCACCCCGGCCATCCCGCTCAGCCACCCCGCGACGCCCATCCCCCCCCCGCCCCCCGCCCCCCAGCCAGTCGCGTGGGTGTCCTAGTAGCCAGCAGTGTGCTGGACCAGCTTCTTGGCAACCTCATCGTAGCTGAGCTCATCACGGTCGGTCACCTGGATCTGGCGCTGCACGCCTGCGCCCAGCTTGGACACCAGCCCCTCGGCCGACGAGGAGTAGATGAGCTTGGTGCGCACCTTGGACAGGTCAGACGACCAGAGCAAGAAGATAATCCGGTTCTTGGTCGCACCCTGGTGCTCATACTCAAAGTCGTACACCGCGTAGCGGCACGAGTCGTCGGGGAGGGACTTGGTGAACTCCTCATAGTCGCCGCGCGAGTTCTTCGTGTTGGGCGGGAACGTCTTCTCCAGCTTGATCTCCGTCATGTCATCGTTGATGGCAAAGATGACGGCCCGGTGCTTGCGCTCCTTCACCAGGTCGTTCATGGCCGAGACACACGAGTTGTTCACTGCGACGCCGGACGCCATTGTGGAAGGGGGGGGGGGGGGGGGGGGGGGGGGGGAGAAAGAGGAGGGGAGGGAACAACGACGACGGTACGGCGTCGGTGCTGGTGAGGAGGTAGGGTTAGAGAAGACGGGTGGGGTGGGAGTGCAGCGGCAGGGGGTGTAGTAGGCTACAGTCACCACGGCGGCCGAGGACGTCGACTTCACACACGGGGCGGCGACGGTGGCAAATAAGGGGCGATCCGTTGCTGGGTCGGC
This sequence comes from Pyropia yezoensis, assembly GCA_009829735.1. NCBI lineage: Eukaryota > Rhodophyta > Bangiophyceae > Bangiales > Bangiaceae > Pyropia > Pyropia yezoensis. The sequence goes on from CM020618.1 coordinate 30,093,583, forward strand.
ACACACGGGGTGGGTTCTCTGCGCCCACGACGCTCACTGTGAGCGTGACGGACAACTATTAAACCAGCGCCCTCTGGAGGGACGCTGGGGGGGGGGGGGTGGGGGGTGCGCGTGTGCAACCACCAGTCGCCGTGCCCAGGCAGGCAGACCACGCCCGCTCCCCCCACCCCACCCCACACCCAGGCCTCTCCCGCACCCCCCCCTCTCCAGCCCCGACGTCAGCGCAGGGCCGTCGCAGGCAGGCGCGGTCGCTGCAGTGACCACTTCGTGGCAGGCCCCACAGCGCACAGGCGGCGGCGGCGCTCACTGCACGCCCCTGGCTGTGGGGACCCGAGCCTTGGGGGGGGGGGAGGGGGAGGGAGAGCGAGGGGGGGAGAGGGGGCGGCGGTGGCCGTCGCCGGCCCGTCCGACCGTGGGCGCCCCGCCCCAGCCGCCTCCCGTAGGCCATTCTGGCAAGGAACGCTGCCGAGGGTGAGTGGGTGGGTGGGGCAGTGACTGAATGCGGCCCGGCAGGCTCTCCCGCCTCGACACAGGGGCGAGGGCGGAGGGGGGGGAGGGGGGGGCGTGTGCAGCGGCGAGAGAGGGGGGATACTTAGCAGAGAGAGGGTCAGCGCTGGACGGGGGGGGGGGGGGGGGGGGGGCGTAGCGGGCGGCGCAGCAGCCCAAATATTCGGGATGGGCCGGCGGCTCTCGTTCCGGTCGCACCAGGGGGTGGCAGCAGCAGAGCAGCACACAAAACAAAAGGGACAGGCGGGGTGTCAAAACGCCACGCAATGCGGGTGGAGAGGCGCAGGGGTAGTACATATGCATGTCGGAGCCCAGGCGATAGAGGCCGCCGCCTCTGGGGGGGGACAGGTTTCCCACATCAGGAAAAAGAGGTGGGGAGGGTGCGGGGAGGGGGACGCCACGGCTCTTCCGCTCCCCCAACTGACGGCGGCGTGGCCCCGACGGGACAGCTGCCTCCGCCAGCCGGGGTGTGGCAAGTTGGCCTCGCGGGCGGGGGGGGGTGGTGGTGGCCGGCTGCTGACGCCCAACAACCTGGACCGACGGGGGGGTCGCGCGTCGCAGCTGCGTTGCGTTGCGCGGAGGCGGCGCGGGGAACCGGCTTGCAGGCTGGCTGGCGGTCACGCAGGCACAGTGGAGGGGTTGGGGGGGGGCCGAAGAGAGAGAGAGGCGGAAGGCGGGGGGGGGGCAGAGCGCCGGCGGGGGGGGGGGCGGGGCGGAGGAGTGGGAATTGATGGCCGCGCACCGATGCTGCTGCTCCTCCCTTGAGCGGCCACCGCCGCCCAACCGCCGTCGCCGGTGGTGGCGCGTGGTGGTGGTGGAACGCCACCCCGCCGCCACCCTCGCGGCTAACAGTTTGGCAGACGAGCGGGGCCCGACGGAGCTGGCGGGGCGAAGGGGGGGGCGCGCGGAGGGGCCGGCGGGGAGGCCGCCGTGGGCTGAAAGGCCGCAGGGAACGGCCGTGGGGAGGTGTCAGCAGCAACAACGGGCACGCGTGCGAAAGGGGGGTCTTGCCCTACACTGGCCGATTCGCAGGTTTGTAAAGGGGAAGCGAGCGGGGAGCAGGCGCTGGCTGCAGCTGCAGACCGGGCTGGTCGCGTTCACCCCCCCACCACCGCGGCCGCCGCGGCCGCCCCCTCTCCCTGCCTCCCCTGCGGCTCATTATTTGGGAGGGGGACTTCGCGTCTCGCACCCCCCCGGCAGACAAGCCCGCGGGCAAAGATGCCGGCACGTGTCCCAAGGACAGAGCCCAGCCCACGCCCAACGGCCCCCCTCCTGATGACGTCCCCCCCCCAGTGTGAGCGACAGGAAAGTGGTCCAAGCAGGGGGCGTATCCCCGCGGATAATTATTTTGATGCTCCCAGGTCTGGCAGCGGCAGAGACGATCTGCGGAGGTCCAATTTAATCCTCGAGTGTGCACCTGGCTCCTCACGCGGCGTGTTTCGTGTGGTTGTGGCGGCGCCCTCGGCCCGAAGAGACACTGCACCACCAAGCCACGAGGCGTGGCGCTGTGAGAGGCGCGGCGACTGTCTCGCTGCGAGGATCGCAGGGGGTCCCTCTCGGTGTGCCTGATCCCCCCCGGAGGTAAAAGAAAACCAAATGGCCCCCCACCAATGCTGCTTACAGCAGCCTCTGACGCCTCGCTCGCGCCCCTTCCTCCCAACCCGCCTCTGGCGGGGGAGGAGAGAGCGGTACCGACGAGCCGCTGCTGCAGTCGGGGGGGGTGTGGGCGTGGCGGCTCTTCCCTGCCAGCTGGGCCAGCGCGTCTGTGGGCAGGGCAGGCACGCGGGCGTGGCGTCGTGCAGGGGTGAAGAGCTCGGCCACCCCCTCGCCCCACCCAGGGTCTGCCGATCCAGAGGGTCTGGGGGGGCAAGCCGACGGTGACGGCCGCCGCGGTGGGTGCCCGTCCCGGTCTTGCTGTTGCCGTCGCTGTGGGGGGGGTGGGCGGGTGGGAGGTGGGGTGCGCCGCCCCCATCGCTCTGGTCGCTGCGCTTGCATTCCGTGGTGCTGCGGTCGCCGCCCCGCGCTTGCTCATCCAGGTTGGTGGCCATGGCTTTTGGTGGCGGCGCCGCGTCCCTCCTCCCCCCCATGGCCAAACGACGTGGCACGCCGGGCGGGGAGGGGGGGGCGTTGCGGCGTGACTGTCCCCTTCTTGCTGCAGGTGCCGGCCGAGTCACCGCCGCCGGCCATAGGTACCCGTCCGTCTGCGTTCTTTTGGGGGAATGGGCGGGGGAGACGGGGGGAGGGGGGGGGGAGGGGGGGGAAGGAAGGGGTCCGAACGCAGGCGTGCCAGCCTGGTTGTCGCCGCCGCTGCGGTGCACCCAGGTGGTGTGGTGGTGCCCCACCAGGCCGCCGCTTTTTTTTTTTTTCGGCTACCGGCAGGGGGGGACCCCGCCGTTCGCAGCCGTTGCCGCAGGCAGCGCCAGCGGCACCCCCCACGCGCCTGCAACAAGAGCAGCTAGCTCCCTGCCGCTGTTTTCGGCAGCCGAGGGGTGAGGCGGCAGCCGGCGGTGGGGGAGGGGGGCGTGTCGGTGAGGGGTGAGGGCGTTTTGGGGCGCGGCACGACCCGCATGTCTTTGAACAGCAAGGGAAGGGGCGGCCTGCAGAGTGTGGGAGGGGGGGGGGGGGGGGGGGGATGGCTGGCCCGGCAAGCTGTCGTGGCGGCTGCACAGCCCGTGGCCGCTGGCACCGGTCGCAGCCGCGGGCAAACCCCGCCGCTCCCTTCCACCACCGGGGCCGAGGGGGGTGAGAGGGCCCGCGGGGGACGATGCTGCCGCACCCACTGGGGGAGAGGCGCTGCTTGCCGACAACCCGCGGGCCGGCGGCGCCTCCACGATTGCACGCGTCGAGCACGGGCGCGTGCCTGCCCGCCCAGCCGCCGAGGCCCCCGCGTTTGGGTCACCACCACGTATTCCTGCGGCGGGGGTGGGGGCGGGGGAGTTGCTGGCGAGGGGGTGCGGAGGTGCTGCTGCTGCCACTGGGGGCGGCGGGGGGGGGGGGCGAGGGGGTGTGTGTGTGCGCCCCCCCTGCCAAACACACCCCTCACTGGCATGCTGGGCCTGCAGGGCCCCTTGCAGCTGGCGTGCGTGGGAGCCGCGGGGGGGGGGCCAGGCCTGAAGAGCCGTCGCAGACGCGCCGCATCCTTTCGTAGAACTGACGCTGCTCCTCACCCCGGCACGCCTTTTGAGGAGGTGCCCCCCCCGCCGCCCCGCCGTCCCATCCGCCGCCGCCGGTGCAGCCGCCTGCACCGCCGTCGCCGTCGCCGTCGCCGCCGCCCGCCGCCCCAACCCCCCCCACCCCTCCCCCCCCCCCCCCCCCCCCCGCCCCTGCCGTCGGTGCCGACGGTCGTTCAGTCCCAGCCTTCTCCCCCCCCCCCCCCCGTCACCATGAGCACCAAGGCGGCGGTTGTGATTGACAATGGCTCGGGCCGGTGCAAGACGGGCATTGCCGGGGAGGACTCGCCCAAGAGCGTCTTCCCCGCGGTGATTGGGACGCCCAAGCAAAAGGGCATCATGGTCGGCTCGGGCGCAAAGGACGAGTACATTGGCGACGCGGCCATGGCCCGCCGCGGGGTGCTGCTCATCAAGTACCCGCTGGAGCACGGCATTGTCACCAACTGGAATGACATGGAAAAGATCTGGCACCACGCCTTTTACTCGGAGCTGCGGGTGGACCCGGCGGAGCACCCGGTGCTGCTGACCGAGGCGCCACTCAACCCCAAGGCCAACCGCGAGCGCATGACGCAGATCATGTTCGAGTCGTTTTCCGTGCCCGCCTTTTACGTGGCCATCCAGGCCGTCCTGTCGCTGTACGCATCGGGCCGCACGTCGGGGGTGGTGATTGACTCGGGCGACGGCGTCACCCACACGGTGCCCATCTATGAGGGGTACTCGCTGCCGCACGCGGTGCTGCGCATCGACCTGGCCGGCCGCGACCTGACCGCCCACATGGCCAAGCTCCTCCAGCAGCGCGGCTACAGCTTTACCACCTCGGCGGAGCTGGAGATTGTGCGCGACATCAAGCAGCAGCTGTGCTATGTCGCCGAGGACTATGAGAAGGAGCTGTCCAACTCGTCGTCCAACAGTGCGCTGGAAAAGGAGTATGAGCTGCCCGACGGCCAGACCATCACCGTCGGCGCCGAGCGCTTCCAGTGCCCCGAGGCGCTGTTCAAGCCCGAGCTCCTCGGCAATGAGATGACGGGCATGCACCGCACGGCGTACAACTCGATCATGAAGACGGACATTGACATCCGCAAGGACCTGTACAGCAACGCCGTCATGTCGGGCGGCAGCACCATGTTTGCGGGCATTGCCAACCGGGTGCAGCGCGAGATTGAGGCGCTCGCGCCCAAGAGCATCAAGGTCAAGGTCATTGCGCCGCCCGAGCGCCAGTACTCTGTTTGGATTGGGGGCTCCATCCTCTCCTCCCTCTCCACCTTTCAGGCCATGTGGATTGACCGCAACGAGTTTGAAGAGTCGGGGCCTGTGATAGTCCACAGAAAATGCTTCTAGACCCCCCGCGCGATATGCTGCAAGTGTGGGCGGCGGCTAGGCTCTCTCCGTGGTGGGCTGCACGCGAGTTTGAGCGACGGCGGACGGATGGGCGGATGGGCGGATGGGCGGATGGGCGGGCGGGCGGATGAGCGGGCGGGTGGGTGTCGTGGGGGGGTTGCTCGGTTTTTTGTTCTTGTTGTGGTCACCGGTGGGCCGTCGCCGTGTAGCACTGCGCCTTTGTGAGGGGCAGCGCGCCGTGAATAGGCTACACACTCTTCTGTAGTTTTTGTTTTTTTTCTCGTACCACAAGGCACAGAGCTGTCGCACGGTTCCCAGGTGGACCAGAGTCCGCCAGGGCAGTGGGAGGGCCGCACGCCTCCCGTCTCCCGCCTCCCACCTCCCGCACCTCCCCCCGCGCCACGCAGCGGCGGCTCGCCCCGCACAGCCGCTTCCGATCTACGATTACGAAGAAAGTGCTTCTAGATCCCCCGCGCGGAGTACTGCGGGGTATCACACGACGTGTGGGCGGCGGCTAGGCGCAAGGCGGGTGCGGGAGAAAATGCTTCTAGACCCCCCGCGCGACATGCTGCAAGCCAGTCGAGCAAGTGCTTCTGGGAAGTCACCGCAGCGGACTGCGCAAGGGTCGACCGGGCGGGCAGGCAGGCGGGCGGGCAGGCGAGCGGGCGTCGTGTGGGGGTTGCTTGTTTTGGTTGCCACCCATGGGCCCTTGCCGTGTAGCACTGCGCCTTTGTGAGGGGCAGCGCGCCGTGAATAGGCTACACACTCATCTGTAGTTTTTGTTTTTTTTCTCGTACCACAAGGCACAGAGCTGTCGCACTGTTCCCAGGTGGACCAGAGTCCGCCAGGGCAGTGGGAGGGCCGCACGCCTCCCGCCTCCCGCCTCCCGCCTCCCCCGCCCCCGCGCCTCGCAGCGGTGGCTCGCCCCGCACTGCCGCGACCACCGTCACCGCAGGCGGGCCTGTGCGTGCGCGCGGCGGCCGCGGCACGCACCGCAAGAGAGGGGGGGGGCCGCGTGGGGCGGGCTGTCACTGTGTAGCGTGGCACCCTTTGTGAGGGGCTGTGCCAGTGCATTCTTTTTTCTTTCGTTTCCAGCATGGACGTATTTCTCCCTGTCGTGTGCGCGGTCTGCCCCCCCGCCCTCGTCTGTCATGCTGGCCACTGCGGGCAGCACGTGGGGGACCGCAGCGGCACCACCGCCGGTCCAAGCTGGCAGCTTGTTCAGATGCGTGGCTCGTACGAGCAAACAGGGCTGCACGGCGGCGGGTGGAGGGGGAAAGACGAGGGCGGGGGGTCGGTGCCGACACAAACACACCACCTGCTGGGTGATGGGCGGGTGCTGCCGGCGTACTGCCTCCCCGTTTTTTTTTTGTGTTTTTGGTAGGTAGGTGGCGCTGCTGCGAGGCCGTGTGTGTGCTGTGCCGATCCTGTCTGGGCCCACTGACCCGCCCCCGCCGGTGTCTCTTGTACCGCCGCCGCCGCGGCGATGGGCGGGGCTGGCGGGGGGTTGGGGGCGGGTGGGGGGGGGGCGGGAAGCCGCCGCCCCACGCCGCGGCGTTGCCCACCCCCACCCCCCCGGCCTCCTCCCCCCCCACCGGCTGCGCGGCGCCCGCCCGCCCCCGCGGCGTCCCAGCCAGGCATTGCCACCCCTGCCTGCGCGCGCCCCCCCCCCCCCCCCCCCCTCCTGCCGGTCGGCGTTAAAACCCGACGGGCGGGGCCGCGGCAGCCACGCTGGCGCCGCGCCATCCGCCGCCGCCGCGCGGTTGGCGCCTCCGCCGCCGGCGGGCGTGACACTGACGCGGGCGGCGTCGCGGCGGCGGCCGCATCCCCGCCTCCCGCCACGCGCGCTCCATTCTCTCCCCTCTGCCACCGCGCCCCCCCTCCGGGACTCGGCCGCCCCCCGCCACGCCGCCAACGCAACGACACGCGACGCCATCCCCGTGGCCCCGCCAGACGCGCCCGCCCGCCCGCCCACCCACATCCTGTCGGCAGCCAACGCACCGCCGCTGCCAGCAAGGGACTCTCCCACGATTAAATTATGTTCTCGTAGCACCGCAACCTTCCCCACGGAACGGCGCTTCTTTTGCACTGCGGTACGTCACGTTTACGAATTTACTCGTGTCGAACCTGTGGGTGAAGCGTTTTTTTTGTTGTTGAGAATAACACGAAAGACCTCGACCCAACACGCCATGAGGGGCGTACAGATTTTCGTGCAAACAAGGATTACACCGGAAAAACCAGGATGCCGTGCGCGCTTTTGCAGGCACTGCGCGGGGGGACGACGCGGAGGTGTGCCGCGGGTTCGCGGCCGCCCTGATCCGATTACTCCTTGCATCCAACGCCGGTGTGCCAGTTGATACATTTAAAATTTTAGTAAGGGTCATGCCGCCCGGTGTGCCCAGAGGTCACCGCCGACAACACGGCAGGCCCCGGGGCGCGGGAAAGTGCCCGCGCCCCACAAAAGAGGGTAAACAGCGTGCAATCCGCAGGCGGAGGCAAGCAGAGAGAAAAAGAAGATGAGATACAGGCGCGCGCCCCAGGCAGCGCCCAGGGCGAAGCCGGGACGGCGGGCGGGGCGCGAGGGCATACGAACGCGCCGGCCGCGGACGGCCGGCAGTTCCGTCCCGCGCACACCTCTCCTATCCCCCCAAGGGGGACAGGTGGCCTGGTGGGGACCGGATACACCATGCCACAGTCCCCCCTTTTTCACAGATCAAATACTCGCCAGTCCAGGGAGAATCACGGCGGGCAAGCCACCCGCTGGCCAGCGTCCGTAACCCCTTAGCACACAAAAAACAAGGCACACGACGGGCCGCACCGCCTGACGGTAGCGTCAGCTGTGCGCTTTGGGACGCCGTAGGGGGCGACGCGGCGGCGTGCCGAGCGAAACCGCCGCGCGTCGGGTGGGGGGGGGTGCGCGCACGTCCGCGGCGGGCGGGTGGCCGCCAGGCGGCAGCAGCCACCCAGATCCGACGACGAGCCGACCCGCCTGACGGTAGAGTCAGTCGAGCAGTCCGCGGACTCGCCGTGACGCTCGTGGGGAGGCGGACGAAGGACACGGCGGCGGCCGGTCAGCGTGGCAAGGCGATCTCGCGAGACCGTCCATCTCGGGCTTCCTGGCCGCCCATGATGAGTCGACCGTACTGTATTTGCAAAGAGAGCGTAAGGCATACTACACGGCGTACCCCATGCACGCGCCAGCGTCGAGCGCGGGCGCTCTGCGTTACCACTGGCTGCTCACAGGCGCCGCTCCTTGCAGTCTGCCGTGGCGAGGTACAGCTTGCCGCACTTGGCGTACACCGCCCCCGGCCACAGCCCGTGGAGGATGCGCGGGCCGCAGGCGTCGCGGAAGGTGCATTCGCGCGCCACCCGGTTGTACTCGCACGCCGGCCCCATGACGTACGCGCGGGGGCGGCAGGGGTTATCGGCCTGGCGGGCGAGCACCACCCCCGCGGTGCCCTGGAGGGGAAACGCGTTGCACGACGACCCCACCTGCGGGCACGCCTTGGCCACCGTCGCCGTGCAGTTCTTGTCAATCGCCCAGCGGCCGCAGCCGGCGTCAAGCACCCCGCCGCTGGCCACCCAAAAGGTGCGGGGCGTCTCGATGACGCGGCACGGTTCTGCAAAGCGGCACACCCGCACCTTGGCCAGCGCACACGACTCCGACACTGAGTAGGCCCGGCCGCACGAGTCGTAGAGGAAGGCGCCAGCGTAGGCCGAAATGGGTTTCTTGGAGCACGCGTCTGTGTAGGTGCACGTCTTGGCGGCCGCCGCGGCAGCTACAGCCAGCAAGGTGACCATTGCGAGGGACAGGCCGAGCAGACACCCACGGGAGCGAGCCATCGTCAAAAGGAGGGGGGACCGCGAGGGGCTGGCTGTAGCGGGGGTCAAGGAGGAGGGCTCGCGGTGCCTTGGAGCCTGTCAGTGCGGGACGGCGGGGAAGGGGTGGGAGGGGCTGGGACTGGAGAGCGTGCGTGCTGCTGCAAGTGGAGAATGCCTCGGTCTGTTTTTGTCCTCCCCACTCTCTCCATGGAGCAAGTACTTATTATAGGGTCCCGCGGGATCTGCCACTGCGCGCTGTTCGCCTGGCCAGATCCCCCGTGCAGCGACGGCCACGGAGCCTCTCCGTCCGAAGGGGCGGGCTGGGGCACTCTCGGAGCGCCGCGCCGCCAGACGAGCAGCAGCGGCGGCGAAAACGCCGACGGGGCGCCTGCAAAGATGTACCGGCCCCCTGCGTCGCGTCACGGGGCTCCCGCGGAGAGAGGCTCCCCCTCTCCCTCTCCGCCGACGTTTTGCGCAGCGCCTCCCAAGCTGGTGGCCGCCATCCGCCCGTGCGCGGCTACTGTACGGCAAGGCTTGCGGGGCGGTTTTTGCGACTGTGGCTCCTCGAGTTCTTGTGTGTTTCGGTAAGCGTGCATGAAAAATGGTTCAATCATCACGAAAGAACACAGACCGCAGCGAACAGCCCCGGACCTCGGAGCGCGCTCGTGTTGACGGGCCTCTCGACAGAAGCCCTCCATGTGTGCCCTACGGTGGCTAGGCTCAGGTGCCATGCACATACGAGATTCCCAATTCAGCCGGCCAATGGAATCTGACCTCTCTGTTAACGTGGGGACATCGTGCCCAGCTCTCGACCTATCCTGGCCACCTATTAACGGATGGCCCCAGCGCAGCAAGGTCGTCGTGCATCAGCCTATAGCCTGTCTGCCCCAATAACTAACCACCTCACCAGACGAGGTGGTTCTCTACGGCTCCTCAAAGAAATTAAAAAACACCGCTGGAGAGAGGAGAGTGAGCTCAGTCCCATGATGTTTTCTTTTTTGTGTCCTCTGTGAGTGAGCATCTCGTAGCGCGGCCCCCAAGATGGGGCTGCCACGTGTAGTGCCCCTAAATCAATCAGCTCTGCAATGGGCCTTCAAGGCCCATCTCGAGTACGATACGTGTCAAGAGAATTTCCAGTACGGCTCTCTTCCCTCGCATAGTCGAACCGTTCTGCCCTACGGTAGCACTGCCAAACCCAAACGTGTCCGCTGGCGGCGCGCACAAGCTAGGAGACGCTGTTTTTGTACTGTTTCGATTGGTCCCCTCACCCGCCGGTCCCTGGTGACGAGGGCTTCTCGAGCGCGATTATCCGTGCGCTGCCTCTTCTCTGCCGCCTTGCGGGACGCCTCCTCGAGCATATCAGAATCCTCAATCATGCGAGACAGACCGGGGATGGCCAACATCAACTGGGAAGCCAGGTTTTTACCAGATAGAGAAGGAAAAAGCTCACAAGCCCGCGCAGACGGGTCCACATGGGGAGGCTCCCTCGCCGGCGACGACGCATTCCCCCCCTCCTCGCTAGGAGAAACCGCCTGCTGCCGCGCTGCATCAGGTCCTGAGGAAGTTCCAGCTACGTGGCCAGCTCCGACACGGGTAGGCGACCTTCTTGGGTGGGGGGGGCGGTGCGGGGCGCGGGGTATGTGTGGTACACTGGGGGGAGAACAAGACAGACGGGTGAACAGTACGGCGCGTACCGCGACCAAGTGCGACTGATCGTTGCTGGAGGGGTCAATTTCGAGGTACACTTGGCCACGTGTCCTGGTTGGTTTAGGGGCAGTGGTTGGTTATTGGGGCAGACAAGCTACGTAGTAGCACCGCCCAGGCGGCGGGGCGAGCCCGTCGGCGTAAAGCGGTCAACCTAATGAGAGCCCAAAAATGCAATGCTTGGTGCCTGCCAGGCCGTGGCCAAAGGCCAGCGGGGACAGATCACAGCCTGCCGGGCTGTGCACGCGGCGGGGTGCTCTCAACTCTGTGAGAGAAGGTCTAGGCATCCTTGAAATATTTTCCTGTCAATCAGAGTGCACGCGAGAAAAGCGAGTAGCACCGGACTTGACAGCAGCGGATCGGAGCGTGGGCGCTTCCTCCGCCTGCCTCTTTCCACCACGGAACCGTGCCCCCCCCGCCCCCCCGCCCCATTGCTCCTCCCGCCCCCTCCCTTTCCCCCCTTGCGCGCAAGCGTCCTAAATTTTTTAGATAGTGCTTCTAGACCCCCGACCTGGAGGACTGCGGGGCATCACACACGATGCGTGGGCGGGGGCTAGGCGCACGGCGGGTGCGGGTGCGGGGGTGGGTGTGGGTGGGGGCGGCTGTGGAGCGGCCGGGGTCGCTGATTGGGCGAGTGCCAGCTGGATGTGTAGCGTGTGGCCGTCGGCTGTGTAGCGTGTAGCGGTCGGCTGTGGGCCGCGTGGGGCGGGCTGTCACTGTGTAACGTGGCACCCTTTGTGAGGGGCTGTGCCAGTGCATTTATTTCTTTTCGTTTCCAGCATGGACGTATTTCTCCTTGTTGCGTGCGCGTACCGCCCCCCCCCGCTCTCGTCTGTCATGCTGGCGGCCACTGCGGGCAGCACGTGGGGGACCGCAGCGGCACCACCGCCGGTCCAAGCTGGCAGCTTGTTCAGATGCGTGGCTCGTACGAGCAAACAGGGCTGCACGGCGGCGGCTGGAGGGGGGAAGACGGGGGCGGGGGGTCGGTGCCGACACAAACACACCACCTGCTGGGTGGTGGGCGGGTGCTGCCGGCGTGCTGCCCCCCCGTCTTTTTTTTTTTTTTGTTTTTTGCATTTGTGCTGCTCGCCTCCTCTCTCAGCGGGGTCTCCCCACCGACACCTTGCCCCCCAGCGGCAGCCAGTCGCACCTACCAAACAGTGCGCCCCGACTCATCGCACAAGCGGCAAGCGCGCGTTGCGGGCCCCATATCTTTTTCGAGTACCCCCACTTCCATGACCACGGGCAGCCTGACGACGCCCACCCCGCTCGCATGCGGCAGCCCCTGTCCACCCACAGCGCGCCGCAAAAGCACCGTACCAAGACGGTGGCGGGGTGGCCAGCGACGAGGCCAACGGCCGCTCCTGGGCGATACCAAGGGCCTCGACTGTCGGGGGGCAGTGTCCACAGATCGTGGGGATGGCGGCGCTGCGCAGGTTTATGTAGAGTGCAGCACATCCGTACAGTATTACATGTGCAGTACATTGTGCCAATTCGTAGCACTCGACACAAACACGTCAAAAAAAAAGCCCACGTACCATGCACTCGTGAGATTTCTGATAATGATTAGGGATTATTTTGAAACTTGAATACTGCTTCAGGTACTGTATTACACTTTAAGAGTTTGATCGTTCCATCTATTTATGTACTGCTGCCGCCCCTGCCCTTCACACCGACATTGGTGAGGACGGCGGGGAGGAGCTGGGGGAGGCGTCGACACGGCCGCGGGGGCTGCGGCGGTGGTGGTCGCTGCCGTCGCGGCGGGGACAGGCGGCAGTCGCGGGGACCGTGGCGGTCGCGGGAACGGTGGCGGGTGCTCGCGTGCTGGGGGTGCGGGTGCTCGTGGCAGGGCCCGACGGGGAGGCTCCTGCTGCGTCGATGCGCCCTGTCCTCCAGCACTTCCGGTCGAACGGCTTCAATGCCGGCCCCGTGGTGGTGCCCGTGCGCACCGTCGGCGCTTGCCGCATCAAGGTGCTGCTGTGTCCGCAGTACTATGGGGACCCAGCGCCGGTTACGCAGATGACACGCCTGCCTGTTGATGACGATGAGGTGGCGGCTGGTGGGCCGTTGGCGCCGGCCGAGTGCTCGGTGCGCCTCGGTGGGACGGTCGACACGTATGCGTTTTCGCTGGGCTCAGACGGCCGCCCTGCGTCGTGGCCCCGGCCGCGTTGCCGTCGCTCCGCAGCAGAGGCCTCTGAGTGCGGTGGTGCACCGTGGCGGCAGAGTAGGGGGGACAGGAGCCCGCGGCACAGCCGATGGAGGAGCTCACCATTGGGGAAGCAAGGCGGGGGAAGACGGGACTGGAGGCCGTTGCACTGGGACGTCGCGGCTGTCGCTCGAGGGGTGTGTAGGAACGACGGGAGGCAGGGTGGGGGGCTGATGAGCTTTGTTGGTCCTGGGGGAGAGGCGTGGCAACCTTTTGGTGATAGAGGGGGAGGGGGAACATTGTACGAGCAGTGTGTGTATACATACACCTTGCTGGCCCCGAAGCATTCCCTATTGGGTGAGCGCCTCCTACCAGGGGGAGTACAGATAGACGGAGAGGGGGAACATTGTAGGAACAGTGTGTGTATACATACACCTTGCTGGCCCCGAAGCATTCCCTATTGGGTGAGCGCCTCCTACCAGGGGGAGTACAGATAGACGGAGAGGGGGAACATTGTAGGAACAGTGTGTGTATACATACACCTTGCTGGCCCCGAAGCATTCCCTATTGGGTGAGCGCCTCCTACGAGGGCAAGTACTGAAACTTAGTAGGAGAAGCGCGCCGACGGCGAGGCCGCGCCGCCACTCGCATCCACCTCCACCGGGAACGACGTGGAGCGACCCGTCCCTACAAGCTCCTGCACCCGCTCATTGAGCGCAAAGAGAGTCTGGCTCGTGCCGCCAAAGTCAGCCAGACTCTTCCTCAACGCCCGATCCAACGACTGAACGGACTCGAAGGCCGCCGTCGAGGACGCCAGCAGCTCAGCAAACGTCGAAAAGACTTGCCGGGACGAGGCGAGGCGGCCCAGAGACGGCCACGCCGCGGGCTGCGGTCCAACGGCTGTGCGGAGGAGCGTCGGCGCGTCACCACCAAACAAAAACGCATCGGCCTGCGTCTGCGCAAGGTTCCGGTTGGCCCCCGTCGTTGCGACGGCATCAAAGACGTCAAAGGTGGCTTCCGACAACGTCAGGAGCTCGGTGGCCGGGTCGGTCACGGCCATAGCATCAACGACGGCCTGACGCAGCTCGGCAGAGGGGGCTCTCACAGACTCAACGGCAACAATAATCTGTTGTGCCAGAGACAAGGATTGAAGAGCCTCGGTAGCGCCAAGATCGCCTAGCCCTTCAAGGTCAAAGGCTAGGGCCTCTGTGTCTGCAGCGAGCTGTATGAGCTGGTTCAAATTCGCTTGCTGCTCTGGAGAAAGGGTACGGGAAGGCGCCCTTGGCGTTGGCGTTGGCGTCGGAGACGGAATGGGCGTCGCCGTGGGTGTCGGTCTTGGCGTCCGCGTCGCCAAGGTCGCCAGCAGTATCTGCAATCTCGCATCTGCCTCGAGAAGAAGCTCACGGGTGTTGTCGATCTCTTCGCGGATCGCCTCCTGCTCCGGCTCTATCAACACCAACACCTGCAGCTGGGCCTCGGAAGACTGAACAAAGGGGAAGAAGTTGCTAGCCAGCTGGCCCAGAACGTCGAATTGGCGGATGCTGGCGCGGACAAGTGTGGGCACGGCGCGGCGACCCAACAAAAAAGCATCCACCTGAGCCTGCGCTTCCGCCAGGTTGGCCTCTGTCGTTGACTGCGCACGTTCTGCACCGCTGAGCAAGTCAGCCGCCTCTGCTCGGAGCCTGTCCATCGAGTTAATCGCGGCGAGGGCGCTGTCATTGACCTGGAGCAGCTGGGCAGATGGGTTGATTACGGATGCAACGACGCCAATGATCCTGTCGGCCAGTTGCACAACGACCGCCGCGCCGGCAAGGATGGCAGTGTTGGCCGTCCGTACACGGGAAACTCGGGCGGCCGTGTCTGTAGCAATCTGTGTGAGCTGATCCAAACCCGCCTGCTGCGGTGCGGTAAGGGCAGGCGGCGAAGTCGGAGTCGCCGCGGGCGCTGGTGTGGGAGCCGCCGTCGCCGCCGGGGATGGCGATGGCGTCGCCGTCGCCGTGGGTGTTGGCGTCACCATAGTGGGAGTCGGCGTCACCATAGTTTCTGGCGTTGGGGTCGCCATCAGCGTCGGCACGGGCGTTGCGGCCTCCGTCGGCCTCGGCGCGGGCGATGGCGTGAGCGTCGGCTGGGGCGTCGCCGAGGGTGTTGGCGCCGCCGAGGGCTTTTCCGTGGCCATGAGCGTGGATGAGGCTGTCGGCGTCGGGCTCGCCGATGGCGTCGGCGTGGGGCTGGCCGACGGCGACGGCGTCGGCGATGGTGTCGGCGACGGCGTTGGCGATGGTGTCGGCGACGGCGTCGGGCTCGCGGACGGCATGGGAGGTGGGTTACTCGTAGCCAGGATGGTCGCCAACAGCTCCGCAAGCGCCGTATTCACTGGGAGGATGGCGTTGGCAGCAGTCGTCACATCGGCCTCTGCTGCAGCTGTCGCCGCTGCCGAGGTCTCCGCACTTGACCGCAGCGCGACGAGGTTCCCAGGAGCGGGACCGCCGTTGAAGAATGCGTTGACCTCGATCTCAGCAGTGACCAGGGCGGTCGCAGCAAAGCCCCGTTGGAGCGTAGCGGTAGCGAGACTGGTGGCAGCCATGCTTGCAAGCGCCTCCGCCGAGGCGAGCAGCCGTACGATCTCCGGCGCCGCAGTCACCGGCTCAGCCGCGCGGCCCGCTGGCAGAAGGGCGTTCAACGCGGCCGCAGCCTGGGCCGCCAACGCACGGGAGGTCACCACATTGGCCTCCGCGCGCACTTTCGCTGCGGAGGCAGCCAAGAGACTCGCATCGGCAGCCGCCGACGCCTCGCGGATGGCCGACAAGGCCGCCAGGGCAAGGCCACCCAGCGTCGGGATACCAATGGTAACACCGCCACCAGCGCCACCGTCGCCACCATTGCCGCCCCCGTTCGCCCCACCATTCCCGCCGTCGCCGCCGTCGCCGGCAGTGATGGAGCCCGCCACGGCGGTCGCCCTCGGGCCCACCACCGTCACACCGCCACCAGCGCCACCGCCACCGCCATCGCCACCCCCGTTTGCCCCACCATTCCCGCCGTTGCCGCCGGTGCCGGCTGCGATGGGGCCCGCTACGTCGGTCGCCGTTGGGCTCACCGCCGTCACACCGCCACCGGCACCACCGCTGCCACCCGTGCCACCGTTGAGGCCCGCCCCACCAATTCCGCCGTCGCCGCCGTCACCGGCCGTGATGCCCATGCCGGGCGCGGCAGTCTCAGTCGACACCTGCTTCGGCACGAGAGTAATCGAGCGGGTCGGCAGCGGGGCGGACGAGCGTGTTGGCAGCGGGGTGGACGACAGGGTGGGCCCTAGGGAGAGAGCCCGTGTGGGCGCTCGCGTGGGCCGCGGCTGCAGTACCCCAAAGTCAACCCCCGGAGCTACAAATATGACAGACGCCGGCCTGGGAATCGGCGTCGGGGGGGGTGAGAAGGCCACAACAACGACAACAACGCTGCCATTGACCAACCTGGACACCATCTTTGGTGACGGAGTCGGCGTCGGCGGAGGGCACTGGACAAAGCAGGTCTTCTCAACCAGCAGCTGGTCCTCAAAAGAGCTGCAATCTTTCTTGACCATGCACGGCGTCGGCAAAGGAGTCGGAGTCGGGCACAGCTTGGCGCAGGTGCGCATCTCCACCACCGTAGTCTTACATGCGCGGAGTGCGGTAGTTTCGAGCAAACATGACGAAGTACCCCCCACTTGGTAAACAGTTGCGGTCACGCCACATGCCACCTCCTCGGTATCCTCAACAGAGCACGTTGAGTTGACTGCCTTAATGGAGCAGTCAAACTTGACGACGCAAGGAGTGGGCGTCGGCTTGACTGTATCTGCGACCACGAGCACCGTGGTCGTCGTCGCCTTCCCCTGCTTGGCAGCCGTGTCCACCGTCGTCCCCATCGCGCCCGCGGTGGCTACCGCGGCAATGGCTAGAAGCAGCCCGGCCGCGACAGCCGCACCACGGCGGACGGACACCATCGTGGTGCGCAGAAGGACGGGGGAAGGGCGGCCCAAGGACTCGCAAGGAAGTCGGACAGAGAGCTCGGTGCGCGGCTTCCGGGAGAGGGGGGCGGTGCTGGAGCCAACACACGAGGGGCACCCATAATGAGCCACCGACCAAGTCAATTTGTTTGCGGCCGTGACAGCCGAAAAACCGCATCACCCGTCCCTTTAGCCCCGCAGAAGCGTCAGAATTGAGTGGGTGCTCACCCCGACTGCGGGTGAAGGGGCGCCTCGGCGGCCCATCCTCCATCGGCGGCCTCTCAACCGAAGGGGCAGCAGCCCAGCGGCTGGCCCGCAGCCAAGCGGCTGGCCCGCCGCCAAGCGGCAAGCAGACGCTGGCCAGACGTGGCCGGCGGACGCATAACGAGACCGGCACCGACCCGTCGGGTCGAAGCAGGAACGAGTATTCGAGGGGCGGGTAGTTCGGGGCGGGCAAAGGCCGACGCTGAGCGAGGGATAGCAGGAGGGCCGACGCCCCTTGGGCGGCCAGGTCGGGCGGACGAGAACAGCGGAGCGGGGCGGCGGTGAGGCGGCGGTGTAGCGGCTGTGAGGCGACCTTCACAACGGCGTTGGGGTGACAACGTCATCTCTCACGCCTCCCCTCCCAACTCCACTTCGTTAAGCTACCTGAGGCCAGAGCGCGTCCAGGAAGGGGGCGCCCCGGATCATCGGCTGGTGATTGCCCAACACAGAAAACCCAACCCACTCAGACGTGAGACTTTTTCACTCAGACATGAGACTTCTTTATTCAGGCCCTACACAGACATCACGGGGGGGGAGGGGCGCTAGATCACCACCGGCGTCTGGGGCCACTGCGGGCGCCTGGCCCAGATCCCTGGTGACCCCTGCGGGCGCCTGGCCCAGATCCGCTGCATGGAGGTAGGTAGGAAGGGGGGGGGGGGGGGGGTGTGAACACTATCGGTCAGCTGCGTGGCCCTGTTCGCGGGGATCGATTCCGCCGTTCCCCGTGCCTGCCCAAAGTGAAGCGCCGTCGTGCGAGCGCGTCCAACGTAAAGGCAGAGTTTACAAACGTAATAACAAGACACCGAAAGGGGAGCGAGACGGCCGCCTGCGGCGTGTCGCCGGCTCGCTAAAGAACCCCCCCTCTCCACTCGGCCCACGGACCCAGTCGCGCGCACGGCTGTGCGGTCGTGCGCCAGGGCCTCGTGTGGCCCCCAGTCACGAGGCCGCCCACAAGTCGACACGGGGCGCCCAGCTGACGGGGCGTCCTTCCCGCTCGAGCAGCCGGAATGGTGGCCGACGAGGCACCACAAACCCCCCGTGGCCGACCATGTCGCACTCAATATCTCACATCTTCTCACCCCGCACGGATGCCAGCCATATCTGGCCATCGTCGAAACGTCCACAATTGTGACACCCACCTGTGATCTGTGCAGATTCTCACAGGGGGGGGTGCGGTAGCGAGGGTTTGTGGGAATTGCGGGGTAGATAGCGGGGGGGGGGGATTGGGGGGGTAGGTGGGGGGGGGGTGGGGGGTGAGGGGGGGGAAGAAGCGGTCACCCCGACGGTCGCAAAGCTACCGCCACGGCCACCGTGCGGTCGGGGCGGCCGCCGAGGTGGTGCATCGCCACCGTGGCAACGTGTGGTCGCGACGCACTGTCTCACTAAACATCTCAGGGTGCATCTACACCCGGGGGGTTTCGGGCCGACTTCGTCGTGTCGCAGTGGGCTTCCAGCTTCACCCACCGGGACCGGTGCGCGGGGATTGCGTTGTCACGGGGAGGGGGGGGGCGGGGAGAGCAGGGTGGGTGGGTGCCTGCACCCCACACCGCGGTCTACTGTATGTATGTATGTACAGTACAGTACATACCATGGTTGGCACCAATAAAAACAATTCATTAAACTAATACAATCAATCAGGTGGCGCTTTCCCGTTTTTATCTGTTTTTTTTCTAAATGATGGCCGAGCCCTCCTCCCACACCCCCTCCCCTTCTCTCCTCTGCCCCTTGTCCTACTAGCCATCCCATTACTGACCCCCGCCACGACACAGGGGGAGGGAGGGATCCCGCCGGTCGCCGCCGGCTGGCACGTTCATTTGCCCTCGCGCCCATCCCACCATCCTGGCCGGCGCCCTCTGTCATGGCTGGCGCCCTGCCCTCATCTCTTTTTCTTTTTGCTTGCCTCCGCCCGCGGATTGCATGCTGTTTGCCCTATTCATTGGTGGCGCGGGCAGTTCCTTGCGCCATGGGGCCATCCGAGCCGCTGGTGGCGACCCAAGGGCCTACCGAGCGCCTTGCGCAACTGGGCCCACATTGAAATATATCAACTGGCACACCTGCGCTGAGGCAAGGAGGAACGCAGACATCCTCGCCGCCGCCCTGGCCGCCGACCCTCCGTTTTTGATGCTGTCACGCGCCAAGCACGGTGGAGGGCCGGTGCGGCGCTGAAGAACACTAGCGCCGTGACTGCTACGGCCACTGGCTCTGTCGCCTTTGCCGCCACGCCGAGGGTCGCAGCCGACCCATCGCCGCCTTCAGCACGGTCCTGAGCGGCAAGAACGCCAGCAACGACGGTGCGAGGAGCAGGGAGCAGGTGTAGAGCGCAGTGTCTGGGCGTCGAAGTGAGGGGCGCGCTCCACCTCGTCGCGGCAGCGAGGTCAGGCCAAGTCCATCAAAATACAAAGATTGATTTATTTGATATTTAATAGAGTAATCAATAGATTAATTAATACGGGATGTAAAATCCGGTTTTTTCCATCCAAACAGTCATATATTTTATAAAACGTACTGTTTTATTGCGTGCCAACCCTAAGGGGGGGGTTGCCTCAGACCGCCTTTCCACTGGTTGGTTTTGTCGCCTTGTCAACCTGATGGCATTGCCCAGAGGCCAAGGTCAGTCAGTGGGGGTGACCACGTGCCAACCACAGGTCACACCTCATCCCCGCTGGCCTCATCAGGGCCAAGGTCCATCCCCCAGCCGGTCAGCCAAGCCCGCGCCAGATTGCGCGCGGATTCGTGGTCCACCACCTCACTGCCAAGGTCTTGGAGGCGCTTCATTAAGTCTGCGCCCGTCGGGGCTTTCACGTCGTGGGACGTAAACATGTTCGAAGAAACGCTGAGAAGGAAGAAGAGCGGCCCGTACCGGAGGCCGCGGCTCGTGTCTTCGTTTGGAGCGTACTCCCCGTATCGGGCCACCCCTTCCGCCACGTGCCCCCAGTCGGCAGCCAAGCCAACCTCTTGCAGGATCGTGTTGACCACCCGTCCCTGGTCGCCAACCATGGTGCGGCCCACGTGAAGGTCTGCTAACGCTCCCGCCAGCGGCTTAAGGCAGGTGTGGATGACGAGGTCTCCCATCATCACCACCTCTGCCGCCAGCACCAGACCTGTTATCACCTCGTCGGCAGAGGTGAGGTGCACCAGCTCAGGCTTGGCAACCAGGTGTGCGGCGCAGTGGATGAGAAAGAACCAACGGGCCGCCTCGGTGCGGTGCCACTCGTCGGCGCAGTGCGCAACGACGACGCTGAAGGGCCAGCCACCCCAACCCTCAACGTCAGCGGCGCTGCGACCGTTGCCATCGTGCGCGACGGCAATGCTATTGGGGGGGGCACGCACCCACAGCGGTCGGCCTTGGTAGGTGGCCCCTCGGTCTACCCACCCGTCCGCCTCGAGTGGCAGACTGGCTGCAGCGTCCCGCCACAGGCACGACCACTGGGTGCCCGCGTGACAGACAATGTATGCGAGGTGCCGCCCGCCAGTACCGACGGCTCTGCGGCGGCCGACCCGCGGCTGCTCGGCGGACGGTAAGTCCATCACGCCGCCGCCCGGCGGCTGGGTGGCCGGCGCCCAAGCCAGGCGGAGGTAGCACAGGCCGCCGCGGGGAAAAACCAGCGACGGGCGCTTCTTCATCCGGCGGCGGGCGGCGAGGAGGCCCGGCCGCATCTCGAGCCACGCCTGAACCGCCGGGAGGAGGCCAATGAGGGCGGTGGAGAGAGCGTCGAGCGAGGCAGCGCCAGCGTAGGCGGCGGCGAGAGCGACCGCAGCAATCGCCACGCACGCCCCCACCAGGGTGGTTGTGGCGGCCACTTCGGCCAGCGGCGGCAGCCGCTGGCGGCCGCGGGAGCACCCGACCACGACGGTGAGCGCCAGAGACGCGACAATTGCGGCCGTGATGAGGACCAGCTCCCCAGCGGGCGCCCGCTCCCCAGCCATTGCCGAGGGAGGCGGCGGGCGGCGCCGCTTGGGATGGCGGGGGGGTCGAAGGGGGGAGGGGGAAGGGGGCGGGGTGGGGCGGGGAGGCGGTTTGTGCGCTGAGGGACTCCCGGGGGGGGGGGGGTGCGAGGGGACCTGGGAGGACGGGGAGGGGGCGTGGTGCGGGTCGACAGGCGTGACTGGGCGCCTGGGGGAATGCGACATTGGGGGACTGATACAGCTTGGGGGTGTGGAAGAGCTCGAGCGCCCGCTGGTGCTCAGTCGTGGGGGGGGCAGCTATTCCGCCAAGGCGCCGGCCGCCTGGTCAATCCCCACTGCCGGTGGCGTTACAGTCCGTACTGGTACGACCTTGTCATTGGCACTTCAACGACAGTCCTGCGACCGTCCTCTTCAATATGACAGGGGTCGGGGGGTCCGTCCGACAGGAGCGCACATCGCCGCATATATAAATACAACAGTATGCATGTATGTACATACGGTACATATGTATCAGGGGTTGTCAAGCATACTTTTTTCAAGCGTAGTTGCGTGTAGTTTTCAAGCGTACGTATATATGTAGGCGGTTGCTTTAACTTTCATCGATCTGAGAGAACTAAAGTTTAGTAACGCCCTCCAAGAGCGCCTTCGGCGCTGTGCACAGCCCTTTAGAGCCAGCCATATGGTTCATGGCTTGGCGTCCAGGCCTAGGCCCTGCTTCATTCGTACGCCGACGGGCCATCATACTGAAAGGCCGTAGCCCTGGAGTGCATCCCACAATACCAGCAAGCAGACAGCATAAAAAACTAGACACCTGGTCACACCCTCCTTTAACCTGCGCTTCCGGACGATTCCCCCAGGTAAGACGCTTAGCCAATCAAGCCCTTGACGATACAGAGCTCCGCGTTCAGCACACTGCCGCCCGCGGCGCCTACAATCGTGTTGTGGCCCATGCACACCAGCCGGATGTCGGCAATGTTGCAACCCCGGACGCGGCCAACCGACACGGTAAAGCCCGCGCCGAGCATTCGGTCCAGCCGGGGCTGCGGCCGGTCCGCCGCGGCCGTATACACCACGTCCTTGGCCGGCGCTGATGGGAGGTTGAGGTCCTTGGACACGGACGGGTATGCCTCAATCGCGGCAATCACCTCGGCGGGCGTGGCGGGCTTCACCAGCTTAAGCGACACCACCTCAGTGTGGCCGTCCAGCACATTGACCCGGTTGCACATGGCCGACACGGTCAAGTCAGCATAGGCAAACGCGTCCTTGGCCTCGGACAGGCCGCCCAGGATCTTGAGTGCTTCCTCCTCCATTTTCTCCTCCTCCCCGCCAATGAGGGGCACCACATTGTCCAGAATGTCCATGCTCGGCAGCCCCGGGTAGCCCGACCCCGAGATGGCTTGCATCGTCGCCACCGTCAGGGACTTGATGCCAAAGGCGCGCTGGATGGGCGCCAGCGCAATCGTCAGCGCCGTCGTGGAGCAGTTTGCGTTAGTGACAATGCAGCCAGTGGACCAGCCACGGCCCGCCCGCTGCGCCGTGAGGATGTCTACATGATCCGCATTGACGGGGGGGATGAGGATGGGCACATCCGCGTCCATGCGGTGGTTCTTGGCATTGGAAAAGACGGCCGCTCCCGCAGCAGCAAACGCGTCCTCCACCTCCCCCGCGATGGACGCGTCGAGGCCGGAAAAGATGACCGCACAGTCTGCCATGGCGCCCGCCGACGGCGAGCACTCGGATACCGTGAGGCCGGCGTACGCGGCGGGGATGGGCGTCGCCTGCTTCCAGTTGGCCGCTTCCGCATAGGGCTTGCCCGCCGACCGCGGGGAGGCGCCCAGGGCAACCACATCAAACCAGGGGTGGCCCTCAAGGAGGGTCAGGAATCGCTGCCCGACCGACCCGGTGCAGCCCAGCACACCAACCTTGACGCGGCTCCCAGGCGCAATGGCCATCATCACCGTCGCCGCCGCTACCGCCGCGTCCACAGTGGCGGGGCCCTCATGGCGCGCCGCGCTCCCAGCAGCCGCCACTGCCGACGATCCACCGGCAAACGCGGATGCCGCCGCCCCTACTGCCGCCGTGGAAGACACGGCGGCGGCGGCGCCCACGTGGGCCGCAGCCGCCGCCACCCGCCCAGCGGGCGCCGGCCGCGCCCCGCAGCGCGCCGCGCCGCTTGAGCGGGCGGTGGGGATGCCGGCAACGGCATGCACAAAGGCGCTGCTGCAGGGCGACGCCATGGCGATGGGCTCCAAGGGGGGGGGGGGGGCAGGCAGCAGGGGAGAGAGGGACGTCAACGGGTGGGGCCACGGGGGGAAAGTAGCGTCAGGTTGGCGAGTCGCAGATGGCGCAGGGGGTTGCGGGGGACACGAGCACTCCGAACCCAGACTCTCTGCCCCGGAACCCAGACGAGCATGGGGGATTGACCGCGTGGGCACGCGGGGGATCGCCGCGGCTATCTCCTCGGAGCAATGGAAGAAATCTGAAGGGATCCCGCCAGGAAGCGCCAGTGCGGCCACGTTGGCAGACGCTGCATCGGCCGCCGAGCTCGCCGGATACATCAAAAAGTAGCACTACATGTCGTGCGCATGGGTCTCACGCGAGAATTGGGACACGTGTCTTTGGTAAGTACAGTACGTGTGAGCTTAGGCTTGAGCTTGAGATCCGACGGATCTGCGGCCCATCGCCGAGCCGCTTCCACCCCACGGCCACAGTCACGACAACGGCCAGCCCGCTCGCCCCCTCACCGCCGCGAGCCAGCCGCCACTGTCTTGCTGCGCGAGCCATTCAAGGAGGGGCCTGCGTGTCCTACTACCTTTCCACTTTGTCGGCCTGCATTCCTTCTGTTCGGTCGTTCATCACCCTCCCCCCTGCCATCCGCTTGTTCCCCATGGCAGCGTTTGTGCCCCTTTCGCCTGGCGCGTTCTGCGCGCGCCGGGCGGCGGGCGGCGAGCGGGCAGCAACGTCCTCCCCCCCCCCCCATCGGTTCCGACGGGAGGCAGCATGGGGGCCGGCGGTGGCCACGTCGACGACCACGGCGATGGCGACCCCCCCCCCCCCCCGCCCCCCGACACCCCCCCCCCCGTCGCGCCCGACCCCCCCCCTCGCCCGTCGGTGCCGGCTGGGTGCGGCGGGAGCCCCTCCTGTCGGGCCGCGCCGTCGTGTCGGACGCTGTCGCGTGGTCGGTGCCCGAGATGGCGGCGGTGCCGGCCAATGCGTACGAGGCGGCGGTGTGGGCGGCGGGCCAGTCCATGGCGTATGCCAAGGAAAAGACCCCCTTCCTGGCGCTCCGCTCAAAGGTGCTCGCGTCTCCGCGGCGGCCCAACCCGTTTGTCGACCGCCTCACTGCGTCGGCCGACGTGGCGGTGCTGACCCGGCTGACGGCAGGCGTGGCGGGCGCGGCCACCCCCGCGGCGGGGGCGGTGGGGGTGGCCGTCAGCGCCGCCGCGGACATTACGCGCGCGCGCGTCGCGGCAGACGCGGGGTTGTTGGCGTCGGGTGACGGCAGCGGCGGCGGCGGGGTGGTGCTCGCGGCAGACCTTGTCGCCGGCGGCTACGCGGTGTGGGCGGCGCGGCTGGCCGGCGCCGACGCGGTGGTTGTCCCCGCCGCGGTCTTTGGTGGTGACGACCTGCGGTACCTCATCAAGGCGGTCGCCGTCGGCGGCGCCGTGGCGGTCGTTGAGGTGCATGACGCGCCGCAGGCGGCGGTCGTGCGGGCGCTGGCAGAGGCCGGCGTGCCGGTGGGGGGGGTGCTGTTGTGTGCGCGCAACTTGGACACCCTCGAGGGGGGGACGGGGGGGATGGCGGACCTCTACGACGCCCTGGGGGGGGACGCCTACCGCGCGGCGGGGGGGGTTGTCCTCGCCGACCCGGCGGGGGAGGACTGGGCGGTGGTCGCCCCGCTCCTTGACGCGGTCATTTTGTAAGCAGCCGTGGCGATTGTGGGGAGAAGAGGAGGGTCGGGGAGGATGGTGGGGTGGGGGTGTTGGGAAGGAGGATTGCCCGTCGCCCGCACGTCGCTCCCTCTTTCCACCCCCACCCACCCCCGTCCCAGAGCAGACCCATCGAGTCCGTTGTTCCGCGTGTTCGTGTCCTTGCTAGTCCCCCCTGCCTCCGTTGGAGGTGGTCCGCTGGTGCCGGAGGAGTGCGTGGCGCACGGGCGGGCTCCCCGCAGGCGGCGGCCGGCCGTCCCAGCAGTCGCAGCGAGCAAACCGCCGCCCTCGCTGCACGGCACACCCGACCTGGTCGCGCACCCGACCTGGTCGCGCGTCCGCACGGAGCCACCCGCGTCGCAGGTCGCTGCCACGTCAGGGACGACGCCCCGTGGAGGGGAACCGCCCCGCGGGGAACCGAGCGCTAGTGCCGGTCGCCCCCCCCCCCGCCCCTTGCATCCCTCTTCCAACGGCGGTCGACGGGGGTGTGCAGCACACGCACACCCGAGAGCGACACCCACGGGCAGGGAAGGGGGAGGGGATCCCGGGAGGGGAGGTGACAACCAGCCATCGCCCTCCGGATGTGCAGGAGCGCCGCCGCTGCAGCGCGCATGCGTCGCGCACCCCCACCCACCCCGGGGGTCGGCAGGCAACCACTCGTCGTCGGCCGCCGCGGCAACGCGGCGAGCCTGGCGGTCAATGCGCACCACGTGAAGCGCGGCGGGGGGTGCCGCTCGACGGCGGGCGGGCAGACGTGGCTCGTGGCCGCCCACGCACGCCGCTGGCGTGGGGAGGAAGCGGGGGAGTTTTCAACCCTCACTACTAACACTACGCCTACCCCGCTCTCCCCACCCCGCTTCCTCACAGCAACTTGGCGTACAGCCGGCGGGCCAGCTCGGCGTCATCCACCTTCCCCTCCCGCCCTCCCGCCCCCCCCCCGCCCCAGCCCCAACCCATGTTGCCGACCCGCCCGCCGTTCCCCACGCCCCCCTCCCCCCGGGCGGACTCCCAATCGTGCAGCTCCACCGCCTTGACGGCGCGGAAGCAGCGGCCAAACGGCTCGCCGAGCGCGTCGGCCAGCCGCCGGTCAGCGGCGAACGCGGCGAGCGCGGCGGGTAGGTCGCCGGGCAGCCGGTGGCCAACAGCGACCGCGACGCCACCACCCGCCGCCTCGGTTGCGCGTACCGCGGCGGAGGCGGTGCCTGTGATGGGAGGGGGGAGGCCGCCGCCCAGCCGCCGACGGATGCCGTCGGTGCCCGCCGCGATGACCGCAGCGAGGGCCACGTGGGGGGACGCTGCCGCCGATGGCTGACGGCACTCGATGAAGGTGCCACCGCCGATAGGGGGGGGGGAGGAGGGAGGAGGAGCCGCCCCCGCCGCCGTCGTTGCCGCCGTCGCCTCCGACGACGGCGACGGCGACGACGACGCCACCCCCGTCGCGCATGCCGCGGCGGCGCCGTAGCACGGCGGCAGCGTCGGCGGCGGCGGCGGTGGCGGCTTGACCCGCACGCACGCGGACCGGTTGTCCACTCCCCAGCAGGCTGTGACGGGCGCCCAGCCGTCCATTTCCCCCCGACCCGTGTAGCAATTGATGGTCGGCGATACCAGCGCGGCCATGCCAGGTGCGTGCTCGAGGATGCCCGCCAGAAAGTGGCGGCCAAGCGACGACAGGCGCGCCGGCAAGGCGGGCCCGTCCAGCAGGTTGACCGCGCCGCCGCCGCTCCCGTCCTCCCCCGCCCACAGGGAGAGGTTGAGGTGGCCGCCGCACGCGGCACCGCCGCCGTCTGGAAAGGGGCGCGTCATAAACGTGGCGGCAAGACCGTGGGTGGCCGCCACCTCCTTGACCGCGCCCTTGAACGCCGCCGCCGCATCGGCGGCCGCGACGCCCCAGTGAGGGGCAATCGTCACCTCCACCTGCGCTGGGGCGTACTCGGCGTTGATTGTCAGAACGTCTAGGCCTATGGCACTGGCGGCCGCGTCCAGGTCGGCCGTAAAGGCGGCGCTGAGGGCCGTCTGTGCACTCGCGAACACGTCAATGCCGGTGTAGGCAGGAACCAGCCGTCCACACGTGGTCGGGAGCCCCCCGCACCCGTCGCCACAGGCGTCGTGGACAACACGGCAGAGGGTGAACTCGTACTCAAACGCCGCCAGCACCCGCACTGGTGGCGCGGGGTCGCTACCGCAGCCGCCGTCGCCGCTGCCACCGACTGGGCCGCTCCCACCATCATCCCTCGGGGGTGCCCCCAGCAGGGGCGCCACCGCCTCGGCCAGTGCATCCAACTGCGCCCGCAGCACCGTCCGGGGGAGGGACTGCAGCAAGCCCCCGTCGGCCCCGGCCTGTTCGCACACCACCCGCGCGACAGGGGGCCCCGGCAACCACGGCAGGAGGGTGGTGGTGGCCCAGTCGGGTAGGAGGGCGGTGTTGGGGTACCCCGCGGCGCCCACCTCTGGGGGGAATGCCAGCGACGAGGCTGCCGTGACGGCGGTGGCACCGAGAAAGAGGGCGACTGGCCTGCCCGCGTGGCGGGCGGGGATGGTCTTGCCCCTCCCAATGCCGTTGATGTCATAAACTTCGAACCGAACGTAGGCTGCAGAAGGGGGGAGGGCCGGCGGGAGGGGCGCGGGGGGAAGAGAAAAGGGCTTGGACAGGGCGACGGTGTGTCGGGGAGGTGCGACGGCGCGGGGAAGGGGGTAAGACGTGGCCACTCCTGCTGGCGGCGGCAACCGTGATTGTGGTGGCGGAGGCGGCGGCGTCGTAGTGCCGCCCTGTGGGGGCGCCACCCGCATCGCCCGCGACGCCCAAGGCGCCCGCGTCGGCTCGGGCACCCTTCGCCAGGGCCGGAGCGCCGACACTTCGGCAACCACCGACGCCGTGTCGCGGATGCGGCAAAACCCCCCCACCGCCGCCACCGACGCTGCCTGCTTGGCCGCGCTGGTTGTCACCACCGCGTCCTCGACGAGGGTGACAAGAAAACCGGCATCGCAAAAGTCACGCACCGCGCTCTCAACGCATTGCTCCGTTAAGCCGCCAACGACCAGCAGGTGGGTGATGCCCATGTTTTGCAGCAGGTACGACGCCACCGTCGACACGTACACGGAGCAGGAGCCCTTGGACAGGACAATCTCGTCGCCGACGGGGGCGACCGCTTCGAGAACACGAGCGTCCCAAGAGCCGGCGGGGATGTGGAAGCCGCTGAGCTTGTAGTCGAGGGAGCGCTCCCGCCCGTCGGTGGTGAGCGACGCCATGACAGTAAAGACGACCTCCACGCCAACGGCCCGGGCTGCCGCCTGCAGGGACGAAATGTTGGCCACCACCGATGCGAGGCGGCGCCAGTAGTAGGCCCCACCGGGCGGGTCTGTGGGCAGTGCGCCACCGGCGCCAGGCTGCGGGGAAGGGTTCGACGCGCCGCTACCGCCGCCCCCACCGTCGCCGCGGCTGCCACGCCAGCGCCCCCCTGCCGGGTGGCTGCAATAGTTTTGCATGTCAATCACGAGCACGGCTGCCGAGGCGGCGAATGGAACGGGCTCCTGCCGCAAGTGGGTTTTAGGAAGAAACGCACCATGAGGAGGAGCATCCATGGCAGGAAATGGGAAGCTGCAGAGGCCAAGCGTCCGGAGAGGGATGGAGAGGGAGAGCGACAGAACAAGGTGGAGGACAAGGGAAAGGGCAAGAAACAAACGGAAAGGGAGGAAGAGGAAGAGAGAGGAAGCGAGAAAGGGGTGGGGGGGGGAAGGAAACAGAGGATGCTCCCCCTTTCCCCCCTCATCCCGAGCTCGGCCGCCGCACCTGCGGCTGCTCGCACGCAGAGAACGGAAGGATCAGGGCGAAGGAGGCGGGTCGAGGACGAACGGCTACGAGATCACGTGTCCCATTTTGTTCCTAAAAAGCAAGCAGCCAATTTCTTAATGAGTGTCTTACACTTTAGTTTTCTTCACAGAATCCATCATGGATCCCGCCCGTGCGCCTCGCGTGGGTCTGGCGGCCGCCCACGCGGCATGAAGCAGCGGCGGCATTGTCACCTCGCCGCCACGCCGGACGCCTCGACGGGCGGCGCCCCCCCCCCCCCCCCCCCCCCCCCCCTCCCTTTATCCGCCAAGGCGACCGCCCCCGTCGCCGACGCCGCGGTCGCCGCGGTCGCCGCGGTCGCTGCGGTCGCCGCTGTCGCGGCTGCAGCCGCCGCCGCCGCCGCTGCCGCCGCCGTTGCGGCCCGCCGGCTGGCCCGCTCCAACCGCCGCCGCTCGTTGCACCGCGCTGCAGACAGGCGGTTGCGCATGCGCCGGCGGGCGGCGACCGAGTCGGCCCCTTCCGCCCCACCATCAGCCGCGTCGGCCGCGCCCGCCCGCCGACGGGCCCGCACGGGACGGCCGTCGTCGCCGCGGTTACCGGCGCCGCCACCGGCGCCACCGCCGGCGCCACCGATGATGCCGGCACCGCCGCCAAGATACCCCACTGCGGCTGGGGCCGGTATGGTCGCCGACGCCCCGGCCGGCCGCGCGCTGGCGGCGGAAGCAGTAGCAGCGGCTGGCCCTTCGACAACTGTGGACACAACCGCCGGCGCTGCCAGAGGGTTGGGCCGCGGTGCCAAGACGGCAAGGCCCGGGGACAGCGACAGGAGCGTCAGGGGCGGCACGGGCAGGGACGCGGCACCGCCTCTACCACCGCGGCCGCCGCTACCGCCCCCCCCCCCGCCGCCGCTGCCGCCGCCGCCGATGCTATTGCTGCTGCCGCCGCCGCCGCCACCGACACCGCCGCCGCCGCCGCCGCCGCCGCCGCCGCCTCCACCACGACCTCCCTTGGTGATGCCGCGACGTCGCAAGCGGCGGGGCACCCCCCATGGGCGCCACACGGGCGGCCTCCCCACCACCGCTGCCGCTCGGTCAAGCAGCGCCTGCACAAACGTTACCTTTAGCGCCGCCGCCATCGGTGGGGTCGCGGCGCCCCAGGTAGCGGAAAGCTGCCGACATTGCGGCCGGTGGTACGAGCGGATAGTGCCCATATACTGTACCGAGGGGGCGAGCAGCGCAGGGAGGGCCCGTCGGCCGGGAAGGGAGATGGCGCTCGCATCGGTGGCCAACGCTGTGGTCGCCGCCGCCATCCCACTCGCAGTCACAAGCGGCCACCGTGACGAGGCAACCATGGCACCCGCACTCCCCCCGGGCGTCGGGGCGAGCAACTGCAACAGGCGGTCGGAGAAGCCCCGAAAGTCCACCGGGCTGATGGGTAGGCAATCACCCCCGCCGGTCTCGGCCGGCACCACGTTAGCGGCGGTGGCGGCAGAGGCGCCCCCCCCCATCGGCCCCACCACCGCCACTGGCGTGGCGTTGACGTCGACCCGGCGGCGGACGCACAGGCGTGGTAACCCTTTCGCCCCCACCACTTCCCATCCCCCCGCCTCGCCGCCGTCGCTGCTGCTGCCACCATCACCGCTGTCGCCCCTGGAAGCCACCCCCAGGTGCAGCACCGACCGCCACTGATGGCCCCCCTTCGACGTCACCCCAAAGCCGAGCAGCCCATCCCCGGTGGGTGACCGCCCAACGGCTACAAGCGTGCCGGCCACTTCATCCAGGACAAACCGACAGCGGGTGGGGGCGGGCAGGACGGTGCCCGCCTCGATGGCACCGGGGCACATGTCCGTCGACATCTCTATTGTGCCCAGCGTGAGGCCGTTGACCGAAGCAAACGGCACATACTAGGGAGGGAGGACGGGAACGGGGGTAACAGAAATAGAACCGGGGGGTGGAGGGAAACATCACAGCAGCGGCGAACAAGGGACAAGCGGGATGTCAGTCAGGCTACCATCCCGCGGCGGAGAACATGTCGCACCTGGAAGGAGCGTGATGCGACCCGGCAGCGCATGCCATCCCCCGCCCCGCGCCGTCCAACTACCACCACCGCCTTCACAGCTCTCCGTTCCCCTTCCAGAACGCACCAAGAACGCCGCTCGCATAGCGGTGCCGTAACCGTCGGTCGCCAACCCACAGGGCACCCCCCGCACACGCAGGTCAGCTGACACAGCGGCCGCCTCGCGTAGGGCGTGAGCCGACAAGCTGGACGGCAGCGGGACGCCCCCACCGCCATAGCCACCACCACTGCATCCACTACCATTACCGCTGCCGCCACACCCGCCCTCACCACCGCCCTCACCGTCGTCGTCGTCCTCGGGGGGGGGGAGCAGCCAGCGGCGCCGCAGCCCCCCAGGCTCGAGGAGCGCCGCGACCAGCGGGCAATCCGCGTGGGCGGCTAGAGTGGCATCGGGGGCGGCCAGAGTTTCTGGCGTCTGCATAACGGAAGGGGGAAAGAGGTGGGGGCGATGCAAGGGCGCGCTCGGGTGGGGAAGTGGGGCGGAAGGAGCGGCGCCGGGGAACAGGCGGGCTTACGATTTAGAGGCAGCAGCGAACTCAGCTTCCGCCCTCGTAGCGTGGGGGCACGGGCCAAGCGGCAAACACCACCGCAGGGAATTTCCCACCGCGCGAGCGAGCATACATAGAAGCGAGATGCTTCACGCATCACGCGCCCCCATCTCCTTCTGGCCGAGCGTCGCTGTCCCCACCCCCTCACCGGGAGCTCAGACGGTGTTGCTTCCATCGCAACACTTCCTGTCGTACGATTGGCCAATCTGTCTGACAGATCTTGACGCACGGCAAGAAAAAAAGGTTGGAAGGATGATCTGCCACGAGTGCCACGTGAACACCACGTCATTGCACCTCTCCTGACGGTGGCGTTCGTTGGCGATTGACACCTCCCAGGCGGACCCCTCTATGGGTGCGTCTGCTTCCTGCACGGGCGTCCCCTCTCGGCACCCGTGGCACACTCTGCCAGACAAACCGCCCCAGCCGCTGAGGCGGCAGAGGTGGTGCGGCTGGCTGCCTTTGGGACGGGCGACACTAAAGCTTTAGCCACCGCTGGCAGCGGACGTGCACCGCGAGTGTCGGTTCGTCGTTTTGGCGGCTGATCGGGGGCCGTCGCCTCTGCGTCAGCGGACGTGACGGTGGACGGGAGAGGTGGCGGCCGGCCCCCCCTTCCCTCCTTCCATTTCCTCCCGCATGCGCGGCCCGCGACCGTGGGCCAAAGGACGACTACCCGCTCAGGCGCTGCACGCCAGGGCGACTGATTGCACCGGCGGCGACTACGCCAGATGCCGCAGCTGAGGCGGGGCCCCGCCTTTGCAGCGGGCCCCCGGGGGCGGCCGCGTAGAGCCGCTAGTCGCGGCGGGCTGTTCGGCGATACAGCCCGTACGCAGGCCGCCGCTTCCCCCACCCGCCCCCCCGACACCTTGCCAAGGTCTGATGGGCAGTCGCATCCTGCACGGCTGCCCAGTCCCATTGCCACGTAAGTGGAAGTAAGGGAAGCAGGAAAAATGCTCTTCGACCACCGCCTGCTCCTTCGCCGCCAACAGGCTGTGGTTTTTTTTTCTCCGTTCCGTCAGAGTGCGCACTACTCTCGTTTTTTCATCGGATCTCGCCGGTTGGCCCTTTATCTCAGGTCATATCCGTCAAGAACAGTGCGAAGCGCTCAGCCGGTGCTTGTTCTGCCCTCGAAGTGGTCAGAAATCCCGAGAGAATCCCCGATCACACTGTTCGTACAACAACGGACCCTCATACAGAGCAGTCATTGGCCAGAAAGGCAGCATCTGAGTCACATCATTGGTCAAACACAGTTTGCTCTTGCTCTTGTCCACATGGGACAAAATTGGGAGAACTGCAATACATCCTACATAATCTGTATTATGCTTGCTTGCTTTATTGAAAAAAAATGCAACATGTACCGTTTTCTACACAAATCCCTCTGGATGCAACTGTGTTGGCCGCCCACAACAATTGAGTGAGACAAGTCGCAATGTGTATGTACAGTACCGCACTGTACAGGTGGAAGGGAGACGAGGACCGGATCAGGTCGATAGCGGTGGGCGAGACCCTGCCACGACCCGCGCCGCTGCGGCACTCCTGCACCCCCCCCACCACCCCACTGCGGCCGCCACGTCCCACCCCGTCCCCTACGCCTTGCAACCCCCCCCTCCGCAGAGGCGGCAACTTGAGGCAACCTCCTCGCCCGCCGGCAGCTGCCCCTCTGTTTGTTCCTTCCGGGGGGTCGTGGGTTCCCCCCACCCCACTGGGTGGTGCTTCTCTTTTGCCTCTCGTTTCTCCCCCCCCCGCTCCCGCCTCGCCCCGGCTATCACCCTTCTGCCCAGCCGCGGCCTATGCCGTCCACGTCGTGGACCCCCCGCGTGACGGGCGCCATGGCGTGGCGCCACCACCCGCCCGCCACGCCGCGGGGGGTGTGGTGCCGTGCCTCGGCGTCGCCGTGGGCGGTTCCGGATTGCATACATCCCCTACCACCGACACCCCCACCGCGCGGGGCTCAGCAGGCACCCTCCGTTCGGCTCGTGTCCGTGCGGGGGCGTGTAGCTGGGGATGGGACGCGCCGTCGCCGTGGTGTGTGAGCAGGGGGGGATGTAGCGGGCGGGATGCGGGGGGGGGGGGGGGGGGGGGGCGGGCGCTGACGGCTGGGCGCAAACGGCTGGTGCCGCTCGTCCTCTCTTTCTCCTTTCGCCTCGTTTCTTTCTCCGCCTTTAACGCGGAGCGGCGGGCGGCCTGCCGCCCGCCCGCCGCGGCGCGCTCTCCCCGTGGACGGCAGCGTCGATGGCTGTGGGGGTGGCGGCGGCGGTACAGTAGCACGGTAGCAGTGGCTTTGCGGTGACAGCCGCGGCGGCCACCCGATCACACCCCTGCGTGCCGCCGGCGCACCGCCCGCCCGCCACGCACCAGCGGCTGGGGTGTGTGTGGGGGATGCCATAGACGATGGGGGGGGGCGGGTGGGGTGGGGGGCTGCCGCGGTGGCGGCGGCGGCGGCGGCGGCGGCGGCGGCGACGGCGGCGGCGGCGGCGGTGGTGGCGGCGGCGGCGGCAGCGGCAGCGGCGGGGGTGTCGGCAGCGACGGCGGCCACGGTGCGCGCGGCTGCCACTGCGCTGCGCGGAGAGTGGCGGGCGGGGTGTCTGGGGGGGGGGAGGGTGGCACCTGGGTGATGGCGCCCGTCGCGCGTGTGCGTGACGTACGGTGCGCCCGCGCGCGGCGCGCCTTGCCTGGGCATGCGGCGGGGATGTGAGGCGGTGGGCGGGGGGGCGGGGGCAAGGGTTGCCTGCCGCTTCCCCGCGCGGATGTATAAGACGCCGCCGCCGACGGCGTTGGGTGTTGCCGCCGTCGTCCCGTCATCCGCAGCACACAGGCCACCCGCATCACACACACCATCCCCGCCCTTCTCTCCCCTCCCCCCCCCCCCCCCCCCCCCCGTTTGCTCTCTCTCTGCCGGCCACTTCCCCATCCGTTACCCGCCCACTTCGCATACTCTCCCTCTCACGATGGGGCTCATGGTGCGGGTGCTGGCCGTGGCGTCGGCGGGTGTGGTGCTCTCCTCGGCAGTCGCGTCTGCGGCAGTGGTGGACGGTCGGTCGGCGGGTGGGGCGGCGGGCGCCCGCCAGTCTTGGCCAGCCGCCGCTGCAGCGGGCTGGGCTGCGGCCTCCCGCGCGCTTGCGTCGGTGGCCATTCGCGAGGTCACCGGGGGTGTTGGCTTTGGCGGCAAGCCGCAGGTGGTGGCGCAGCGCCCGCGGCCGGTGGTGCAGCAGAAGAAGGTGCTCGTCCAGCGCCCGGTGCCGGTGGTGCAGAAGAAGAAGGTGGTGGTGCAGCGCCCTCGGGTGGTGCAGCGCAAGCGGAAGGTTGTGGTGCAGCGCAAGCGGAAGGTTGTGGTGCAGCCCAAGCGGAAGGTTGTCGTGCAGCGTCCGCGGTCGGTGGTGCAGAAGAAGGTCGTGCAGCGCCCTCGGGTGGTGGTGCAGCGCAAGCCCAAGGTGATTGTCCAGCGCCCTCGGGTGGTGGTGCAGCGCAAGCGCAAGGCGTTCGTGCAGCGCCCCCGGGCGGTGGTGCAGCAGAAGAAGGTGGTCGTCCAGCGCCCGCGGGCGGTGGTGCAGCAGAAGAAGGTGGTCGTGCAGCGCCCGCGGGCGGTAGTGCAGCAGAAGAAGGTGGTCGTCCAGCGCCCGCGGGCGGTGGTGCAGCAGAAGAAGGTGGTCGTGCAGCGCCCGCGGGCGGTGGTGCAACAGAAGAAGGTGGTCGTGCAGCGCCCGCGGGCGGTGGTGCAGCAGAAGAAGGTGGTCGTGCAGCGCCCGCGGGCGGTGGTGCAGCAGAAGAAGGTGGTCGTCCAGCGCCCGCGGGCGGTGGTGCAGCAGAAGAAGGTGGTCGTGCAGCGCCCGCGGGCGGTGGTGCAGCAGAAGAAGGTGGTGATGCAGCAGCCCAAAGTGGTGGTGCAGAAGCCCAAGGTGCAGGTCTTGCAGGCCAAGCGCAAGGCCATCTTCCGCGGCCCCACGGCGGCCAAGGTGGTGGCCTAGGCCTGCGCCGTCCCCCTCACCAGCCTTCTGCCCGGCGTTCAGACGGCTGCGGCGGTGGGCGTGCGGCGCCTCCGCAGCGACTGCCTGGCGGCTCCCACCGTCGGCTGCGCGTGTCGGCCCTGTTGTCAGTGTACATACCTCCTCTTGTTCTTTTGTCCGACTGGCGGGGGGGGCGGGGGTTGCCTCGGTGTGGGGAGTGTGGGGCAACGGTGGCGGTTCGAGTCGCTGCCCGCCTCCATCCTCCTTCGCACCGCTCCCCTTCCTCTTCGCCCCCCCCCCTTCCGTGGGTGGGAGAGTGGTCTGTCTCTGGGCGAGGCCACTTGTTATTCCTAGGCCGTGCCCGCCGCTGCCCCCTTGTATGTATAGGGTCGGGGCAGACGCGGGCGCTGCCGCTGTCACTGCCCGCGTACGCGGGCCTGACCCCGTGGCGGACGCTTCCCACCCCATGACTTTCTGCGCGCTTTTCTTTCCTTCTTGTCTCTTGATGCCATCGGCACCGCCCCTATAGTCCCCCGCCACCGGGCGCTTCTTGTCCTGCCAGCGCCCCCCCCCCCCCCCCCCCCCTCCCGCCCCCGCGACCCGCACGGCCACGCGGGCCCCCGTCGGCGGGCCCCCATTGCCGACTCCCCTCTCCCTACTTGGCTGCCCGCTCCCGCTGGACCGCCACGGCGCTCCCCCCCCCGCCCTCCCAGGTACCAGCCCGCCCAGCGCTCCACCCGCCGTGCGACGCACATGACATACAGTCTATACCCCCCCCATGCATCAGCAGTGGCGGCGGTAGCGGCAGCGTGTGCGCGGCCGCCACAGTTGCTGCAGTGGGGGTGCCGTAGCGGTGGACGGCCGCCCACCCCCATCTGGGCTTCGTCGTTCCCACGGCGGCGGCGGCGGCGGCGCCCCTCTTTAAGGCGCAGCGGCAGCTATACGCAGGGGACTGCCAGGATGGCCGGGGCGGGGGGGGGGCGGGGGTCAAGCGAGGCGGAAGGGGCGCGGCAGCAGTAGACATGACCATCATCCCCAGCGCCGGCAGTGCATCTGCCTGCCTTGCCTTGCGCTGACGCACGGTCCCCGCCTTTTCCCTCCGCCCCACCCCCATCCCCAGCACACCCCCACGACACTCGTGCAACGGATTCCGGGCGCCGCGGCCGACGGCGTGACGTGGGCGGGCGGCACTTGCCCCCCATGGACGCGGGGGCACCATGGCACCCTGCCGCAACGGCCGCCGTGCCCGTCTGCTGATGTGCCTGTGGGTCACCACGGGCACGGCGGCGGCGGCTGCGGTGGCAGCGGCAACGGCGGTGGCGTCGGCGTTGGCAGCAGCAGCGGAAAAGAGGGTGACACGGCAGCCGTGGCGGGTGCTTCTGAGGGTGCCCCCCCCCCCGCCCCCCCCCCACTGTCGTGGCCCGCACCTACTGTGTCCCCTCGGTTGGTAGCGGCTACGACCGCCCCCGGCGGCCACGGCCAACCTGCGGCGGCACCCGCCGCGCGGCGGCCGCCGCCGCCCATGCTGCGAGCCACGCGACAGCCTCCCGCACGGTGGCGTGCGTTCAGTCAGGTATGCCCAGCCGATCCGCGGCGGAGAGGACGCCCACCGAAGTCCGCTGTCTTCCGACGCTTGGTCGGCTGCACGCCAGAAGCGTAGTAGAGGGGAGTGCAGGGGTGCAACAGCACCACTATGGAAGAAGGAGCCAGTGCCAATAGCCACAAGTCAAAAAAAGGAACACCGCGTCAGTGACACAGCGACACATAAGGACGCGCACCCCGTCCAGGGGGCAACACCAGCAAGTCGCTGCAAGAGCACTCAAAGACGACAAAGCTCGGCCTCCCCCCAAAGTCCCCCCTTTATCCAACCCTCCCCCCCCGGCTTCGTACCCGGGCAGTGTACAGCTAAAAGCGGACTGCCTCCCATGCCGAAACCGACACCCCCTCCAGCGTCACCTCCCCCGACACGGGCACCGCCCCCGCACCAGCAGCCCCAGCAAAAAAGGGGGCCTTGGAGTGCGTGCTGCCAGTCACAAGCACGCTCCGCACGCACGGATACCGCCGCCCATTCACGACCACCACAAAGTCTGCCAGCGAGGCGTCAACCATGAGGGAGCTATACCGGCGGGTGAGAGTATGCCGCCGTGCGCCGGTCGCATCAGCCACGTCGTCGGGCTCCTCCCCACCGCCACCGTCGCTGCCGCTGCCGCTGCCGACACGGCGCTGGTAGCCGCCGCTGCCGCCACCGCCGCCGCCTCCGTAGCAGCCGCCACCGCCGCCACCAGCGTAGCCGCCGCCGCCGCCGCAGTCAGCCGCGGTCGCCGCCGTCGGGTGCCGCCCCCCCTGTGGCGCCCCGCCGCTCAAACTCCTCCTCCCCAGAGCCGCCCGCGGGCGCCGCCACGCCCGCGGCGGTGGCTGGAGCGGCGGCGCCACCGCCGCCGCCAACGCCAGATGCAGACCCGGCGCCGTCGGCGTCGGATGCAGCCGCCACACCCCCGCGCCGTCCCCCCCGGCCCGCAGCCAACGCAGCGCCAGCCACCATTGGCACCCTGGCGCCCGCGCCCGCAGCCGCCTCTGCTGCCGCCCCCCTCCCCACTTCCGCCGCAGTTGCCGTCGCGCCCGCCGGCGCCCACCCCCGACCGCGGGCTGCTGTCAGACGGCCCCCGCGGGCGACCACCAAACCGCCCACAGGATGTCGCGGCCGTCGCTCGCGGGATGCCCTCTCCGACCAGTACCTGACGTGGGTATCCGTATGACCGGTAATAGAGACCACCTCAGCGAGCTCTCATCATCAGATGGTCGGCTGAAACAGCGGAGCACACCGTTGGACTCGCCTCGTTCTCCTGAGCACGGGAGTATTTTTTTTTTTTTCTGCTCATGTGTTCTTTCGGTCCGAGGGGCATGGGTCCGTTTGGGGGGGGTCCTCTAATAGCGACCGGTCGACTTTTCATAGGAAGACTGATCGTCCGTCCAGTGAAGGCAAAGTAAGTTTATATGTAATTGACAACCGGGAGCACATCCGGTGCCACAGTCGAGCTGGAACAACCACGCCACCGGGCCGCAATCAGCCAGTGACGCGTTCTTCCTGGTAATACCGGCCTCACTTCTTCTTCCAGCGCCACCACTACCGTCCACCATCCCTGCAGACCACCGCATCAACCACGCCCACACACCCCCACCCCACTCCTAGACCACGCGCGCGCGCTGCAGGGGTGGCAAATCACCCTTCTTCCCCCCCCATCTGTCCCCCCTCCCCCCCTCACTTGGACTGGCAGGCCGAGACTCCGTGTGGCAGCGCACGCTCCGTCAACGCGAGAAGAGAGAAAGGGAGGGGGGAGGGGGAGAGAGAGGGAGTGAGCTGCGGGTAAAAGAGAAAGGAAGTGGCAAGTGGAGGGGGGAGGAAGGGGGGCGGGTCGGCACCGCAGGGGACCCGAGGAATCCCCTCCCAAGACTCTCCTGGAACACAGCCCACCCAGAGATAGGGAGCCCCCGCCCGCCGCCCTCGCTCCACACGTCATGAGAAGTGCCCAACATAACTGTTAGAGGGGTGGCGGGTGGGCGGGGGGGGGGGTGACGGCGGAGAAGGCGTGGGAAGAAGGTGGACTCCGGGCCGAATAGGATCCCTCGCAACCCACAGTCGAGTGACTGGGCAGAAAATCACCCAGATGGGTCATAGAGCCCGGAATTTGACGATGTACTTGACTTGCGGCGGCCGCCATGTTGGGCGCTTAAGAGGCCATAGCGCAGGATGCAGTGGGCCATTAGACAAAAAAGCACGTACGCCCGGGTAGCCCCAGACATCGCGCATCCAGTGGTATAAACCTTTTTTGGTAAGCCTTTTTCTTGAAGACGTTCATGTACCGCAAGGGCGCCTGAGGCGCCCCTTGGGGGGTCG
The DNA here is from genome assembly GCA_009829735.1 of Pyropia yezoensis. Lineage (NCBI taxonomy): Eukaryota > Rhodophyta > Bangiophyceae > Bangiales > Bangiaceae > Pyropia > Pyropia yezoensis. The sequence continues at coordinate 30,132,592 of CM020618.1, forward strand.
AAAACCGCATGTTCATAGGAAAACACTGTGGAAATCAGGTGGTCGCTATTAGGCGACTGTGGTCGTTATTACCAGTCAGACGGATAGCGTGTCTGGCCCATTAAACGGCCATTGCCCCTAAAGCGGCCACTCCACGTGGCCCACGTGTACGCCCAAATTGCCCGCTTGGGCAACGATCTCTCCTACTCTGCCGCGGTTCTTGCTGCACTGGTCACCCGTCCTTGTCTATCTCTCCCCATCCTACCTCACGTACTCCGCCCCCCGCCCCCCTCCCTGACATAATTATGCCGCCTACCCGTGCTGGACCCAGCAGCGTTGCTGTATCTACCAGCGCAGCACTGCTTATCCCCTGTCAAGATACAAGCCCGATTTTGGCCAGATCTCTTGCTTCGTTGTGCAAATTCTTGCCCTGCTCGAGCACAAAAATGAACGGCTCGAGCAGAATTTTGCTTTTCTGATCAAGGGGATGGGCTGAGGCCAAAGAATCGCCCCCAGGATGACCGACACGACGGCCGCTGTCGGTGTTCTCTCAACCAATGACAACGGCGGTGGCGCTGCTGTTTGCTGGACGAAGCGTTCCATTGGTCAGAATTCAAGACGTAGATGTCGAGCCAGGCGGAGAGATTTTTCCGTGCAGACCCTCGAAAGCTGTCGTCGCGCAGGTTTTTGATCAACCAGTGCGAGAGATTGCGCGGTTTTTAAACGCCTTCGTATATACATTGCTCCCAACCGTAGCGATGGTCGGTCGCTTCTTTGCGCTTCACGAGAGTGCTCTCCTGCCCTGTGCGCTTCCGGTCATACCAAGGGAGGTGGCGACCCCCAATCGCACGAGCTGTTATAGGCAGAAAGCAAGAAACGGGGGTAAAAGCGGTGTCTATGAAGCCTTGAGAGGGGGTCGATGCAGGTTTTATGCAGGTTTTTGCTCGAGAATTTCCCAAAAAAGCAAGAAACTTTTGACGGGCGATAAGCAGCGCTGCACAATGGACCTGATGCGGCCCCGCAGCAGGCATCTACTCGTGGGGGGACCCCGCGTGCGTCGCCGCCAGGGCCGGCGCCTCCCTCCGCGGACCCGGTTGTGCGCGCTTGCGAGCTGTTTCGTACTCTTTCTGCTAAAAACCTGGTTTCCCAGCTTCTCTCTGTTGTCTCTGGACTGTCTCGCAAGAGTGCTCGTACTATTGTGAAGGACAGCGGCGTCCTCCGCCCGCGCGGACGCCAGTCGTTCTTCACTGCCGCGGAGGAGGACGCCATCGTGGATGCCATGGGTGTATGGGTGGCCCAGGGCCTACTGCTGACCGCAGACACCCTACGGAAAAAGCGTCTGCTGGCTGGCGCACAGCGCCAGCGGATGCGTATGGGCTTGGCAGAATTTCCGTAGGCAGAGGGGGGGCCGATGAGGGAAGAATAAATGTGGCCATGTGATTTCTCCTGACACGTATCAGCCTCGTGATCGGCCCTGGATGCCTATTGCAGAGCTGGACCGTTTGGGAGTATTACACGTGGCGGCCCGATATTGACGGCGGCGCTACGAGATACTCACTCACAGACGAAGAAAAAAAAAAGATCATGAGAACGAGCTCATTCTCCTCTCTCCAGCCGTGTTTTTATTTTCTGAAGGAGACAGAGAGAAGTACCTCAGCTGCCAAGGTGGCCGAAGCTCTCTAATGTGCGCGTCCGTTGGCTATGGATGATGGATCAGAGGCTTTCCGAGACATTGTGGCGGCGATGTGGCGAAGCGGATGTGGCGCCACAAACAGGGCGCCACAACCATGAAACCGCTCCGAGACATCCTCGCACTCAGACCTTCATGGCAACGCGCAGTACATTAATTAAACCAAAAATGATTGCGAGAATACAGCCTGCCCACAGCTCATGTACTCTCCGAGGCGTGTTCAGGCGCGGGCTGACGTGCGGGTTGGGAGGAGATGGCGACGCAGCAGTGGTGAAGAGGACGCAGCGTCGCTGGTGGCGACCTTGCCAAGGGGCTCGTGGGCGCTTCGACAGAGGCGGGATCATATGGCGAGGGCCACAGGGCCGAAAAGCGGCTGCGGGGCGCCCCGTCGACGTCGACCACCCAGATCGGTCATGCCGCCGGCAGGGGCGTTCGGCCAGCTCTCTATGCCGTCGGACGGTGCGCCCCCAATCAACACTCAGCTTTGATTTCGGGGCCTCCGGTTAGGGCCAATAGTAATCAAACGTTCTCATCACGCGTACCAATGGTAATCGAACGTTTGCGGAGCCGTCGGCCACGTGTAGAGTCCCCATGAAAGGTCAATCCCTGCCATATGTCGTGTCACTCTTCACCTGCCCCAGGCCTTTTGGATCGCCCCGCCGTAGTTCCTGGCGACTGACCGACTTGGCGTCGGGGAGTTCAGTGAGCTGTGCCGGGGACTTCTAGATGACGTCGCGTCACCCCACCGCCAACTGCACGGGGAGTGGTCGCCGGCTTGTCCCCGGAAGTACAACGTGGCCGTCTCGGCGTTCGACCCGCTGCCCGCCACCACCGCCGTCGTCCCCGCTAGCTGGCCGTCACTCACCCGCCGTCACCTGACCGCCCTCGCCCCGCCAACGCCATCGCCCTCACCGGCTGGCCGTCGCCCCTTCACCGTGCCCATTACCGCCTTCGTCTGGCGGTCGCCCCCCTGCCACGTCTGTGGCCGCCGCTGGTCGGTGCCCCTCCGGTGCTGTCGCCGCCGCCGCTGGCTGGCCGGCGCCCCACCGCGGTTGCTGCTGCCGCCGCCGACGGACTACCACCGCCCCCACCGCACTGCCACCGCCTCTGCCGGCTGACCGCCGCCTCGTCACCGCCGCCACCGTCGCTGCCCTCTGGCCGCCGCCTTCCCGTTGCCAGCCCCCCCCCCGCCGCCCTCACCGCAGCCACGGGCTGGCGGCCTCCTCCCACCTGCCACGGTCGCCGCTAGCGGCTGGCCGCCGCCCTCGCGCCACCACCGCTCCCGCTCGCAGTTGGACGTCGCTGGTCGGCCGCCACCTCCCGGCCGCCACCGCCACCGCCGCGGCCGCTGCTTGGTGGCCGCCGCCGGCTGGCCGCCGCCCCCGCCGCCGCCGGCTGGCCGCCGCCCCCCCGCCGCCGCCGCTGCTGCCGCTGCCGCCGCGGGCTTGTGGCCGCCACCCTCCCGCTGCAGCCGCAACCGGTTGTCGTCCGTTCCTTCCCCGCTGCCGCGGTCACCGCCGCAGCCACCGGCTCAAAGCCGCCCCCCCGTCGCTACCGCCGCCACCGCCGCCGCCGGCTTGTTGCCGGCTTCGCCCTTGCCGGCTGGTCGCTTCTCCCCTGCCGCTGCCGCAGCCGCCGGCACTGCCGGCTGGCCTCCACCCCACCGCCGCCACCGACGCTGCCGCTGGCTACTCTCCGTCTCTCCGCCTCGCCTTCGCCGCTATCGCTGCCGCCGCCTGCTGGCGGTCCGCCAACGCCGCCAACGCCATCTTTCGTCGGCCGCTGCCCCCTCGCCGCCGCCGCCACCGCGGCGGTCACCGGCTGCTGGCCGTTCCCGCGCCGCCGCCGCGGCCAGCCGCCTTGCTCGCGGCCGCCAGCAAGTCGCCGCCCCGCCTCCCCACCGCGGTCGCTGGATGGCCTACGCTCCCTGCAATAAACTACTCTTTTTGTGGGCATCCCATTGGACGTCGTGTTGTCCGTTTTGGTGGCGCTGCGCGCGCCCATGGCGTCAGCGTGTAGCAGTTTGCAACCGAGGGTGGTCCAGTACGCTCCCTAGAAGCAAGGTGCCTTTGAGAGCCTCGATTAGGAACTTCTGGTTCTTTGCTCGTACTTCTGACTCCACCAGCATTCCCAGCGACCCTTTTTTAGTCGTCCTGGACAGTTTTGGCACTCGTGAGTGACACTTGGTATCGGTGTGTTCGGTCGTTGCTGAGGTTGTGCATAGTCGTGACATGCCATCACCGTGCTCACCCCGAGGAACACCTGTCCGGACCATTGCTTGGAAAGTGATTCTGGACACCAAGAAAATGCCGATGAGAACGCTTTTGTCTTCAGAACCACAAACGCATGACGAGGAAGTGCGTCTTGACGGCCGTTCGGGACCGGCCAGCTGCCAGCCTTTTACAACCGACAAGGTGGGGGGTGTTCAGCCGGTCTTGACTGGCACGGCTGTAACCACGTGAGCTATCCACACTTCCTTCACGACTTACTCTAACACATATACTTTATTCAAGGCGTTTGAGTACACTTAACTCCAGGTCTGCTCGCAAAACTCGGTTGGAAAAGCCCCTAAAATATTGTTAATACTTTCGGGTTTTCCGCTCAGGAGCCGTTTATCAAAGGTTGCGCCCCCCCCCGAAATCAAACCTTCTCTAAATCGTCCGATGACATAAAGAGGCGGCCGGGCGTTCGACAGTTTTGAATTCCTCGTCTACACGACCAGTCCGTGTGCAAAAGTCCCAGTGACAATTATGGGCTCGACTGCCACATTGTGGCGCCACATGGCTTTCGCCACAAGCCACTCGGTTGTGGCGCCGCGTTTGTGGCGGCGGCCCCCGATGCCCCGCTTCCCGAACAGCCAATCAAATCACGAGAAAGCTCGCCACAATCGCCTCGCCACACGCTTCCCGCCATGTGGTGCGGCCGCCGGTATCATGTGCCACCTGCCGGAAAACGCGCCAGAAATACATCCTGTGCCTCAATGACGGCGTTCCAAAAGACCAGTAATTGCTACATACTCTCCTGCACTGACGACCTACCATGTAATTCTTGCGCGTGAGGTGACCCCAGTCTACCTCCCCGCACGCACAACCCGCTGTCGTGAAGACGCCACAGCGGCCTCGTCCACCATTAGAGCACCCCCCGCTGCTCTAGCCCTCGCCACTGCGCGGACGTTCCGCTCCAGGCCCCCTGGTGTGTTACCTGATTTTGTGGGCCCTCTGCATCTCCTTTTTTTCCCGCTCCGTGGCGTACCGACGGGTCTTGCGCCATGTTGCGCGCGGCCGCCACCCGCGGCGGCGCGGCGCTCCGCCACTTTGCCGTTGGCGGCGGTGCTGCCCGCAGCGCCTTCCCTGCCGGCAGTGCGTCGGGTGCTCGGTGGGTCTCGCGGGCTGCGCTACCATCGGCTGCGGGCGTTGCGGGTAACGAGGCGCTCGCCACGGACGCGGCGGTGCGGCTGGTGGCGGGCGAAGTGGCGCCTCAGCAGCTGACGACCGACGAGGCGGCGCGCTTCCGGGCCGACCGTGAGGCCCAAAAGTCCATCAAGAACTTCACGCTCAACTTTGGGCCCCAGCACCCTGCGGGTACGTCATGCCCGGAACAGGAGCCAAAGCTGCACCGGAAGGGGCCGGCGAGCAGTTGCGCATCTTGGGGGGGGGCTGGCCTGGCTCCTTGCGATGGGGTCTTACCCTCCGTGGGTGGGTGCTCACTACCATGTATGTAGGGCCGACTGCACTTTGTATGTTACTTTTTGCGCTATTGACTACGGGACTCACATAGCGACGTTTGTTCCCTTACGTGCTGTTGCTTTTCATGTGATTGGCTTCTCCTTGTTCCACTGTGAGTAGCTGTACGTCTCTGGTTTGCTGCATCGGCCCATGTAGCACGTTGCGGTTGCACGCCTGTTCCTTGTGTTTTTTTGGTGGGTAAGAGCGGAGCTACCAACGGGCCTCGCACTCGTCGAGCCAGGCGGCACGACTGACCTTCTCTCCCGTATTCGTTTGAAATTCCTGGATGAACTTTCATGCTTGGTGGCTGTGTATGAGTGCAGCACGGCGTTTTGCGGCTGGTTCTTGAGCTGGATGGAGAGGTGGTCGAGCGCGCCGACCCCCACATTGGCCTGCTGCATCGGGGCACAGAGAAGCTCATTGAGCACAAGACCTACTTGCAGGCGTTGCCCTATTTTGATCGTCTCGACTGTACGTTGTGCTGGGCTCGCGGTTGCGATTGAGCGGGCCGTCATCTCCCCATGTGTATTGGTGCCTTTTCCTGCGCATCGATGGTGCCTGCACGTGTGCGTGCCGCGCTTAGACCATGGGGCGGAGTGCGCTGCCTGAAATCGGGCTCCTGCTGACCGATTGTGCTATCTTGAGGTGGTTACGTTCTGCTTGCAATCCTCGCTGCTTGTATTTGATCTCCTCTGCTGTGCTTCCCTCGCCCACAGATGTCTCTATGATGGCCCAGGAGCAGTGCTACTCACTGGCTGTGGAGAAGTTGCTCAAGACGACGGTCCCCCCTCGTGCGCGGTATATCCGCACGCTGTTTGGGGAAATCACACGGCTTCTGAACCATCTACTGGCCGTGCCCTGCCACGCTATGGACGTGGGCGCCTTGACCCCCTTCCTGTGGGCCTTTGAGGAGCGGGAAAAGCTGATGGAGTTTTATGAGCGCGTGTCCGGGGCGCGCTTGCACTCTGCTTACGTGCGGCCCGGGGGGGTGGCCCAGGACTTGCCGATGGGCCTCATGGACGACATCTACGCGTTTTGCGAACCCTTTATCTCCCGTATTGACGAGATGGAGGAGATGCTGACGGGCAACCGGATCTGGAAACAGCGGCTGGTGGACATTGGGGTGGTGACTGCGGAGGAGGCGCTCAACTGGGGCTTCACGGGGGTGATGCTGCGCGGCTCGGGGGTGGCCTGGGACCTCCGCAAGACCCAGCCATACGACGCGTACGGTGAGGTAGACTTCAACGTCCCCGTGGGCGTCAATGGCGACTGCTACGACCGCTACCTGTGCCGCATGGAGGAGATGCGCCAGAGTGTGCGCATTATCGTGCAGTGCCTCAACCAGATGCCGGCGGGGGAGATCAAGGTGGACGACCGAAAGATTTCGCCACCGTCGCGGGGGCAGCTGAAGCAGTCGATGGAAGCGCTCATTCATCACTTCAAGCTGTACTCAGAGGGCTTCCTGGTGCCCCCAGGGGAGGTGTGCATGTCGGTGGAGGCGCCCAAGGGTGAGTTCAGCGTTGCGCTTGTGGCAGACGGCACCAACCGGCCGTACCGGTGCCGCATCCGTGCGCCGGGCTTTGCTCACCTGGCTGGGCTCAACTTTATGAGCAAGGGCCACATGGTTGCCGACGTGGTCACGATCGTGGGCACCCAGGACATTGTGTTTGGGGAGGTGGACCGCTGAGCGTCATCCTCAGGGCTGGCCTTTCGTATTCTCTTCTTTTTTCTTTTGTCTCAGTGAGTGGAAGAGGCTGGACATGGGGGGCTGTGGTGGTCATCCGCCCCTTCCTATCGTCACTGTGTGGTGATTTTTGAGTTGGTATCGGTGAAGTACACGACGCACGTACGTTGGTGTGTTGGGTTTGTGCGCCGCGCGCGTGACGTCGATCTTTGCGTGAGGACGTTGTGAGTCCGATAGGCGGGCCCAACGGTACCTGCTTCGCCGGCGCCCCTGAAAGGCTCCTTGCCCTTCGCGACAGTGCCGCAGCGTGCAAGATTGCGGAAACAGTTTTAGTCATGAGGACCCATCACCATGGTTCTCCCTCCAACTGACGTCGTATTGTATGTACATACAGCACAGGTCACAGCTAACGCGATTGTCTAGAAAATATATAGGGCCCCTGCTCTTTCTCCCCCTATCCCTCCTATACACAGTTCTACCAAACGGACAGCACTTGCCGCTCCACCGCAAACACCCCCCCCCCCGCATCAAGGTTGCCTGTGGTGGGTGCCACCACCCATGGCAGCAGGCGGACAACCAGGTTAACTGGTCGCGGCGCGTAGGCCGCCACGGCCAGTAGGTTGTGGCGCTCTGTCAACAACCCGTCGGGGACGTAAAAGCTCGACTGGGGGCCGAGCGGCTCGATGAAACGGCCGACCAGCAGGCCGTTGACCCACAAGTGCGCCGACGCGGGTGCCCCGTCCAGGACCAGCCGCAGCGGGTACGCCAGGCCGCCACCCCTGCCACAGCCCGCCAGCTGGGCGCCCACCGAGGTCGCGGGGGCGTCAAAGTGGGCGCGCACCCACACGAGTCCCCCCCGGAGGGTCAGGGGAATGCTCAGGGTGGAGCCGGCGCCGGCGACGGCGCCAGCCAGGGGAGCCCACGCGGCGACGCCGCCGCCACTGGCAGCCGAAGCGGCCGAGAGGGAGGAGGCGGTGGCCTCGCTCTCGAGCGGCAGGCCAGACGTATTAAACGGGTCCCGCAGCTTGGTCACGTCCACCCCTGCGATATCCCACCGCTGGTCAGACGCAACGCGTGAGAGGCGAGCAGACAGGAGCCCCCGCCGATTGCGAACGTCGTTAAGGAGGAAGGGCGACCGGGACTGGCCAAGCGACTCAACAAGGATAACAACAGTGTGCTCCCCGTCGTCGCTGTCGGCGGACAGGTGGGGTGTCAGGTCGTGGGTTTTGCGGCCCGCGTAGTGGATGTCAGCAAAGTGCATGGCGCCCGCACTGATAGCGTTGTGGCTGTAGCAGACCTGGCCCGCAACTGCCGCGCCGTCCACCCATACGGTGCCAACGTGGCGAACATTGATGGTGAGCTTGACACGCGGCTGCCGGCTGGCGCGTCGAGGCAGCCGGAAACGGAGCCGGTAAGCAATATGACCGCTCGTGAAGTTATGGTACAGCGGGTTGCGGTCCGCATACGCAATGGGCATCCACGCCACGTCGGCCTCCCAGTCCACGGACCGAGAGAGCGGCTCGGAAAGCGGCACCGCATAGGTGGGGGATGACAGCAGGTCCCGCGACTGGGCCGACAAGGCGCCCGCACCGGGGGGGGGGGCGCCGGGGGACCCAGCAGGCGGCAGCACGTACAGGCCGGGGCATACGGCTAGTACGGTCGGCGGGAGAGGCACAAATGCCTCGGGCGGCCGCCCGTCCCCGCTGCCGGCACCGCCGACGGTGCCGAGCCCGCCGTCACCACCGGCATTGCCACTCTCCGCCGTGACCGCCGACAGGCGGCTGTCGACATCGGCAGGCGACCCGCCGCCGGGGCCACCGCTCACACCCCGAAGGAGGTACACGGGGGCCGGCGCCGCCGGAGACGCGCCCCCCCCGGCAGCGACGCCGACCGTCAGCTCCCCCGACGCAGGGTCAAAGGCCAGGTCCTCTGCCCCCCCCCAGGCAACACCAAACCGCTGCGCCGCGGGACCCGGCGACTTGCCGTCTTGACCGGCGGCGACGACGGGAAAGTGGTGCGCCTCGACGGCGCTGAGCTCGGCAGTCAGGGAATCCGCGTCCGCATCAGCCACGGTGAGGAGGCGGAAGAGGACGGGCGCGTCGGCCGTCGTCGCCGCCAGGCCGCCACTGCCGGCGGTGACGGCCACCACAACCCCACCGCGCCGGACGGACAGCGTGAAGCAGAGCCCCCCAATCTCTTCGGTAGACGCGACCAGGCTGACGGGCGCACCCCCAGCGTCGCCGACCCCCGGCGGCGCGCCCAGCGGCAGCTCGTCCAGCGGCACGCGCTGGCCAACGGGGATGGTCGCCCCCGGGTCGGCTGCGGACGCAGTCACAACGCCCGCCGACGAGCCGTCGACCGCCGCCCACGACACGGTCAAGGCGGTGGGCGCGGCCAGCCCGGACGTGTGAAAGACCACCACCCCCGCCTCGTCGGGTCGAACAGCGGCGGCCCACAGCTCAGCGCCCGCGTGGACGCCACGCAGCAGCACCGGCAGAGTGGACAGGTGGAGGGACAGGCCCACCGCCAGCGGGAAGGTGGCGGGCAGAATGGCCGCCGCGCGGGGAGAGAGAGTGCCCCCAGCAACCACGCCCGACACGACCACCGAGTAGCGCACAGGGGGCCCAGTGTCCGCCCCAAAGTTGCGCAAGAACACGAAGGTCGGCCGCCGCGACGAGCCGTCCAGCACGGGCGGCGCGTCCCCGCTGCCCGCGGCAGCCACAAGCGGCGGTGCGCCACGCACGGGGATGGGCGCCTCGGCACGGCGGGCACACAACAGGAGCCCCCCCACAGACGCGGCCACCGCTTTGCTGTCCTCCAGCCGTGCGCACGCGGCGAGCCCCACGGCGGCAAACGAGCGCTGGAACAGCGAAACCCGCCTCAGCCGCCGCCCCCGCGAGGACAGCTTTCCATATTCCCGCACAAACGCAGAGTAGTCATACGACGTGTACACCTCCGTGTCACCAATGCACCCGTAATTCGTGCCGCCCGCGGACATGTACCAGTTTGCAATCGTCACCCCCTGCGCGGCAAGGGAGATGGCGAGCGTCGACGAAAAGGCGTCGCCAAAAAAGGTGTAGACGTCGTCGTAGCCGCGGGTGCGGGCCCACTGGTTGATCCAGCCGACTTGGCCTTCGGCCACAATCGGCGGCGCCGAAGACGCCGAGCCCCCAATGCGGTGCATGGTCCGCTCCAGGCCGTCGACAGCGCCCGCAAGGGAGGCGGTCGTCCACCCCACCGCGGGGGGGGCGGCGTAGCGGATTTCGGGGCGGAAGAGGCAGCGGGTCAGCGCGCCGTCGGCGCCGCCCACCCCCGTACCACCCACCCCACACGTCACTTGCGTGCAAGCCGCGGCGCCTCCCAACTCCAACATCCCAACCTGGCACGACGAAGCGTCGCCGGACGCACAACCCGGCGTGAACGTAAAATACAGGTCAAAGCCGTAGAGGTCTGACCGGTAGGTGCGCTCGCCAAAGCGGGTGCCCCCCATCAACGCGCGCCGCGCGCGCTTGCCCGTCGCCCACGAGCCCGCCGGGGAGTCGTCATTGTGGAAGAGCGGCACCGTGCACCCCGCCGTGCGCACCACGTCGGCCAGCAGCCGCACCTCATCGCTGAGCGACAGGTCAAGCCCGCCGAGTGTCTGGCGGAGCTCGTTCTCAACCTGCAGGGCCACCACACACCCCGTTGACGAGGCGGTGCGCTCGTGCGCGGCGATAAGCGGGATGATGGCCGCGAGCCACTCGACGCACGCGGCGTGGAAGGAGGCGTCCCAACGCTTGACCATCCCCACCGGCGGGAGCCGCAGGTGGCGCACCAGCACATCTCGACGGGCGACCAGCCACGACGGGTAGCCACCCGACTGGACTTCGGCGCAGATGTAGGGCCCTGGCGCGGCAATGACCAGCAGCTGCAGCTCGGTGCACAGGGCGAGCAGGCGCGACACGTCGCGGTTGCCATCAAAGTGGTAGACGCCCGGCGCGGGGGAGTGGGCGCCCCAGTGAAAGTAGAGGCGGACGGCGTTGAAGCCGCCGGCACGGAGGCAAAGGAGGACGTCCCGCCAGCGGGACGCGTCGGGCAGCCGAAAGTAGTGCACCTCGGCACAGACGAGGAGCGTCGGCACCCCGTGGATGAGCAAGCAGTGCCGGTTCCAGTCCACCGTCTCGCCGTAGGTGGCGTGGTCGTATGCCGACGTCTCGGCCGAACGGGCCGCTGCGGGGGTGGGCGGCACGGTGGTCGCCATGTCCACCAGTGGAGCACCCCTGGCCGAGGGTGGGGGGTGGGGGGAAGGGGTCACTGAGAGCCTCCCAGAGAAGGGGACGCGGCCGGGAGGGCGGCCGCCAAACGCCCCGCCGCGACCGTCACGCCCACCGTGGCAGGCCGGGGGTGGCGAGCGGTGGGCTCGCTCGGGCAGGCAAGCTGCAGGCACCCTTGGTGGCGCGCGCGGCGTGGCGGGAGCGGCGGGACGCTGTCGGATGCAGCTGCAGCTGCACGTGGGCGCGCGACGACAGCGTCCCGCCGCTCCCGGCGCACCGCGCGCCCCACCAAGGGTGGGGGCGTGGCGGGGAGAGGGTGGCCGTCTCGCACGGTGCATCCCTTGTTTACAGCAGGCGGTGCGCTACATACCGCTGCCAGGCGCTGTTCGTCCACCAAAGCTGGCGTCCGAAGCAGCAGGGTTGGTGGGGGGTCGATTCGGATTCGGATTCGGGTTCGCGAATACGGTGGATTCGCCCGAACTCTGGAAGCGTTCCACCCGAACGACACATGCAATGAGAACACGTGGCGACCAATTGGTCACGTGTAAGCGTACTTGACAGAAGGGGCATGACTGGTCTAGCAATGAGTGGTGAGGCGCGCCAGGCCAGAGAGCTACGAGAGGTACGCCGTATCCGCAAGGACAAGGTAGTAGCTGCCGTGGGAACTCCCCAGGGTACCTCATCTACTTCCCAAGTCGGGAAGACTCCTCCGGGAACTGACCATCGGTGTCGGAACTGCAACGCCGATGGACACTGGGCATATGATTGCCCTATTTTGAGTAAACGCATTCAACAACTCGTTAAGAACGCGAGTAAGAAGACGGCTTCGAACGAAGTACGTTCACGCCGCGAGGGTGGACCTCGACCGGTAGTGGTGGTCGCCACACCCTCGGCGGAGGTGGCGGACACGTCGTCCTCGGACTCGTCGTCTTCCCCTTCGCCCTCGGATTCCGACGCCAAGTCGGCGGGAAACGAATGACCGTTGGAGCTGGCCGTCCTAAGCTCACAACGGCAGCCTCGGCCAAGTGGGTCAAAAGGACGACCCAACCCTGCCGGATACTGCGGCGACCTAAGGGAGTCCACCCACCTCGGGTAGGACGCCCCAAGAACGTAAACCCACGTCGGGTCATCGCGGTGCAGACGGGTGAGAACTTCCAGGTGGCTGGCCGGGTGCAACCAGCCCCCGGCCGTGCCTTTGGTGCCCGTATCGTACTTGATACCGGTTCAGGAGCCTCCTTGATACGCTAGTCGCTCTTACCCAAGGAGGTGAAGCTCCAACGCTGGAGGTCCAAGGCCGACCGTATGATTGACATGAATGGTGGGGTACTTCCCATTGTTGGTGCCGTAACCCTACCAACTAGGTTGGGGTCCCATGACGTCGACGTGACCTATGGAGTAGTCGAGAACATATCGGTACCCCTGCTTCTGGGTACCCCTTATGTTGTAACACAAGTGCCTCTGATTTGTGGCCCGGAGTATTGTAGCAATATGGTTGTCCGTATTGTGACCCTAATATTAGGGGGGCTACTTCTAATCCTTGGCTTTCAATTTGAGAGTCCGTACTGGTCACGGTATCTATAAGTTACGTATGACCAGAGGGACTTGCATCTTGGGGTGGAGGGTAGTTAGTAGTGTCTCCGAGGGTTTATAACGAGGGGGCCGGTGGCGAATCCACCGCCGGCCAAGGTAGAACAACAAACCCCTCCCATTTGGGCTCCCATCTTGGTCCCGTGGCTTGCGCTCCAAGGACAGCAACCTTGGCCTCCCGGTGACGTTGGTGCCGATCCCCCTTGGTGAGTGTTCCCTGAGAGTGGACGTGCGACGGATTCCTATTGTGCTACATTGGTGGAGCAGCAGGGGACGGGTTTCCGTCACCCTTGTGGTGACGCCGTCTTCGGCCCTGGCACACGGATAGGGATCCGGTCCTTTTCTTGCACTCGTGGTGTTGCGACCTGATCGATTGTGTTGAGTTTTTACCTTTGACTGTGATCTACTGTTACTCTCCCCAATCTACCCCCTCGCTCTCTTATTCGTGGTGATTGTTACGTCGGTCGACTGATTGTGACGATGTCTACCCAAGAGACGGGGAACGTTCAAGATGACGGATCGGCGTCGACGCCGACCCCGGAGGTGACTACGGGAACTGGGATCGGGAACCCGATCGACAACATTGAGACGCCAATGCTTTCCGGTGCCGGATCGACGTTTGGCACGGCTCGGACGGCAGGAGGCGGGGGTCCGCCTCAACTGTCATCGACCGACCTCACTCCGCCGCCTCCTTCACCAGGGGATTCCCTGATGGCATCATTGGCCCGCATCGAGGCCCGGTTTTCCGGGCTCGACGCCCGTCAAGATCGGACGGAGGACGCAATGGCAGTGTTGATGTCAACACGCCACACGACGGGACCCCGACGTGTTCCTCCCACACCGGTACGGTTCGAACCGGCCGGACTACTTTCGGAGTCCACCAGGGTCAACCCCGGTGTTGCTACTCCTGGACAACCCCCGGACACAATGGGGTATGGATCCGACTCGTCGGCAGAGTTGGAACGGAGTCACACGGAGCGATACGCTCGGAGCACCCGAAGCGGCCTCCGCGGACACGACCCGGCGGATACCTACGCCGGTGGAGAGTCGGTTATTGGGGGAGGGGGTACCCTCTCACAGTACCCCCACGACGACGGAGGCCAGGCAACTCGGGTTCCCGAGGTGCCGACGCCTGAAGTACCATCTTCAGTGGTGGAAGCTATGACCGCGCAGGTAACTGCGAGCCTACTGAAGCGGATGGAGTCCGATGAGTTTGCTCATCAACTGGCTAAGCGACTGGATATCCAGGACGCCGACACGGAGATCGTCAACGAGGTCTTCCGGTCGGTACTGACTCCCGAACGTTATCGTTTGGAGGACCGCTCTACCACCGTATCGGAATCGATGCGTAATACGTTGCATCGGGCGATCCGCTCTATGCAGACCCTTATGAAGGGAGTCCCTATGTTCGGGGGGCCGAACGGACGCCCGTTGGCAGTCATCGGCTTCTTGACTAGCTTCGAGGCAGCCGCGGACAAGGCGCTCGTCAACGAGGGGCTGGCCCTGGAGATCCTCCCGTTCTTTGTTGATGAACGGGTGCGAGGCATTCTTCGCCAGGCATCCCCGATGCCGGGAATGAGGGTTGCGGCCACCCCCATGGATTACCGTGGGATTCTCAAGGAGCTGCTGAGCAGTTACCTCAGTGAGGACAAGAGCGAGGACCACTACCGGGCCCTGCGCACGGCGACCGCCCAGAGCTGGGAGGATGAGGAGATGTTTGGACGCCGGATCCAAGAGCTCGACTACGAGCTAGGGAAGCTCCTCGGTGAAGGGGAACTACGGGCCATCCTGTTCGCAGGAGTACCCAACTACGTGCGGATATCCGCTCGGGGAGCCAATACGGCGCGGACCAACTTCAGTCGACTGATGCATATGTGCAAGTCCCTAGGGGACGCCTACCGGGTTCTACACCCGGAATGTGCCTTGGCCCCGAAGCCCAAGGGTGAGGGAGGCAAGCCCAGTCTTACCCCGGTACCGAGGCAAGAGAAGGTGGAACGTAAGGCCGCACCAGTACTGGTGGCGACCGAACATCCCCCTATTGGTGAGGAGGAACCTCTAGTTGACCAACAGGGCCACCTGTTGCTACCGGCGACGCCGGTGATTGATGAGCACGGTACGGTAGCGTACATTGCCCCGGCGGGGACCCAGTTTCAGGTCAGCGAGGGCACGGGACGTCGCGTCCCGTACGTACGGACTACGGGGTACTCCCCGGTGACGGGTAACCCTCATCAACCCTTGCCAACATGGGCGGTGCGCACGGAGGCACCCCCGCAGATTGCGGGCCGACCCAACCGGTTGGGGGAGTCCATGTTCCGGTTGACCCAAGGACCCAAGGCCTACCAGGGAGCAGGCACTCGGGCGCCCGAGGGAGGCAACCGCAGCTACGGGGCTACCCCGATGCGAACTCAAGGGGGGACCGGCACGTCCGGATGTATGTTGTGTGGGGATCCCCAACACTGGGTGTCTTCCTGCCCACTCATCCCCGAGGAGTCTCGGCGGGCAGCGGCGCAACGCAAGGCATCCACCGGGGGGTATCCCGCCAGAGCACCCGGACCCGCACCGGGTAGGCAGCCAGCTCCAGGTGGAGTACTGGCCGTCGAGGAGGCACCTCCTCAGCCGGATGTCCCGGCGGACAGCACCCCACCAAGGGCGGGAAACGAGTAAGAGGAAGGATGACCGGGGGGCGCTGGGGTAACCCAAGCAAGCCACCCCGGAGTACCGCGGGGAAAGCCCCACGGAGAGCGCGGTTGAGCCGACGCCGCATCAACCCCCGGGTACACCTTCCGGCCCCGACGACACGGCGTCAGGGGATTGATGACCAACCTCCAAGGTTGGGAGGAGAGGACGGGAAGCCCCGTCACATGGAACCAGACACGGGCCCTGTTCAGGATGCCCGAGCTACACCGGATATCGGTGTAGGCCACGTACTGTTCACCTTGGAGAACTTCAAGGTATCAGCTACACTGGGGGTTGACCCCCAGTCGACACGATCGTACTACCCTGTACTGGATACAGGGGCTGGACCCAACCTTATCCGGAAGGACACCCTCCCGGACAAGTGGCTTCCGCGAGTCAGAGTGACTCGGGGACCCACCATCAAGGATGCGAATGGTCGCCTCATTCGTACGACCGCAGCGATGTCGCTGCGGGTTACCATCGGGGAACTCACTACGGAAGTCGACTTCCTGGTGTGTGAGACCCTATCGGTGCCCTGCATACTGGGGTGCACCTTCATCAACGTTCACGTCGATGCAATCCGGCCAGGCCGGAGGACCGTCGAGCTTCAAGAAGCCGACGGAACGAAGCGAGGACATACGGCTATCGTCAGGGACCTGACGCTACATGGGAGCCACGTTAACGTGGCTGAGGTGTACGCAAGCGTCGAGCCGAAGACACTTCGGTTGGCCAAGCGAACTCGCTTTGAGCCGTTGTCGGAGACAGTCCTCCCGGTTAACTGTGACCTCGCAGGCATCTGCAGAGTCAAGTCCAACCTGCGGACGTACAAGCGCCATGGGTTGACCATGGCCAACGGTCTCATAGACCTCCCAGCAGGAGGGTCGTCCCTCCTAGTGATGGCGAACTATCGCCGTAAGGCAGTCACCCTCCCGAAGGGAACTATCCTCGGGATTGCCGAGCTCTACGAAGGAGATATCCTTACCCCTGACAAGGAAGGTCAAGTGGAACCACTTGAGGTGCTGGCGGCCGCCGAGACCACCGAGCGACAGCAACCCGATGACGGGAAGCCTAGCCCATCGGCGGCTCCGGCGGACATGCCGCCAAAGGACCAAGAAGCACTGAAGGCCCTGGCCGAGGCTGACCTCGACCACCTTCCCCCTTCGGTTGCCGAAGGGGTACGACGGATGCTAAGGAAGCATGACGTCATGTGGACAGGCGGGGCCTTGGGTACCATTGGGGCAACCCAACATCGTATAGACCTGGTACCAGGCGCACGACCCGCCCGGTCACAACCGCACCGAGCGGGACCTATGCAACGAGAGATCGTTGATGGAGAAGTGAAGAGGATGAGCGAAGCGAAGGTGATACGTCCTTCGATGTCGGAGTGGGGTGCCCCAGTCGTTATCGTACCGAAAAAGGATCAAACCCCTCGATTTTGCATCGATTATCGACGCCTCAACTTGGTTACCAAGAAGGACTCCTACCCTTTACCAAGGATGGATGAATGCATCGACTCCCTGGGGGAAGCTACGGTGTTTACCACCATCGACTGCAATGCCGGATACTGGCAGATCCCGGTGGCGGACGAGGATATCCCCAAGACGGCATTCGTCTGTCACAGTGGAGTGTACGAGTTCCTAACGATGCCCTTCGGATTGTCCAACGCCCCCGCTACATTCCAGCGGGCTATCGACATTATACTGTCGGGGGTGAAGTGGCGTAACTGCCTAGTGTATCTCGATGACGTTATCGTCTTCTCGCGTAACATGGATGACCATGTGCAACATGTGGACGAGGTACTCACCCTCTTGCGGAACGCCGGGGTAACCCTGCGTCTGAAGAAGTGCGCCTTCTTCCAACAGACGGTCGAGTATCTGGGCCACCAGATCACACCTGGTAAACTAGGGGTACTCGAAGCCAATACCCGGGCACTCCGGGATGCCCGGTTCCCTAACACCCAGACACAGCTCAAGAGCTTCCTGGGAATGTGCAATGTATACCGACGGTTCGTCAAGGACTTCGCTCGGATAGCTAAACCGTTAACGGTTCTTACGAGCAGTACCTTGCCCAAGGTACTCCAGCCCCCTTCGCCTAGCGAAGAGGAGGCATTCGAGTCGCTGAAGCGAGCCCTACTATCCCCACCCGTCCTTGCGTTACCGCACAGACGGGGGACCTTCGTCATCGATGTCGATGCGTGTGATACAAAAGTGGGATGCACCCTGTTGCAGGGAGAGACGTTGATCGGTACCGATAACGTTATCCCGGACCTACGTCCGGTAGGGTACTTCAGCCGGACACTCAACCCGGCTGAGCGTAACTATAGTGCCACCGAGCGTGAGTGCCTCGGAGTTATATGGGCAGTGCAACTGCTCCGTCCATACCTGGAGGGCTCCAGGTTCATCGTGAGGTCCGACCACGAACCCCTACGATGGCTCCTCAACCTTGGTGACAAGGATTCCGATAGCCATGGGAGGCTAGCCCGATGGAGGTTGAAGATGGCCGAGCACGACTACCGTACCGTGTATAAGGCTGGGTCAACCCACCATCTCGGAGACGCATTGTCTCGACTCGACACACCGAGCGGGGATACCCGCCCGGTGGACGAGGACATTCCGGTGGTACCGGTCTGCATGGTGGGTAATGCTACCCAGGGTATGGTTGACCATACCATGGCACACCTTGCATGCCCACTGACCCTCGCGGACTTCCGCGAGGCACAAGCCAATGACGACGACTGTAGACGTCATCGCGCTAACCTCCTGGCCGGTACGGCCGGCATCTTCTCCGAGAACGAAGACGGACTCATATACCGGCGGGCACCCGCCGATGGACGACATCAAGTCGTAGTTCCCGTGTCCTTACGGCAAGCCGTCATGGAACGAGAACACGAGAACCCCACAGCCGGACACCCGGGGGGTTCCCGTATGTTCGCAGTAATGCGAAGGTTCTTCTACTGGCCAGCAATGGCCGTCGACGTGGTCGACCGCGTAAGGGGATGCCACCCCTGTGCACGTAACCGCATGAGTCTACATAGGCAGGCATCTGCCATGAAGCTATTCCCACCCGATGGGCCCAACGAGCAAGTCGCTATCGACATACTCGGGCCACTTCCGGTAACGGAAGAAGGGAACAGGTCCATCCTGGTCATGTCTGACCGCTTCACTAAGCTGTCACGAGCGGCAGCCATTCCGAATGATACGGCATATACCATCATGAACGCAGTGGTTGACCACTGGATCAGTGCATACGGAGTCATGAAGCAACTCCTCTCCGATAACGGAGCAAACCTTACGTCAGCATTCTGTACTAAGGTCCTGGGCATGTTCGGCATCGAACCACGTCGGGCATCCGACTACCACCCGCAAACCAACGGGCAGGTGGAGCGGTTCAACCGCACCATCGTCAAGATGCTACAGTGCTACGTGGCCGAGCACACGAACACTTGGGACAGGCTTCTGTCCGTACTCACCCTGGCATACAATGCCAGGCCACATCGGAGCACGAACATCGCTCCGCTGGAGTGGGTCATGCCACTAGGCGTCGGTAACCTGACGCTGCCGCCAGGCAGGTGCACTCGGTATGATACACCGAAAGGCCGACCGGCCGAACGTATCCACCTAGCTTGGTTGGCCAAGCTATCGTGGATGATACCGAAGCTCAAGGGTGCCCTTGACAGAACACAACTTCGTTACAAGAAGAACTTCGACGCCCGACTACGGGTGCGCAACGCTACCCTGATGACAGGTGACTGGGTCTATATCAGACACCAGAAGTTCCGAGGGAACAAGCTTATGCAACCGGTCAAGGGACCGTACCAGATTCTCCACAGAGATGACCACTCTGTTATCTTACACTCCGATACGGAAATCCAACGCATCAGTGTGAATGATGTCACACCTGCTCCGAAGCCGGAACAGCCTCAGCCGGTACCGGCTGGGTTGCTACATGAAGCTCTTACAACCCACCGGTCAGATGACCCGGTGGGACCGGATGGGATTCCATACCAAGTAGAAAGTGTGGTCGGACACACAGACCCGGACCTACCAGGACCCTGGTACGTCAAGGTTATGTGGGTCGGATACGACTCACCCACCTGGGAACAGGCGGCAAATATACCCCGCCAACTCCTCATGCCTTACATGAGGCGACGACGCCTACTGTAACAACCCAACCGACACCGACTTCGGCTGTTGGGGGGTGAGGCTTATACCTACTAAGTAGGGTGTGACATGGTTACGGCAGACTTAGGTTTCTAAGTCAAATCAGACTTAGGTTTCTAAGTCGAACCAAGCTTAGGCAACTAAGTAAAATCTGAACCTTAATAAGTTAACTTAAAGGTAAAGGCTAACTCCGATAATATCGAAGTAACTAGGGAGCTTACAAGGGAGGATGACCTCCCCAAGCCAAGACACGAAGTGAGGGAGGATGACCTCCCCAAGCATGAACCAACCGGAAGAAGTTGGACGGGAGGTAAGGCACCACTGAGCCAGAAGGGGTACTCCCCAGGGCAGCAAACAGAGGCAAGCAATGCCCCCGAAGGGGATGAGTTTATACTCACTACTACCCGGCCACCATAAGGGCCACCGGGTCCCTCTCCCGTACAAACAATAACACTCCTCAGTGGGTAGACCCACTGCCCGAGGGAGGCCACTCACGCGTAAGCGCGTATACCTCCGTGCTCCACCGGTCGGCAATCTCACGACGGTCAATCACCCGAGTTACCTCGGTGCATAGCTGGACGAGGGTGCTGCGGCCAGCCTCCACGTCCTCCAGAGCTCTCTGGAGGCGGTCAAGCACGCCACCGAAGCAACGCGCTGACCCAACCAGCGCCGCACCTGGGGGGATATCCCCCCAGCTAACAGAGAGACCCTCCCGCATTGCGCGGGCAACAAGGGCGTCAACGCCCTCATACCAGAGAAGGGGACTCCCGTCTTGTATGACAGAGGCGGGGGGGGACACTGGCGCAGCCAGAGGGGCCACAGGAGCCGACACGGCTACCACCGGAGCCGGTGGCGCCTGATATGAGGCCCGGTAGGACCCTACCGAAGGGGCTCCACCGTAACCCCGGCGGGGCTCCGCCCGACGACGGGACACCTCACGCTCCCCACCCGCAGAGCCCCACTCTCGGGGACGACGGCCAACCGCCGCCGGTATCGGGTTACCGAACCACGGGGCAAGGACCTGAAGAGGGTCATGGATAACCATGGGAATACCCAGGTCAGCAACAGCCTCGGTGGACGCCCACCCATGGCAACTAGGCTCACCCGGCTGAGTACGCCGGATTCGCAACGAGTGACGAGGCAAGGGGGTAGCCCCAGCCTGCGGGTCCCGGTACGGGGGAAGGGCCAACACCCCAGCCCAGTTCACGGCATCGTGAACAGCCAGCAGGGCCTCGAATTCCCGGGCCAACCCGGTCTTGGCAGCTATCAGGTCCACGCCCAACTGCGCGATGTGCTGACGGACACCCGTCGGAAGATGAAACAGGCGCCCCTGCCGGCGGACGGACAGCAAGAAGGAGGAAGCCTGCCCGAGGGTAACCTCAAGGGTGAAGGTACCCTGCAACGGGTGGACCGGCCGGGAGGCCAACACACTCCCGAAGTATCGGAGACAGGAGCCGGTGTCAAACCGGAAAGCAGGGGCGGGTTCCTACCCCTCCTGCCATAGCGGCGGGCGCACGGGAGTGTATACCGGCGCACGACCGTTGCCGGTCTGCAACGCACACGTTATATCCGTGCGAAACGCATCCGCCATGACACCATGGTTACGTCGCCAGCTCGACGCCGACTTCAACCCCGCCATAGGCGGGTAGGGAGCCGTCAACGACAGATACGGGGATACCCCCGGGTAATAGTCAAAGTCGGGATACCGACCGGTACTGCCCACCGTCTCCCCAAACGCAACCGGCTCCGCCGCCGCCGCAATCCCCCGAGCACTAGCCGGGTAGTCAATCTTCCGCGGCAACGCGGGGGCAATCAGGTCGCATACCCCGAAGGCGGGGTCGAGGTAGACCTCACCCCGTCCCACCCGAGTGCGCCAGAGCTGCGCATGCCGGTCGTCCGGCTGACTCAGGATCCAATGGTGTTCCACTCGCACCGCGTTCGGCTGGTTGACCAGCCGCATCAACTCCCGCTCCCAATTCGGGTCCACCTTGACGCGCCGGGAGGACTCTCCACGGGGATGTGGCAGGTGGACGTCCACCCGCATCCGCCCATCGGACTCCATTGACTCTTGTACAGTCAGGCCTCGAACCCGAGCCACCAAGTCGGACATCGACATGGCGGGTTGACCCGCCGCCACGGCGACGCCGCCACCCAACGGGGCAACCCGGGCAGGACCAGGAAGAATAGGGGGCGCCGGGGGATGCCCCACCGGCAGAGGGGCCGGCACCGGAGTCGCACGGGGCCGAGGAGGAAGAAGAAGGGCGGGCGCCCGCCCGGAGTAACTACCGGAGTCCACTGCCATCGGTGTAGACCCACCTTGACCGCCAGACGCCCGCGGCACCGCGGGCAGAGCAACGCCGCCACCCGAGCCCGACGGGGGCACCTCGGGGGCAGCAGGGGTAGACCCGCCACCCGAAGCCGCGGATGAACCACCCGGGCGGGCACCCGCGCCGTCTTGACCCGCCGTCCCGGTCGGGGTGCCACCATAACCGCCCGACACGCCGGCGACGCCGTCTTGAGGTTGGGCCGCGCCGGCAACGGCGACAGAAGCCATCCGGGCCGCCCGAGGAGTAGGGGTAGACGCAGCAGCTACCCGCGGTTGCCCGCCACCCGACGGAGCCGTCGTGCCGCTGCGCACGGACGACAAACCGCCCAGAGCACCGTCCGGAGCCACACGAACGGTCACCCGGTCGTCCTCGTCCTCGGACGAGCTCGCGAGGAAGCACTCGGCGGCGGTGGCGGAGACGGGAACGTCGTCCACCATCACCTCTTCCCCCTCCTCAGGCAGGAGGTCGTCCTCACCCCCGGGTACCTGGGGGTCCGACATGGTGCAACCGGGGTAGCAGGGGCGCCCCGTGCAGAAAGGCCGAGGCCGGCTCGACCCGGTACAGAGAACGCTTGCACGGACGAGCCAGGGAAGCGCGGGCACCCGCGCTTATAACCACACAGCTGGGCACCAGCGATAGGGAAGCGCGGGACGACCCGCGCCAGCCGACCTACGAGGGCGCTCCCGCCAGGCACCTGGGGCGGGGCCACGCCCCCCCCACAAGGGGTAATCGAGGGGGGGTCACCCCCAACCGCCCCCACGTAACGCGGGCAGCCCCCGCCCCCCACTCAATCGTCCACACGAGAGGGGTTCCCCTACCACCAGGCACCTGGTGGCGGATCCGCTTGCACCACCCCTCGGAAAGGGGGGTCGTGAACAGAAACCCGCATCGGGAATCTAACGGTCCGGAAAACGGATCGTGTGTGTACCACACAAAGGGGGGCACCCCCCTCAGACAACCTCGAAAAGGGGTGTCTGTCGCGACGGGGCGCAAAGCCCCACCCGACGGGTAAACGGTCACGCGACCCACTTACATTCGGTAAACCGAATGCAACTCGACCCGAGGACGGGCCGAATCTAAGGGGGGGATATGTAGCAATATGGTTGTCCGTATTGTGACCCTAATATTAGGGGGGCTACTTCTAATCCTTGGCTTTCAATTTGAGAGTCCGTACTGGTCACGGTATCTATAAGTTACGTATGACCAGAGGGACTTGCATCTTGGGGTGGAGGGTAGTTAGTAGTGTCTCCGAGGGTTTATAACGAGGGGGCCGGTGGCGAATCCACCGCCGGCCAAGGTAGAACAACAAACCCCTCCCATTTGGGCTCCCATCTTGGTCCCGTGGCTTGCGCTCCAAGGACAGCAACCTTGGCCTCCCGGTGACGTTGGTGCCGATCCCCCTTGGTGAGTGTTCCCTGAGAGTGGACGTGCGACGGATTCCTATTGTGCTACAAGTATTGTGTCAAGTTGACGAATGGGGAGACCATCCCCATCCTTGGTAAGGGAAAGTCTGTGGCTCCTGTGACAGTCTCACAGTCGAAGCCTGTTTACTCCGTGAGAGAAGGGTTCACTGCTACCCTGCGTTTAGCCCGTAAGGTCACGTTGCCTCCCAACTCGGTGGCACACGTTGACGTTGTAACTGATTATACGGGGAACGGGTTGGTGCACCCTAACCCCCGTCTTGCTCGTAAGTGTGGCAAAAACCTCTCGCACACGCGACACCCAAGTTGGGGCCGTGTACAAGGGCTGCATCCCGTGTCGGGGGAACCGGAAGAAGTGCAAGTCGCACACATTCTGTCCCTGTTGTGGGGCAATCCCCCCACTGACAAACAAGAAGATGGTGTGTGGTCCAACAGTTTCTTGGTCGGGACGGGGAAGCAGGGCCAAGCCCCGCGGTCCCTCCCCTTATCCCCCCAGGGTCCCCTCAGAATCTCGCCACTCGAAATCTCCCACCCCAGCACCTGCCCACCGGGCCACACAAAAATTCAAGATGATAAATGTAGAAAACCCTCAAATCCAAGTTGGATTTACTACTAAGCTAACTATCCCAAACTTAGGGAATACGGACCCAAATGCAGGGGGAGGAACGGGTCAGGCTAGTGGCCTGCCGCCCCTTGCATGGCACGTGTTGCCACCCTACCTGGGGGTCAATACTGCCACACTCCCCTCTCCTCAGTTCCGACCGACCGGGTCGGCCCTGCGAGGGGGTATAGAAACGCACATCGCGGCGTTGGGGGCGCGACTTGCTGTCCCCCCTCGAGTACGTAACGTGGACGTGGAGGCGGTCACGTTGACCGCCCCTCTCCTCAAGCTTGCCTACTCGGCAGCTTGCTCTCCCCAGTTCTTACTTCACCATCACCAACACATCCCCTCCACCTTCCCCTTGGCCGCACCACGTTGGGGAGGCCACCCGTCTACCCACGATCCGAGTCCCCCTCAACTCGAGGCGGGTCTCGTGCCGCTGCAACCAGGGCGTCTCTCCCTAACTTGGGGAGAGCCATGGCGATCCCGGGAGTGTACACCGACTCTCTGGATGAACGTATGGAGGACACCTCCTATGGTGCAGTGCCCGCCGGGACTTCCGGCGGGGGCTCCGCCATTGCTCCGGGGGATAGGACTCCCGCGTCACCCGGCTTTTGGTTGACGGCGGGATCTCCCCCGGAGGCGGGACACGTTGTCCCTGTGGCAAAAACCACTTGCACACACGACACCCAAGTTGGGGCGGTGTACAAGGGCTGCCTCCCGTGTCGGGGGAACCGGAAGAAGTGCAAGTCGCACACATTCTGTCCCTGTTGTGGGGCAAACCCCCCACTGACAAACAAGAGGATGGTGTGTGGTCCAACAGTTTCTTGGTCGGGACGGGGAAGCAGGGCCAAGTCCCGCTGTCCCTCCCCTTATCCCCCCAGGGTCCCCTCAGAATCTCGCCACTCAGAATCTCCCACCCCAGCACCTGCCCACCGGGCCACACAAAATTTCAAGATGATAAATGCAGAAAACCCTCAAATCCAAGTTGGATTTACTACTAAGCTAACTATCCCAAACTTAGGGAATACGGACCCAAATGCAGGGGGAGGAACGGATCAGGCTAGTGGCCTGCCGCCCCTTGCATGGCACGTGTTGCCCCCTACCTGGGGGTCAATACTGCCACACTCCCCTCTCCTCAGTTTCGAACGACCCGGTCGGCCCTGTGAGGGGGTGCGTAAACGCACGACTCGGCGTTGGGGGCGCGACTTGCTGTCCCCCCTGGAGTACGTAACGCAGATGTGGAGGCGGTCACGTTGAACGCCCCTCTCCTCAAGCTTGCCCACTCGGCAGCTGGCTCTCCCCGGATCTCACTTCACCATCTCACCACCTCCCCTTCACCTTCCACTGGGCCGCCCCACGCTGGGGAGGCCACCCGTCTACCCACGATCCGAGTCCCCCTCAACTCGAGGCGGGTCTCGTGCCGCTGTAGCCAGGGCGTCTCTCCCCAACTTGGGGAGGGCCATGGCGACCCCGGGAGTGTAGACCGACTCTCTGGATGAACGTATGGAGGACACCTCCTACGGTGCAGTGCCCGCCGGGACTTCCGGCGGGGGCTCCGCGATCGCTCCGGGGGATGGAACTCCCGCGTCACCCGGCTTTGGGTTGACGGCGGGATCTCCCCCGGAGGCGGGACAAGCTCTCCCGCGTGAGGCCTTGGGGCGGTGGTTTTACCCCGCTTGGCCTCTATATGAGGAGGGGTTGACTGTTATTCGCTGTGGCCGACTTGGCGCAGCGATGGGTCGGGTATGGGACCGCCTATGGGAGAAGTATCCCCGTAGGGTCGGGTTCCCTGCCGACTTCAGGACGGACCAGTTTGCCTTCCTGGACGACGAGGAGGTCGAAGACGTACAGCGGGCCAAGGCCATGGTGGACCGCGGGGGAACTATCCCGGGTCCCGGCGACTTGCCGACCTTTACTTGGGACGCGGTGGCAACTCGCCCCCCGTACCTTCACGAGGCCGATCCGCACACTCATCACTTTGATGTGCGGATGGAGAAGGACTTCCGGCGAGGTCCCTACTTGGTGACCTCGGCTCAACTTGAGTTTCCTCAGCAGTCTGCTGCCAGTAAGGAGCAGTACTATCCGAAGAAGCCCGAGTGGTGGCCTCAAGCTGAGGTCCCCTACGGATTCACGGCGCTGCTGCCACGGTTGCTTGACCACTTCGGCTCCGTCATGTTGACGGCTGGCCCTGATCAGCTGGTGTGGGCCATGTTGGCCACCCAGTGGTTCCTCGAGGTCATGTCGACCTGGGTGTCTTATGTTCAGCGGCGGGGGATGCTCTGGCATCTCCCCCTCCGGCTTATCCAAGGTTTGGAACAGCTCACCCCTCAGCTAGTTGCTGAGGGGTGCTCATCAGGACAACTCACTCTACTTGAGGAGATGCTCCGCCTCCACAAGTTTATCGAGTGGGAGAGCATCGAGCACAAGTTGCGCCGCCCCACTCGTGGGCCCAAGGACGATGGCGCACTTCGCCAGTTCGTATGGGTCGCTCGTGAACTTCACGACGGCCGTGTGGTCCTACGAGAAGGGTTGGGCATCAGGGACTACCCGTATGCCCCGGGGGTGGATCGCCACACTGCGCCACCCCCGGACAAGGCCACAGTTATGGCCGTGCCCTCACATGATGACCATATGACTCAACCCACTGCGGGGGCCCCAAGTCGGGGTCGCAGTTAAACCCGGGTCCCGCCACCTCGGCGTGCACCTCCGCTTCCTCCTGTCCCCTACCAGCCGCACGGGGACATCCCGATTAGCGTGGCCGTTGAGTCGTCCACCCCTGTGTCCCCCAACTTGGGGACCACCCTTCTAACGGTATACCCCAAGTTGGTTTTACCGGCCACGCCTCTGACCTCAGAGATGATGATCACCATGTTGGTGCGCACCATTTCCTGGTTGGCCGCGTCGACCGCAACTCTTCAAACTTCCGAGACTCCTCAACTTGAGTAGCGCGTTCGTACTGCAGTGGCGACCGCGAGTTGCGAGTCGGTGGCGGAGTTTATGACGGCCGAGTTGGCTCGCATCGGGGCTATTATGCCCCAGCCAGCCCCACTTGGGCGTGGCAAACGTCGTGCGAGCCGGGCATACTCGCCTCCTCGCCGTCGTCGCCGACGCTCACGGCGCTCTCCCTCCGTGTCGGAAGACGAGTTGTCTTACTCCGTCTCGGAGTCCTCGACTCCGTCAGAGTCGGAGTCGGTCCGGCGTCTGCGTCGCCAACTTGCGCGCAAGACTAAGCAGAAGAGTAGCCGCGGTCGTCGCCACGTGCGCGACCGTGAGGGGCGCGACGGGTCCGACTTGGAGCCGCCGGCCCCGCCGACTGGTGGGGAGTGTTATCGCCGTGGGTCTCGCCGCTCGCCTCTACGTGAGGGCGAGGGCCGTGGGGTTGGAGAGTCTAGCATGCATGCCTAGTTGGCAGCTGCCTTTGTTGTGAGAGTGTGAGGGTTAGTGCTGTAGTTAAAAGCCACTCTGCGTACCACTTCGACTTGAAGCACTCTCTTGGCACTGTTGCTCGGCCTTCCCTCACGTTGAGGGAGGGCTGTTAAGGTCTATCTCATTCCGGGCGCAGTACGCCCGGACCTTCTTAGCGGGAAGGTCCTCCACATACTCCCACGTATCATCCTTAGCTTTGTAGCCAAACCGACGCACCCTCAACATCAGGCGGTCAGTGTCCTCATCCCATCCGTGGTCGATGAGCTTATCGAACACGTACTCCTGCGGGCCCTGTTTGGCCGCAGGCAGTGAGGGGAGGCGCCACGCTTTCAAAGCACGCGCCCAAGCTGGGTCGCCTGCAGGCGGTGGTGCAACTTTGACCACGTCCTGTCCGTTCACTGTGCGGACCCCATCGTCACTTTCGATGGTGAAGCGCCGCCCATCAGTACGAAGGACCTGGTACGGCCCCTTCGTCTGGAATACCAACTTACCCCCAGTTGGGGTGTGTGAGTGTACCAGCACCCAGTCACCCTGCTCGGGGACATGCTTAGCATTGCGCACCTTTTTGCCAAAGGTACACTTGTAGCGCTTTTGTGCTTTGTCCATCTCAGCCCTGACTTTAGGGATGGGTTTTTCAAGCCTAGCGGCGAACTCCGCCTTACTCTCAGTAGGAGTAGGCGTACTGCCACCATCCTCCCTAGTTGGGAGCGGCCGCCGCACAGCAATAGACCGCACGCGACGGGGGGTCACAAAAGCGAGGGGTACTTCCCCGGTAGATGAGTGAACCTGCGAATTGTAGGCAGTGGTAAGAATAGAAATGTATTGGTCCCACGTTTTCACGTGCTCACTCACATAGTGGCGCAGCTGCCGAACAATAGTTTTGTTGAAGCGCTCCACCTGCCCATTAGTTTGTGGGTGGTAGGGGGTGGCATAGTTTGCCCGCACCCCCAACATATCCAGCACTCCCTGAAACAGTACAGACGCAAATTGCGGTCCATTGTCCGATAGTGTACTATCCGGAATGCCATACGCGGCAACCCAGTGATCTAGGAAGGCTGACACGACCGACATGGCCGTGATCTCTGCCAGAGGGATCGCTCGCGTAAGTTTCGTGAAGCGGTCACAGATAACCAGGAGGTACTGGTTGCCCTCCTCGGTCACCGGCAGTGGCCCAAGGATGTCCATCGCCAACGCGGCAAAGGGCTCCTTGGCCGGGAACAATAGCATAGCCGTAGTAGGCCGCCGTTCCATCAGACGGTTCTGTGCACAACTTGTGCAGGCAGCCACCCAACTGTAGATGTCCACCACCATGGACGGCCAGTAGTACCTGGTCCTCAGGGTCTAGTACAGTTTACTAGACCCCAGGTGTCCACCTGTGGGAGCGTTATGGTCCCTCTCAAGGATACTGTCCTTGAGGGATGCGGGGACGACAAGTTGTTCGGTCCCCTGGAATACCCCCCTCCTCATGAGGAGGCCATCGTCTCCCAGAAAGAACCGCGTCTCCGCCACTGTATCCAGTGTATTCCTCTGCGACTTGCAGAAGGGATCCTCGGCCTGGGCCTTCACCACCTCGTCCAGGGACAGGGGCAAGTACTTCTTGTTCCCTGGCGCCTCGGGGTTCAACGCCTGACCCGAGCGCGTGACTACCCCCACGATGGGGATGTCCTCATCGACTGGGTTCTGGGTTAGTGTCCAGCCCCTCGGTAGGTACCCGAGAGAGGCCGTCAGCAAGGGCATGTTGCCTGCCGGGACGGTACTCAATATCAAAGTTGAAGGGTGCCAGTCGCTTCCTCCACCGGTTGAGACGAGTGTTTGTACAATCCGTCTTGAAGATGAACTGCAACGCGCGGTGGTCACAGCGGATGAGGAGCTTCTCACCCTCTAGGTAGTGACGAAGTGACGTCACCGCCCACACCACTGCGAGTCCTTCCAACTCGGTGACTCCGTAGTTCTTCTCGGCCGAGCTCAGCCCCTTGCTGAAGTATCCCACCGGCAAGTACTTCTTGTCCGGCTGCTGCTGAAGCAACACACAACCAAGTTGGTCGTAGCTAGCGTCCACGTCTAAGATGTAGTGGCCTCCCAACCTGGGAATAGCCAGGATAGGGGTGTAGTGGTTTTACGTACCTTAGGCGCGTAGCACCCAGAACACACAGAGAAACAACCCACCAAGAACGCGGGGAGACAGGAGAGATACCGAACCGCCGACCGCCTGGCTGGTTCACGCGGGGATCCGCGACCAGGACGACAGTGTTCAAGCACACGCAAGTCTGTTTTTTTCGAAGGGGGAAGCAACGCGCACCCCCACGCACACTCTTACCCTCTCTCACCCGCACCCAGCAACCCTCCAACCCGGGCCACGTGCGAGCCAATCAAAACCCTCCAACATGTCCGGAGGGCCCCCTCCCCCACGGATCATCCCTGCCAGCGGGGCAGGAATCTCCAAGATACGGGGAAGAGGAGCCCCGCCGGACATCAGTGCCAACACTCAAGATCTCCCCAATCTCACAATCACGCAAAATACACAATCAAAATCCAAACCCCAAATGCATCCCATCCCGGAATATTGACCAATGGCCAATTCCGGTCAGGGGAAATTCCCATACACTGGAAATCCCAACATGGGCTCCAGAACCAATGGCGACCCGGTCCCATCTCCATAGGAGGGGACCAATCGGAAGCCAGTAAAATCCCAAGGGGCCAAATCGGCCCCGTCCTCCTCACTAGGAAGGTGGGCACAGGGGTACGACGCGATCTCTTCGAGGTCCCCCCACGTGGAGGGCCCATAGGGTCCCTACACTTCCCACACCTCCAGGGGGTTGCGACCCGCGACCCAGACACCGGGGCAAAAATATCCGGGTGCCTAACGGGCGGCGGAGGCAATGCCACTTGGCAGCATGCTGGACCCACCGCCGAGTGTACCCACCCCAGGGGGGCGTGGATGACACTGGGTCAGCTCGGCCCCATGGTTTTCCCTCTTGGGGAGACAATCGTGGCCGCCCCCGTCGAGCGACAGGGGGGGATACGTGGAGACACCCCCTTCAAACCACCACCCGAGGGGTGGGGGACGCAGCAAGGATAGGACCCGTCGCCTCCCACGGCCCTGCCCGCACAGGGTGGGGACGTGAGGAAACTGGCTCTCCTGGCATAGCCGGGAGCGAGGGGTTTGGGGGCCTTCTGTACACCCCCCTCAGCCCTGTGTCAAGGGGCCGAGGGGTAGAAGAGGGCCGCCCGTCCACCCGTGAGGGGTGGATCGGAGCGGGAGGGGTGCCAACGGGTGCTCGCCGCAAGGACGGCCACCGTCTCCTCCCCCCCTCGGCTCCACCTCGCTGCCACCGGTCTGCGCGCGTCCCCCTCTTCCTCACCCTAAGGGTGGGGGTGGCATCCACGCACTTCCCCCCTCCGTCGCCTGCGGAGTGTGGCCAGTCATGGCTACCCCGTTGGGGCCATCGGACCACAACGCCACCATGGGTGACGGCCGCGGACCCGTTTCCCTTTCGGCTCCTTCTTCCCCCCGTGGCCCTTCGGCCACGCGGATGCCACCCGCCGCTCCGGGCGACGTCCTTATGGACGACGCCGGGAGCGGCCGGGGTGATGCCGGTCCGGCTTCGCCGGCCGAGGTACCTGTACTACCGTTGGCGGACTCGGGGGGCCTGGCCCCCTTCCTTCTTCACTGCCGCTTCGGCGCGACTACCCGTCACCCTAAGGGTGACTTGCAGACAAGACGCCAATCATCCTAAGGGTGGCGACCAGTTACAGTATGAGGCTCAAGGCAAGGGCGTCGCTCATGCCAAGGCAAGGATGGGGGCCGAAGGCTCCCACAAGAATTTCGCAAGGTGACCAAGGGACCTCCTCAAGGGTGACCGATGGTCACGCTTCATCTCGGCGCCCAAGTATCGCGTACTCTCGTCCGTGCCGGTGGCCCTTAGGGTCACCCTGGAGCCATACTGGCACCGAGTTGCCAGTGTATCCGTCATCTGCAAGGCATGCTCGGGGTACCCCCGTGCAGCGGACCCCATGGGGGTCGAGCAAAACAATTTTCCGGACATGACGCGCAGGAAGAGGACAGCCATCCACCACCGTTTCCCGTCGACGTCGACCCCCTCCACACCAATACCGGTGTGGATGCCATCGATGAGGACGCACCTCCAACATTCGAACCCGCGACCTCGCCATTAGTAGGCAAAAACCTTACACACTGTGCTATGCACACTTTCTTCGAGGCCTGAGCACCCTTAGCACATGATGTACTCATCCGATTTTGCAGCCACTCCCCTTGGGAGTTAGTTGCTACTCTTCTTCTTCCGTCCCCCCTTGGGGGAAGAGTCGGGACCCTTGGTCCCGTCCCTTGATGGGGAGCTTGTGCCTTCGGGCATACTTCAGCAGAGCCGCCCGTGGCACACCCTTCTTGGGATGCCAAGTATCCCCTTCGGGACCGTGGCCAAACCACCGCACCCGGAAGTCCAAGTCGGGCTTCCCGTCTTCGTCCTCCACCCACTGGTGGCCGACAATCTGTTCGAACACGTCCTTCCCCGGGGATTCCTCGGGGCATTCGTTGAACGCGTCCCGGGCTTCCCGTGCCCGCATCCATACTGGATCCCCTGCCATAGGCGGGGGAGCACGTATGATATTGTCTTTGCTCTGGGTCTGTTCTCTCGTAGGCGTTTCAATAAGAAACCGTTGCCCGTCCGTGCGTAGCACCATATACGGTCCCCTCGTCCTTGGAGACATTTTCGTCCGCCCCTTAGCATATGATTTCACACAAACCCAATCTCCTTGAGACATAGTCTCTTTTTCTTGTTGTATACCAGCGTCATAAACGCGTTTATAGGCCTCTTGGGCCTTATCCAAATTCTTCCTAATCCGGGGGATTAGGTGGCGCATTTCCTTCACATATTGAACCGCCGCCGTATCGGCGTCAGGCTCTTCCGTGTCCACAGAGCGTACCTTAGGTAAGCGCTCGATATTCGACGCTTGCAAGCGCCGAGGGCTCACAAAAGTCATTGGGGCTACCCCAGTGCTCGAATGTACCTGCATATTATATGCAGTCGTCAGGAGGGACACATAGCGATCCCATTCCCGTGGGTGCTCGGACGAATACGTCCGTAGCTGCCGCATGATTGTCTTGTTATACCGTTCCACTTGACCGTTGGTCTGTGGGTGATACGGAGTCGTGTAGTTTGTGGAAATCCCTAGGAGCCCCATGACTCCTTGGAAATAGACGGCCGCAAACTGAGGTCCGTTGTCCGTCAGAGTAGAATCCGGGATGCCATAGGCAGCCACCCAATAATCGATAAATGCAGAGGCTACCCCAAGGGCAGTCGTGTCCGATAGTGGGACCGCCCTCACCAGATTGGTGAACCGGTCGCACATCACCAGGAGCATGTTGTGCCCATTCTCCGTCCTTGGAAGAGGACCCAGTAAATCCATGGCCACCGATTGGAATGGCTCATGGGCGGGGAAAAGCTTCATAGGAGACTTATGCCTCCTATCCGACATGCGGTTCTTGGTGCATCCTGGGCAGTTATAAACATACCCGTATACATCCGCCACTAGGGCGGGCCAATAAAAATACTGGCGCATCGTTCTGTACATCTTCCGGGAACCCGGATGACCCGCCGTAGGCGCGACATGATACATTTCCAGAACACGCTTCCGCAGTGTGTCCGGGATGACCCATTGGTTATTCCCCCCGAGTAGGGAGTGGCGACATAATACACCATCGTCGTCTTTAAAGAAGAAGGCGTTTCGCTGCCAACGGGCCTCCTTTGGAGGGATGAGAGGCCCCTCCATCCGGCGTTGTTTGCAAAACTCATCCGAGGCCTGGGCCTCAATGAGCTCTCGAAGCGTAATTTTCCCGAGGCCCTTCGGGCTTCGGTCTGTGAGGGCCTTTGCTGACCGGGTCACCGCCAATATGGGTATCTGGTCATCCAAAGGTGTCCTATCCAAGCCATCCGTAAGAAGGCGAGACAGGGCATCAGCCACTTTGTGGTCCTTCCCCGGTTTGTGCTTAATTTGGTAGGAGAATTCCGCCAAGCGGAGCCTCCAGCCCGTAAGGCGTCGATTAGGGCTATTGCTTGTCATCACAGAAGTGAGGGCAGAATGGTCACAGCGCACCAGAAATTCGGATCCTTCCAAGAAGGAACGCAGGTAGGTCACTGACCATACCACTCCGAGTGCCTCAATTTCTGTGGCACAGTAGTTCCGCTCGGCCGGGGACAGACCCCGACTAAAATACCCGACGGGGAGATACTCCCCGTCCTCCTGTTGTTGCAGCAAGGCACAGCCCAGTTGCTCATAGCTGGCGTCCACCTCCAAAATATAATGGGCTCCCTCCCGAGGGATGGCCAAAATAGGAGGCTTCAGAAGGCAGTCGCGAAGCTCCTCGAACGCCGCTTGAGTCTCCTCCGTTGGAGGAGGTAGTTCCTTGGCTAGGTGCGTACTAGTCAGCACGTTCAGCGGTCGGGCGATACGGGCAAAATTCGGGACAAACCTTCGGTATACCCCGCACATGCCCAAGAAGCTCTTCAGCTGCGTTTGTGTACGCGGATAATGCAACCCCTTGAGGGCTTTGGTATTTTTCTCATTCACGGCCACCCGCCCTGGGCGGATGACATGTCCCAAATATTCGACCTCCCTCTGAAAGAGGTGGCACTTGGACGCCTTCAGCGACACGCCGTTCTCCTTGAGGAGACTCAAAACGTGTTCCAAGTGGTGCAGGTGCTCCTCGTCAGAACGAGAAAAGACGATAA
Source organism: Pyropia yezoensis (assembly GCA_009829735.1). Lineage (NCBI taxonomy): Eukaryota > Rhodophyta > Bangiophyceae > Bangiales > Bangiaceae > Pyropia > Pyropia yezoensis. The sequence continues at coordinate 30,166,873 of CM020618.1, forward strand.
CATCGTCTAAATATACGAGGCAGGTCTGCCACTTCACACCAGCCAGGATAATATCCATAGCTCTCTGGAACGTCGCTGGAGCGTTGCAGAGCCCAAATGGCAACCGTGTACATTGCCATATGCCCTTATGACACGTAAATGCCGTCAGGTGCTTATCCTCTGGTGCAATAGGAATTTGCCAATATCCAGCGTTACAATCTAGGGTGCTAAACACCCTGGCCTCCCCTAGGGAGTCCAAACATTCATCCATCCTTGGGATGGGATATGCATCCTTCACCGTGACGAGGTTGAGCCGCCGGTAGTCAATACAAAACCGGGGCGTGCCGTCCGACTTCGGGCCGATTACCACGGGACTAGCCCACTCGCCCTCGGCGGGTTCAATAACGTCGAGTTTTCGCATCCGTTCCACTTGTTCCCCTTCCAACTGGCGATGCTTGTGCCCCGCCTTGTAAGGATGTTGCCTTACCGGGGTTGCCCCGGGTTTTAAGCGGATACGGTGCACGGTATTCTTGATGAGCCCAAGAGTACCATCCCATAGGGATTTGTATTTCTCCACCAGCTCCAAGAGCTGGCCACGTAGGGCTTCAGGGACCTCTCCTAGGTCAACCTCAGAATGGGCGCCCTCCTCCTTCACCACAGGACCTTCGCTCAGCTTCTGCATCTCTTCTTGAGAGACGCTCAGTATTGGTCCCTGATAGGATGATATTGACGCAACCACCGTCCCAACGGGAAGGCGGACCATCCTTGGCGTAGGATTCATCATTTGCACGGTGTACGGGGCGTCCCGGTTTAGCTCCGCGGGGCCGTTCGCCACGTGAACACCGTACTTGGAGGCGATACGGGGCTGCCCGGAAATAATCCCGTGGCCTTGGAAATTCCCTCGCACCTTCACATGCGAGATAACCCCAGGCTTCAGCCTCAACTTGTGACACGAGGTGAGTTTTGCGGTCTTGACCTGTGGACAAGCGCACACAGGGTTCCACTTAATGGGACCCGTTTCCACATCCTCCGTATCCCGGAGAATTGGGACAACCATCCCTGTCTTGAGGGTCACCGCCTGGTCCTCACAGGAGATGGTTTTCACCTCCGTGTCACCAAATGAATTTCCTAATATGACGGGTACCGCCATATTATCGATCACTCCAAAGCAGACGTAGAAGACTTGGTTTCCCACTTGTAAGCCCAAGCGTACAGTTCCTCGAATGGGGAGCCACCCCCCATTCAGGTCAAAGTACAATATATTCTCCAGCTCCCCTAGGGGCTGGAGCCCCATTCCCTTCGGGAGCAAGGAGCTTCGAATCAGGGAGGGCCCGCTGCCGGTATCCAGGACAGCGTGCAAAGCATGCTCTAACCCTTCAGTAGCAAACAGATGTACAGCCAGCTGATAACTGGATGAAGGCATAATCGCGCAAATAACATTTTCCCGTTTCACCCCCTTAGGGAGTGCCAATAATGCAGGCTTGTTCGTTGGGGGGCGGCGCAAAATCCTCTTAGGCCCCCCCGTATCTGGGGACGTTGTGGGAGAAGCTCTAGGGGGACCGCCCCTTACGCGTTTCCCGAAGATGAGGAATCAGAGGAGCTCCCCTTGGGGGAACTCGGTCGATCTACCTTCCCCTTTGGGGAGGGCGTGACCGCAGCAATTGCCCCGCCAGTGCGGGCGGAGTCTCGGGCCTCCTTGCGCTCCGCGCGCGCCTTGGCCATCTGTGCTCGAGTCGCCTCCGGGAGGTGTGGACAATTTGACATCCAGTGGGAGGTACTATTGCAGACGTGGCAGGGGAAGAGTTCCCGCTTCCCGTCCGTCCATCTGGACCCCCCAGAGGGTCGATAATCCTTGCGGGGAGAGCCAGAGGCCTCCCCCACTTCCTGGGGTGACGACGTAACAGCCGCCAGAGCCCGACGCGCCATGCGGCGAGCGTTACGCTCCGCGTCTTCTTTAGCCTTTAACTCCTTGGCGACGGCTTGAACCCGCCGCCGGAAATCTCCTGCCCGTCGGGCATACTGTACCACCAGCTCAATAGGAGCATGAGGGTGGTCAGCCACGTAGTTCCGTACCTCGTGCCGAATTTCCCACCAGGTGCCCTGCATAAAGCGGGCTCGGACCTGGCCCGAGGTTTGTATATATCCACACTTCGCGTGGAGTTCCATGAGGCGGCGGTGGAACGCCGTCTCTGTCTCATCCTCCTCTTGGGAGGCACCATTAAAAATGGCCTCCTGTTCATTCAGGAGATGCTCATCTGCGTACGCGCGCAGAAGCCAATTCACCAGTTCCAAATAGGAGGTCACCTCCCCAGTGCGCCGGCCGTCATCGACGGACGGGCGAATTCGATAAAGGTCCCTCTTCAAGGGATCCTTAGTAAATTCCGGGAGGAGAAGCAAAGCTCGCCCCTCTGAGAGGCCGTTATCATTTGCCGCTTTTACGAAGCGGTTAAGAAATTCGAAGACTCCCAGAGGAGGGTCTCCCCCCCATTCACAATCGCGACCAAATATACTGGCCAGGTCCTTTCGCTTGTTACCCAGGCCTTGGGCCTCGGCTCCCGATACTCGGTTGTCCTTGTTCTTGAGAGCATATGTCTCACAGTCCAGCAGGCTCGCATAACGATCGTCTGCCGGAATAATTTTGGGGGGAATCTCCCGTAGGGGGACTCGCCCCGGTCCTGCCTGAGCGGAAACCGCTCGGACTACAGGTCGCGGGCGCCGACGGCGCTCGGGAGGCGAAGCCTCCCCTCCGGAATAATCCGAAGTCGACTCAGATGAAGAACTGGGCTGCCGGCCACGCTGGCGCTCCCGCTTCTTTACACTTTGCTCCACAAAACTCAACCGTTGGTTGAGTGGAGTCAGCAGGCCGCTAACAGCCTCCACCATCGCTTTCTTCCAATCCTCCGTAGGAGTATCCGATCCAGGGGCCACAAACGCTCGAGGTGTCTCCTTAGGAGACGATGCCACCGTGAGGGGAACCGGAGGGGTGGGCGTTCCCTCAGAATCCACCCCCGCAAAGGGGAGAATCCCAGGAAAATTGCCGAAGCCGGTTGAATGCCCTCCCTCGCGCTTCCCGCGCGGCTGGGAATACGGTTCGCCCGATGGGCCTTCCGAACCAATTTCCAGCGGGGGTAGCCGGGTAGTCACCCTACGGGTGGCCAGGTCATCAACTCCAGCCCCTTGGGCGCGCGGAGGAGCAGCGCCTCCAATCGCGCTCTCCTTCGTCACGGATGAACCGCCCTCCAGGACTCCCGTCTCCCCCTGAGGGGGATGCTGCTCGTTATCAGACATCACTACAACCGCGTTCCCTTAGGGAAGACAGAGCACAACCACAGAAAGAGTACGAAGAAGGGGTAGACCCCTTTGGCCAGAAGGAACCTAGTCCCCTCCCCCGCTGATCCACCAAATGTAGTGGTTTTACGTACCTTAGGCGCGTAGCACCCAGAACACACAGAGAAACAACCCACCAAGAACGCGGGGAGACAGGAGAGATACCGAACCGCCGACCGCCTGGCTGGTTCACGCGGGGATCCGCGACCAGGACGACAGTGTTCAAGCACACGCAAGTCTGTTTTTTTCGAAGGGGGAAGCAACGCGCACCCCCACGCACACTCTTACCCTCTCTCACCCGCACCCAGCAACCCTCCAACCCGGGCCACGTGCGAGCCAATCAAAACCCTCCAACATGTCCGGAGGGCCCCCTCCCCCACGGATCATCCCTGCCAGCGGGGCAGGAATCTCCAAGATACGGGGAAGAGGAGCCCCGCCGGA